>JARUHQ010000024.1:839371-1169706 GCA_029955515.1 Chrysomela aeneicollis
TTGATCACATCACAATCGCACAATATGAGTGACAATATGTGATACAGAGAAGCAGTGGCACTAGCAGCAAGGATTATAAAGTATACAATATCAAGTATATGCTAAGGTAAGAACCACACAGTTCAAGTACTTTGATCAATGTTTGGATCTGGCAGTCTGGTTAAGGTATTTAACATTTGTTGATATGTTTAGGAACTGCCATTTCAGTTGCGAATACAAATCCACAATATTTTCATGCAGTTTTCTTGCATTTAGCAGTAAACGGTGGGTTTATACAGCAAATAAGATAAAATTAGGAATAAGATAAGAAAATAGAACATATGTAAATCAATTCTTTATAAAGTACCAAAGTAGGAATTGTTTATCCAATTCTAATTCATGTGAATTTTACACTACCTGCTCTTGCCACAAATTCAACAGAATGTTGTCCTCCAGATTATTCTACTTAGTTATAGAATTTAACAATAGATACCTACCTGATATCAAATTCACTTTACCTCATTGTAGTTACCTACCTTCAGTATTAGTAGTAATATCGTAATTATAGTTATATATGTTTATATTTCAGATATGAGCAAAGATGAACATACATTACAAATGTACCTACCTATTCAGCTGATGATGGTATATCAATGGAACAGTTCAATAATGATTGAATAAATTTATTATGGTAAGTATTCTGTGAATGTTTTACTAATCCACTATGGTTTCATTATAGGTTTCCTGATTTTTTTCACAAAAAAACAATATGAGACTTTTTTAGGCAAAATGATGGAGCCAAGTTATATAAACCAATGAAATGTATTGACTTTACACTACTATAGTTAGATCTTAAAAACCCACATTTGCTCATGCATTTTTGAAGTAGGCACAAGTACTTTAGAAGTTTGAATTACATGAAAGGTATATATAATTTCTGATGCAACTCCTTGTGATGATAGTCCAGATATTATTTTCTATTGGTATACAGATAATTTTCGAATATTATATATATAATTGAAATTTTATGTTTCCTTCTGATATACCTACTTCATAAGAAAATAGAAAATTTGAAATTGTTTATTTGTTTTTCTATCTGAACATAGGTATATCTTCAAAAAAAAATGTATACATTTCAGTAATCATTCCTTTATGAAACAAGATATATAAACTCAATATCTATTTATTCATGAAACACTAGTAAGTGCATTATTGAATATTTACATAAGATCATCCTTTCATAACATAATGAATGAGTGAATAAAATAGCAATTCATTCGATTTTCCTTGATAATTTCATTTTAATAATTGTATGTTATTTTTTTAATGTTTCATATTTATGTGTACCTATGTATTCATTTGAATTTTTCACTTTACCACAAGTTTCTTACTTCATGAGGAACTTTTTTCAATTTTTTTCCAACATGACTAATTATTATGAATATATAATATCAAAATTATTCTTCAACATGCTGACTTTGTGCTGATCATCCAAGATTGCATTTTTGGCTTGCAAACTTGTGAAACATTTCCCAAAACATGTTTCAGGATACTGCCCACTAAATTCATTTATCGTTTGTTTCAGTGTAAATAATTCCCTATATCCATTATTATATAGGACTATGGACCTGTGGAATATTCAGAAGAACTTTGATGGGGCTCTAAGGAATGTTCAGAAATGGTTTCAACTTCATCAGGAGGAAATCTAGAAATATAAAAATGAACATTATTCTATTGTGTTTCAACCTTTATTTACATGCATACATGATGTTTGAAACATGAAAAAACTCCAAATACAACCAATTCGTTTTATTTATTTTTTCAAGTATACCTACTATACTAAAAACTTAATAATCACCACTGAGGATTCAATATCATTCATTCTTTGAAAACTTTGTTGCTTCTACTCCTTTCATAGAGATGGTACCCTGAAATAGGAAATTGAAAGTGTTGTTAGCTCTGGATGGACCTGTTTTGTTCTGATTTAAAGGGAAAATATCAGGTAAGTCTATAATTGAATGAAAATGGACATATTCAGATTTCAATCTCGTGACATATGTCTGATTATGATACATATGTCGGATGATGTCACATGACATTATAACCCCCACCGAAGATGATGACTACTTCCGGCATCTTGAGATCGGTTTGGTCGAGAGAGATGATACGCGGACCTGGTCGATCTGAGACGCGATTGATACTGTATTGTCAACTTTGTAATACATCTCCATTCGTCAGTTATCATTGTGAAATAAATAAGTATACCCAGTGAATCCGATTGTTATTTTCGCCTGGTTCCTCAGATATTACAGTGGCGACGAGGATTAAAACGGATTGGAAAGTGGGCATATAAAAGGCAACCACGTGTGAGAAACCAAAATGGCGAACGAAAAATTCAACGAGTTCAGTGCGAGTGTAGACGATTGGACAATATATAATGAACGCTTGGAACAGTTCTATGTTGCAAATAAAATTGAGGATGAAAAGTTGAAGACAGCAACGCTCCTCAGTGTAGTCGGAACCGCGACATATAAGCTATTGAGAAACCTGTGCTTTCCGGAATTGCCTAAGGACAAAAAGTATGCCGAACTAAACGAGCTACTGCAAAAACAGTTCTCTCCCCAAGTAAATGTGTGGCGAGAACGACGTCAATTCTACGAAGCAAGACAGGAAGACGGCGAAAGTGTGGCAAACTGGCATGCAAGAATGAGAAGCCTATCGATAAACTGTGAGTTTGGTGAAAATTTGACCAATATCCTGAGGGATAAATTTGTGACGGGACTCTGTCGGGGCTCCATTCTCGACCGGTTATGCGAAGAACCATGCTCCAAGACAACAGAAGAATTGAAGCAGATTGCTTTGCAGAGGGAAGATATGAAGAAGGCTCCAGAGTCGGTGAACCTAATCCAAAAAGCGAAGTGGCAACACCGTAACAGACATGGTAATGGCATCGGCAACGGTGGGCGAAACCACGCCCCTACAATGTCAAATACGAGTCGACTGTCAGCGTCAACGTCAACGTCAAGGCAACGTCAAGAGGAAACGTCAGCTGTCCGGGGAGAGATGGAAAACATTCCAAGATGTAAATGCTGTGGAAGAAATCATCGAAATCAGTGTAAATATCGTAACTACAGATGCGAAAATTGTAAAGTAAAAGGTCATCTGTCCAGAGCTTGTAATCAAAGAAAAGTTAATTTCTTAGAATCTGAACAAAGGTATGTTGTAGACTCTTATAAGGAACGTGATGAAAGCATCATCGAGTTGCCGATGTTTACTATTTTTTCTGAAGAACAAAATATCAGAAATGAGTTCAAAATTGATGTATTATTGGAAAACAAACCATTTGTAATTGATATTGATAGTGGGTCTGCAATTAGTGCCCTAAGTTCTAACACATATCTCAAGGAATTTCAACATATACCTCTAGCTAAAGACAATGTTGTTTTAAGGGGATATAATGGGGGAACGTTTGTTCCAGAGGGATATATAGTGTTAAATGTTACATATAATGATAAATGTAAACCAGTCAAAATGTATGTAGTAGAAAATGGAGGTCCGAATATTTTAGGGAGGAATTGGTTAAATATTTTTAATGTTATATTAAAGATGTGTAATAATGTTGGTAAGGATCTTGATATGTCAATTAATGAGTTGATACAGAGTTTTCCAAAGGTATTTTCAAACAAAATTGGAAAATTTACATACAGTAAAGTATCTCTTCAATTAAAGCCTGATGCTAAACCCATCTTTTGTAGACCTAGGCCTGTACCCCTTGCTTACAAAAAACTGATGGATGAAGAGTTGGATCAACTAATTGCAGAAGGAATTCTAACACCAGCAGAAACAAGCGAATGGGCAACCCCTTTGGTGCCTGTGATGAAGCCAGATGGAAAACTAAGACTGTGTGGAGACTATCGAAGCACAGTAAACAAACACTTAGTGGAAGAACTTTACCCCATTCCTACTGCAAATGAAATCTTTTCCAAGATGAACGGAGGCCAACATTTTACTAAACTTGATTTGAACAGGGCCTATAATCAATTTGAATTAGATGATGATGCCAAAGAACTTCTCAGAATTTCTACTCACAGAGGAATATTTACTATGGAACGAATGCCTTTTGGCATTACGCCAGCTAGCGGAAAATTTCAGAAACTACTAGAGCAGCTTTTCCAAGGTATGGAATATGTAGCTAATTATTTAGATGATGTTGTGATAACAGGGCCTGATAAGGCATCTCATTTAAGCAACCTAAAAAAAGTTTTGGAAAAACTAGAAAAGGCAGGATTGACAGTAAAGAAAAGCAAATGTAAATTTTTTCAGTCAAAAATTGAATACTTAGGTCATGAGATTAGTAAAGATGGTTTAGGGAAATTGAAGTCAAAGGTAAAGGCTATTGTTGAAGCAGCAAGTCCAAGTAACTTAACTGAAGTTAGGTCCCTACTGGGAACCATTAATTTTTATGGGAAGTTTATTCCAAATTTGGCAAACACTCTAAAACCAATATACGAGTTATTGAAGAAAAACTCAAAGTTCAGGTGGAGTCTGAAATGTGAAGAAGCTTTCAAAAGAATAAAAGAGATAATGGCTTCAGATCAAGTACTTACACATTTTGACCCAAAGCTACCTATTGTTCTAGCTACGGATGCTTCAGATCAGGGAATTGCTGCAGTAATGTCCCATAGGATGCCTTCTGGTGAAGAACGACCAATTTGCTGCATTTCCAGAACATTAACAAAGGCGGAGGAGTCATATTCGGTTATACATCGAGAAGGTTTAGCCATATATTGGGCGATCAACAAACTGGCCATATACCTAGTTGGACAAAAATTCACTCTGAGGTGTGATCATCTACCCCTGATCTCACTGTTCGGGGAAAACAAAGGCATTCCAAAAACGCATGCAAACAGACTGCAAAGATGGTCAGCTTATTTGGCAGGGTTCAATTATACCATAGAACACATAAAAGGTGAGAAGAACCATTTTCCAGATTTTCTTTCCAGGAAACCACTGAAGGCCACAGCAGAAGACCTGGAAGAGAACGTCAACTTCATTGATTTTACAACCAAGAGAGAGGAATGGCCCATAGACAATCAACAAATTAAATGCCATTCAAAGGAAGACAGAGATATCCAAAGAGTTATAGAGTATGTAAGTAAGGATAAGTGGCCAAATCCAGTACAAGAAGAGATAAGATCTTATTACAACCGCAGAAAAGAACTTGTGGTAGAAGATGGAGTGTTATTTTGGGGATTGAGAATTGTCATTCCAAAGTCTCTGAGGGAGGAAATGAAAAAGTTGTTGCATCAAGCTCATTTTGGGGTATCCAAAATGAAATCATTAGCCCGTAGTTTCCTATATTGGCCAAAAATAGACGAAGACATAGAAAATATCTCAAAATCTTGCCTGCCGTGTCTAATTAATAGACCTGACCCACCACATTCCAAGTTAACACCCTGGCCTGTGGAGACTGAAGCGTGGAGCAGGGTTTTCATTGACTTCCTGTATGTGGAAAATACAAACTTTTTGATAATGGTAGATTCACACACAAAATGGATGGAGGCACTACCAATGAAGACAATTACGTCACAGGAAACAAGAGAGAAGATGAGAGAAGTATTTGCACGATTAGGATTACCTAAAACAGTTGTGAGTGACAACGGAAGACAGTTGATATCAGAAGAGATGGAAAGATTCTTCAAGCAAAATGGAATTCAACATATAACTTCACCTCCAGGACACCCGCAATCGAATGGGGCAGCAGAGAATGCTGTCAGGACGTTCAAGGCAAAAATGAAGTCACTCAGAGCAGAAGAAAAGAACAACTCAGTAAGTCTGAACACATTGACTCAAAGGATTCTTTTTCAGTACAGAACAACGGAGCACTGCAGTACAAAAAGAACCCCTGCATATGCATTATTCAAACGGGAATTGAGAACAAGATTCAGCATGCTGAAAGAAAACTTGTCAGTGAAGGGAAGCATTCCCGGGTCTACAGAAGAGGGAAATGCAGAAGCAAGGAAGGCACAGGAAAGACAGAAAACACACCACCGAGGTAAAGAAAGACACTTTGCATTGAACCAACAGATTATGGTAAGAGATTACAGAATCCCAAATAAAATCGGTTGGATAAATGCAAAAGTAGTGAAAATTATAGGGAAATCTACCTTTTTATGTCAAACGCAATTAGGGAATGTATGGAAACGACACAAAAATCAAATGATTCCTGCTAATGTATCCGTTGATTATAAAGAACAGCCAGATACACTTAAAAATAATCACAAAGAGACTATTAAGTATTTACCTTTGGAAATCTCTGAAAAACACTCAGAAGGCAAAAATTATCAGATTCCAAACATTGTAGAAGAGACTGAAAATGTTTCAGATGTAGATAAGCCAGCTCACATGGATGCTGAATCAGACTCAGGGAATAATAACCCAAGTAGTTCTAATACAAATATGAATAAAGTCACTCCTGATCTTGATTCAACATCATATGAAAAGCAATATGTAGAATTAAATAATCCTATGTCAGACTCACATGTTACAAAAACATGCAAAGAAAGTGAAACTCTTGAAACAAATAATGCTGAAAAGTGTAATATTGTAAACGATTCCAACTCAGGCAAGGGTATTTGTAAAAGTCGTCCCAAAAGGGAAATCAAGATTCCTAGTCGGTATAGAATGTAAGTAGTTAATCACACAGAATATAACTTGGTAAGGTTTCACAATATTGTACTGTAGAGCTACAACAATAAGGAGAATGTATACACATGTGAGAACTGGTATATACTTTGGAAGGTGTTTTGAATATAATGAAAGATGAATTTCAAAGTGATGTGAGGTTTAAACTGAGAAGGGAGGTGTGACATATGTCTGATTATGATACATATGTCGGATGATGTCACATGACATTATAACCCCCACCGAAGATGATGACTACTTCCGGCATCTTGAGATCGGTTTGGTCGAGAGAGATGATACGCGGACCTGGTCGATCTGAGACGCGATTGATACTGTATTGTCAACTTTGTAATACATCTCCATTCGTCAGTTATCATTGTGAAATAAATAAGTATACCCAGTGAATCCGATTGTTATTTTCACCTGGTTCCTCAGATATTACAAATCTCATTGGATTCATTCTATTGAACTGATTCATTTGTTATGAATAATCTGAAGATGATAACTGCAAAAGTGATAAAATTTAAATTACATTTATATAATATAGACAAATATTGTGATTTTTCAGAATCACATATAGGTATTCCTATTATGAGTATTATGACAATGTTCTGAAACTCAAGGTCTTTCAGATCAACAGATTATTACTATCATAAAACAAATTTAATTCCTTGGTTGCTTTCAAGTAGGTTATCTTGATTTATTTCACCTATATTGTAAATTGAAGTTGCTAAGTAGGCAATAACGATTTTAATAAGTTTCACTGTTATTCTGAATTCAGACTTACTCAAATTAACAAAAAGATGAATATGGTGGAAAACACTTAGGTAGGTATATAGGTAAGTAGTATTCAGCACTCAATACAACTGAAATATCCCATAATAAAATTAACAAGCAATTTTGTTAGTAATGTTGAGTAAATATTTGAATTTGAAAGAATTGATGCAGTATAGGAATCATAATGAATATGAAAGCTTGTTAAGTTCATGTTATTGCAAATTGAAGGATGACAAATAGAAGGGAAAGCAGTTCACTATGACTTTAAAAGACTTACTTGAAAAATTGTAGGAACAGTGCCCCTCTTCAAGGTATATTTTCTCAGTTTGATGAATTTCAATAAAGTAATCTCAAATTGTTTAGCACAAATGCCAGAATATCCATCAATCTTCTCTGGTTGTTCCAATGCTAGAATGAATAAATTCATATCATCATCAGAAAGATTCTAACAATATATTGATCTACCAATTGAGCATCTGCGGCACGTGATCAAGTGGGCGTGTCCTTCTCGCCTGGAGGGTAAACAACTTCTGACATTTCTATTAATTTGTATGTGTTCGTTGGAAATTGAAGTTGATAATCCCTATTATATTGGGTTTTGAAGTGTTGTTTTTTGAGATTTTGGAAAAAATTATGATGATTGAGCAGTTTGAGAGCTTGGATAAAATCCACGCTCAAATATACTTGGAAAAGATCGCTTGCATAGGATATGAAAGATTGTTCCACTGACATTGCTAATCTGCCACCAGTAATCTATTGGTATTTTCAAGAAGTGCTTTCAGCATGAATGAGATGAAAGCATATAAGGGCTTAAGCAACCTCAAGTGGATGGGTATGAGAAATGCCAGATGCTGATGTGGGAGGTTTTTATTTCATTTGTTCTTTACAGGAGAGTCTTTGTCACCAGATATATCTTATGCAGAATGTAAGGAAATCGCAGGGGCTACCAGAAAATTCAGAAATTTATTCAGAAAAACTTGTATAATATAAATGAAATCATCATCAGATTGGAAACTGATGTCCACATTAAAATCCAATATCTTGACTTTTTCTTGCAATTTCTGTTTGTCATTGTATAGACTTCCAAACCAAGACTTACAAGTTCTTTGATTGTGGGAGGTGATATCCAAAATATCATTCTCATCTTCTTGAAACTATACTGCTGACTGGTTGAAGAGATTTCAAATCCTTTGGTATTTCAGTGTGCTGCACACCTCACTAGTTGATAAGATGTTAAATTATTTTTGGATAGGCCGAGCGGATTTGTCCTATATGTGAGGTGGTAAGCTACAGATGTTTTTAGGGTTCGGTTTTACAGGCGGATGAAATAATTATGGCATCGATTAACTCAATATAAACATGAAGTATTTATTCAAAAAATATATATGGTGGTCTACTGACATATAGAAATATTATCAAGATTTATGAGTAATCCTGAAAGAACCATATTAATTTACATAAAAGAATACAACATCGAATTTACAATTATACAGGTAATTATCCCCTCAAGTTCAATACACAAAGCTATTTAATTAGTCACCTTTGTAATCAGAAAATCCTACGTCAAATACTTTAATATTTTTGAATACAACCCTGGCTACTATCTATCCGACAAACGACACCCTTTTAAACTTTTGGGTCAATGATCTGAAATATTTTCCTACGGGCATTTATATCGACTGGTTTTGGGCAACTTACATATTTTGTATCTGGTTCACTTTTCACTTCGTTTGGAAATTCGCGACACTTGCAAACTGACTGGTTTAAACTGAGAAAACTTCCAACTGTACAATTAACTTTTACAAAAACTATTGAGCTTCACTTTCAGCCTGAAGACTAACTTTTGCAATGTCTAGCGACAACTTGCAAAACGGACAAAGTATGTTCTGATGTCTGTCGACAAAGAATCAGCTACTTGAAAGTTCGTTAGCTTCAACACAAACCGTGGTGACCACGGTATTAAGGAACTTAGCTCCTCCGAGCCATGATTGTGACTGCTGACTACTGACTGCTTTCGATTGACTTTCGGTCATCATTTTTATGTAAAAATGTACCCTTTGTTTCTATCAAAGCGGCAATTCGACAAAAGAACACGTGCACCATATTTTGTCATTAAGTTCCAAATTTATGGCTTTGTTTTTCTCTGTGATATCAAATTTTAAGCTATTTACTCCTTTTATCAGTGCCCTTTTAGGTCATTTGTACATACATTCTTGTCTTCATCATTCTAGTTGATAAACGAAGTTGAACATAACTTATATTTTCGGCGCTTTTGAGATTGATCTGTTTATGACTTGATATAGGCCACCTGCAGTAATAATTCTTCTTTGGACGTGATTAGTTTATCTGTATTTGACATTTGATCTTTGATTACTTTTCACAATCATGATGCATTATATCCGTGCCCAGCACATCAGCTTCCTAGAAGATACTCATTATACACGATTAAGAATTGAATCACATCAATGAGAAACACACTTGAATAAGCTATTTAATCCAATAAATAATTAACCAACCTTGTGTGTTGCACATGATTCTTTTTACTTTCATTTCATAAGTCTTTCACATCTATCACCTGTAGATATTCTCTTTGCTCAAATTTTTAAATTGATATCCCATGTTATCAGAAGGCACCCATCCTGGATTGTTCTTGTCATTCAATTTAGCAGGTTTTCCCGAAACATCATCGAAATTTTAGGTTGGAAACAGGTGTTGAAATCAACAAACCAGTGTATCACCTGTTATGAAATGCTCATAACATACTCCCCCATTTTTCAACTAAGTATCCGTCAAATCATTGCTTCTTAAAGATTGTATCCAGGCATATCTTCTTTCCTTGGCTAGACTGTTTTCTATTTTATTATTATCATTAACTGAGGGAATTCTATAAAATCCCACACTGTCTCTGAGTCCACTGCTACCACAATTCACTACCATACAAAAATTTGGCATATTCAATCACAAAATTCTTTACAATAATTTTGTTTGGGTGCTCAGAATCAGATGTTACCAGTACAAGATATCACCAAATATCACTGTATAACGTAGGATACTCTATCACAAGATATGAGATGATGATACACAACAAGAATAATAAAAAAATCAGCACAAATAAAAGCAGAAAGAAGCAAACAAAACTAACAAATTGAATTTCTCCTCATGATGAGCTATGTTTATCATTTATTGTTTACCCTCCAAGCGTTTGACAGTTGATGCTGTGACGTCAGGCGCAGATGCTCAATGCTTCCCAGAATTGAAGTCAACCATTTCTCTGGTGGAAAGAAAGTCACTGGGAATTTCGAGTAGGTATATAAAAGTCACATCACTTCTTTTGGAAGTACAAAACAAAAATTCCATCATCAATTACTCAAATTAGTGATTGGACCTCACTGCACACATGTCTGGAGCATTTTCAATAGATCTTTGTACGTCTATCCCAAAAACTAGGTACTTCCTCTGTAGTCGAAAGAGGTTGTGGGAATTGGGAACGGGAACTCTGTGACGGGGACACTGACAGGAACAGGAGCAGAAAACTGACAGTACAAATACGTCGACACATTTTCGCGAAAATGAAATGGGTTGAAAGAAACAAGAAATGTTGATAAAATATCTAAAAGTGAAAAATTATTTACTTTAAAGTGATATGCTGATGTGACATGTCCACCCTAACCTATAAAATATAAGATCAATCAAAAAATGACACAAAATGCGTTATTCATCTGTTAAGCCTGGTAGTCAGCGCCCTCAAACTATCATACGCTGAACTTGGTCATTCGGCAGACATTATAGTGCACGGAAGACTAGATTTTTTTTCCATTTAGCTGACTTTGTTCATAGGAATACAACAATAACAAAAAATTTAACCTCAATAATTGGTGCTCAAATTTCAAACTCTCAAAGTTCAAAGTGTTTATCCACATTTTACTTTTGATTTTTTATAAGCCTTGAATTGTTGACATCTCTCGAATCTTTCATCCCATCTCAATTCGTGAGTATTATACCCATAGATCTTTCTGCTTACGCTAGATCCGGCATCATGTAGTATTTGTTTGGTATCAGAGGGGTATTGATGAGAGGGGGTGAAGGGCAAGAAAGTACTATGATACAGTAGCGTACAGTTGAGATATTTTGAAGGGTACAAAACATATTCAATTCTTCTTTTTCTATTGAATGATTTGACTTCATTGGTTACAAAAAAAAATTAACAGTAGGTAAATAGGGGTAGGTAGATATCGAATTGTACTTTGTACAGATTGAGGTGATTAAATAATGAAAACCTTGCTGATGAACATTGTTTATTATTATTAGGCATATCTGATTATTATAAAACAATTCATTTACATCAATTCTGGTAATATCATTCTGATATTCTAATATATATCTATGTATTTTTTCCTCTTGATGTGATGAACTGGATTTTCAGAGTAGATGTTTTTATTCTCAATCAGAGAATGAAATAGAATAAAATAAGTATAATAACACACAGAAATACTTCCATATATACCCTGTAAATAGCTTTCGGTATTCCCTCTCAGTTTATAAAGCTGTTAAGGTTGATGATGATCAGGAGAATCATTTGGAGTAAGATGGCGGCCGGTGGAGTAGATTCGATAACCCCCCAATGAATCACTATAGCGAATATAATTTATCTTCAAATGTACCTATCTCTTGATTTGCTTTCCAAATCCATATTCCAATGGCATATTCTCCACGTAGTTCTCCTTGTCAAGTAACCAATGACTCAATGGTTGATATCCTCAACAAAAAGAAAAAGTATATTATCAAATATGTGTTACTTGTGAAAGAATTGAAGAAAAGTTATTACCTCTCAATATTCTTTGGCTGCAATGCTGAAACATCAATAAAATTGGTAAAGTTCCACTAGTGCATGATTTCTTGCCAGCTGGTGAAATTCTGATACTTTCTGGAGAAAAATTATCATCAGAGCACAAAACTCCATAGAAAGGTATATTTCCGGTCATACCCAAAACATTGCACCAATATCGATATTTTTGGGAAACCTATAAAATGAAATCATTTATATCACATACCTATTATGTATATACGGCTGTATCATCATGCAATCGGTGAACAAATTGACAGAAATGGCAATAATTCATTCAAGAAGAACTTAAGATTGCCGAAGGGTCTGGACAAAGATTCTGGATATCCAAATAAGTAATTCAAATCTATCGAATATAAAGTATTCATAATTTATTTTTAGTTTCTATTCTTACGTCCTGTCCTACCCAACAGTACGCCTATGGTTTATGGAATACAAATACTATGATATAAGTACATACCTATGAAAAGATCTGGCAGAACCCTTTACAAATTTGTTACTGCAAATCATACAGGATTTCGGCATTGCAATCTAATTGTTCACATAAAAACACTCAAAACTATGTGAATCAGACCCGATCGACACCGGAATTCGCTGAAGATTACAATACTTGACATTTGTCGGAATTTTAAATTCGTGTCAAACTAACGCGGGTCGTCAAAATTTGAAAACGACCAATCAATGACTTAGTACTTTCGAACCCTCCCGGACCTACAAAACAAATAACCTGGATACCGGATCTAGCGTAAGCAGTAAGATCTATGATTATACCCAAGGTGGATATAGGATGGTGAAACAGCTCTTCAATTGTTTCTGCGAAAAACTTGTAGACCGTTTGAGAAGGTACTAATATTTCCACGACTTGAAAGAAGATGGCGGTAAGATCGATTATCGAAGAAGATTTCTGTTGCTTATTTATTTCTGTTGTTCACATCTGACAGACGTGACTTGAAACGACATTAAAACAATATATTTTCTATAAATCTGGAATGAATATTGATATTTTGACTCTTCTCAGTCATTTTTCATCTAGAACAGATGAAACAGATAAAAAGATGACAGAAGTACAGTTTCTGTTTTACCGACACATGGTATGTCGCCATCTCTGATAACTTCAGGAAATATTACTACGGTATGAAATCAAGTAGGCGAAGGTTTACAGTTTATTCTAGTGCTTGTTAATAGGAAGCTGTTTCACCATCCTATATCCACCTTGATTATACCTATCATATCTTGTAATTTCACACCACAAAAGAGAAACATTTTCTGTATATTTTTTTCAGGCAAATATCGCCGGATCATTTTGAAATCTACTACTCAGAATACAGTTTCATTACATATGTTGATACTGTTACATTGTTTGACTATATTGTTCTTTCAACTTTTGAAACATGGAATGTGATAATGAAGACTGGCTGGATTTTTTAAAAAAATTCACTCTTCCTTTGGATGAGGTGGTTAAAGCTACTGAAGATGAAGAACAAGATCCTGATAGTACAATGTGTTGGCTGATGAAGAAATTGATGAGGTCAGATTGTTCTTTGAATCCACTTTTCAAGATTTTTTATTTCCTCTGATACAACTTTATCATCAAACCTTACTTTGTGAATATTTTGAGTGATTTCATAAATCCATAAATCATAATCATTCATTTTTTTTAATGATGTTTAGGTAGATAGGGAGGAACTCAGAGAGGATAAAGCTGTTAAAGTTTCTAAAAGAGAGTTGGTTGATCTGATTGCAGAGTTGTTTGATGAAGTTGACTTTGATACTCAAATAGAAAAAACAGAAGACATTGAAAAATCTCATACTTCACAGGTGAGGACAACTTTGAAGGGAAAATTAACATAATACTATCAAATGATTGGTTTTGGAAGGTTCTATTTTTCTATACATTTTCAGACAGAAAGTAATTTGCCTATCATGATAGATAGCTCGCAAATCCCGCTGTTACAACAACAAATGACACAGCATGTTCAGATGTTGACTCAAAATTATATACTGACTTATGATCACCCTGAGTTGCACCATTCAAATTCCCAGTTGAAGGAATATTTGTTGAATATCAAATTTCTTTGTGAGGGAAAAGAAAGATCAATGTTTCATACTGTAAATTTGTCGGCATCTTTGGAAATTGTGAACTATTGGGAAGAGTTACTGGCTACTGATAGTGATGATGTAAAAGAAATAAAAATGTAAGAATATTACTTCTTGTGCTATTTTTTTTTCAACATATATTTTCTCTTTCAGGCAAATAGAACAAACCATTTCTAATAAATCGTGAGTACATTTTGAAGTCCCATAAAAAACAACATAAAAATGTATATCTAATTATTTCTGATTATGGATATCAGAATTGAACTCATTATGGATTCCTTTTCTTCAGCATAAAGTCCCAGTTAACCAGTTTCGGTGGCAGGGAAGTTGCAGGGAATTACTATCGTGGTGATGCGACTTCACAATGTTGATATAAAAAAGGAGCTACAGTACTTATTGGCGAGTGCTTAATGTCCGCAACTTCACATATCGCCAATAAGTTGCCAGAATATCGCAATGAATATCTATTTCAGTTACCATAAACTGCAATTATGCGACGTCTCTTTATGGTAGAATATTGAACATCCATGGTACAATAGTGCAAACATCGAAATGAAATCCAATGAAACTTTCGTGGACGTTGAATCCGCGAATTACCATTCACATCGCAAATGGTCATTCCATTTCACGTTGATTATACGTGAATGGAATGTTTAGTATCGCTTTCAAATATGTAAATTAATATTTCATTTTATAATGGATATCAATAACATAATGTTGATATTGTGAAGTTTACTGAATATCACTGGGGACAGTCAGAAAGAGTTCCATTCTTGTGTTCAAATGGTAATTCCTATGTGAGGTATTTGTTACATTTGGGTAGATTATCTGCGGTTGTTGATAAGGAGCGCTATCTCTCGATTGGGTACCCACTTACTTATTTGAATAGACACTGCAGGTGATACAATTTATTTCTGATTATGGAGCATTCGATAAGCATTTTCGGATGTCGGATGTTACAAATTCGATTATGCATTTTCGTAAACTAAATGAAATACAGCTGAGCTCTAAATGAGCAAATGCTGTACCTATTCTTGGTGCATTATAAAAATTATCGAAAATCGGTTGTTTACCTTCTATCGATTTTATTTTGCGAGAAGATGGGACACAACTTTCTCAACATGATTATGACCTTTGTCATCTTATTGCATTTCTGTCTTTCGGTCTCCTGAAGTCCTATGAATACGTTGATGTCTCGCGCTAGTTCATGATCCTGGACACCAGAATGTGAAACATAGCATCAATTTGAACTTCGATTATTTTAAGGATGAAATTCATTATTTTTTCATTAATATGCTCAATTATTGAGATACTGATGAATTCATATTCCATTTGGATATTCCACACTGTATACCTATTCACGATTTGAATATCATTTGATCATTTCCCATCTGATAAATGTTTTCAATTATATATTCTACATCAATATTAAAGAGTTCAGTAGCCACCAAAACATAGGAATTAAAGGTAGATGGGTACCCACTAAGCATGTAATGTTACAAAATATTGCAACAATATTATGTATTGCTTGTCATTGTAAGATAATGTTATAATATTGCATAAGGCTAACTGCTATATTCAAGTTTTTAACATAACAGAAAATACTACCAACAAGTTGTATGTAAATTAAAAAGTAAGCTATTGATTATGTTTCAGGTGCAATGTTGCGTGTGCCATTAAAGTTCATTATAAATGCAACATTATAGAAACTATATAGGAACAATGTGTGTGCAAGTTACATTTGGAACTATCGAACAAATTCAAATCACAATGTTACACTCGGTTTGAAATCCTATTATATTAACAACAATACATAAGCTAACTTCAAACAATATTGCCAGTATTTAGATAACACAATGCATGTTCAATTTTCGATTGTATCATCGCAGAAATATACAAAATGATACCCTTCGACAATTTTAAATAGTAAATATAAAGAAACTTGAAGAAATATTTCATCTGTCAGGTTACCAACCAATTTTGAATTTCCCGGTCTTGAGGAGATGGAAGATGCCACCTAACGGGGCGACACCCAGTTCATAGACAAAGAAAGTTGTTTATGTTTATCCTGTCCCGTATCATGCAATCTTGCGTCGCAGGTTTTTTATTCTTGAGTCGGATACTTTTATAAATTATTAGTAAAGTACATTTGTTTGTTGAATGAGAGTATTGAAGCAGCACAATGGACAATGCCAATAATACATTGAAGGCATCTCCATATTCATGTAAGGTAAGCGATACATCATTTATTATTTTAGGTTAGGATAGTTTGGTAAGAAAATGCTTTTTCCTAGTTTTCCTCTTTATATTGCGAATAAATCTGATGGTAGTGTTGTTTCGTGTGCATCTTATTATAAAGTAGGATTGATATCGTCGTAGATCAAAAAACATCGATGTCGCCACTTTCAATTGTCTGTTGGAACGCGGCTCGGTGCGGTCAAATAGACGCGACGAAAATGCATTGGGACAGGCAACGCTTCGAGTTGAGATCTTACGGTCTCTACTCGGATAACTACCCTGCACTGATGAGGGCCAATAAGCCCGAAACCGGTCTGTAGGTTGTTAGGCGTGCCTGTCTCGATGTGAATTTGTCACGTCTTAGGAAGAAAGAAACATTTGCGATCTGCATTCACAGTGTGAATCGTTGCATGGACTACGAACAGATATAATTCAATGTTCTGCGTGGTATTTACCAGGAAAGTAGTTGTTTTCTGCTCGTAGTCTACCAGACATTCATTTCAAACTATGTTTGATATTTTTAATTGGATAGACTATTTTTCTCTCAAATTTTTTTTTCCAATTTATGGCTAATCCATTTTTTCATTTATTGAGCTTAGTCGAGCTCTCAGCCACTTCCAAGTTCTGTAAAACTTGGGAGATTCGGTTCTGGAGTGTTTCTTTCTTCTGCCGCATGATGTCGCCACTTTCAATTGTCTGTTGGAACGCGGCTCGGTGCGGTCAAATAGACGCGACGAAAATGCATTGGGACAGGCAACGCTTCGAGTTGAGATCTTACGGTCTCTACTCGGATAACTACCCTGCACTGATGAGGGCCAATAAGCCCGAAACCGGTCTGTAGGTTGTTAGGCGTGCCTGTCTCGATGTGAATTTGTCACGTCTTAGGAAGAAAGAAACATTTGCGATCTGCATTCACAGTGTGAATCGTTGCATGGACTACGAACAGATATAATTCAATGTTCTGCGTGGTATTTACCAGGAAAGTAGTTGTTTTCTGCTCGTAGTCTACCAGACATTCATTTCAAACTATGTTTGATATTTTTAATTGGATAGACTATTTTTCTCTCAAAAATTTTTTTTCCAATTTATGGCTAATCCATTTTTTCATCGTAATAAGTACTCAAAATACGTCGAATACGTGAAATAGTAAGCCAAGATAATACTAAAAGAAAATTGATACTCGAAGGTTGAAGTTGAAACTGATGAGGCCCTTTGATGATTCTCAAACTTGTTGCCCTGATATTTTACAAGATAAAAATGAGAACCCATCCGTCACCTCTCCCCTCACATTTTTTCTCAGAATCCCCAGTCATTGTTCCTTATTTTCCATTCAATAAGTAGTTTAATGTAGTAAAAACCCAGGCATCAGATAACTCTACTACATTAGCTAATAATTTGAGAAATTCGGCAATTGATTGATACATGTCCAATACGAATTTCAATAAACTTATTGCTATCTTGAAGAAGCACAAGTCATTAAGTGAATATAAAAACCTTCCATATGATTGTCGTACTTTGTTGAAAACCAAAAAGTCTGGTACAATTTCAATTACAGAGAATGGAAAATATCATCATTTTGGCCTATTTGCAGGAAATAATTGAGAGTATTGTATAGATGTGTATGTCAAGGTTTTGTAGAGTTGGTATAGTAGATCAAGTTGTCAATCTTCCATCCAAACATTCCATTGATTATCATTGTTTCAGGTTCAGGTGCCTGGATGAGATCAGAGTTTTTTCAATTTGATATTTTGATATTTGTGTTTTTTAGTTGTGATATTTCAATTTAATTAAAGGTGTTATTATAAAATGTTTGCCTTTTTGACCCCCAAGACTTTCATAGACATTTGAAATTGATAACTTTTCATATATACAGAATGTCTCACAAAGTTGGGAGCATATGGAATACTTTTTTATTATTTATTTTAGGAAAAAAAGTTCTGCTTGTGATGAAAGCTGAAATCATCAGGTATTAAGTTTTTCCAGTTTTATGAGAGGTTTCTTGAAATATGTGAATCCAATAATAAAGTCACTTAGATTTTGACAATATCGAAAAATTGTCAGGTTAATTAGTCAGTTAGAAATGAAAATCACGTTCAGATATTCAAATATACAATGAAAAATTAGGTTGTGTTAATTTCAACATTTTTCATTTTTTGTAAGTGTTTATCCCGGTGTTTATAATGTGTTTCAAGTTTCCGACTATGTTGAACTTTATATAAGCAATAGATTTTTTTCCAAAACTGAATGGAAAAATTTACAAAATTATATTTATCATGGTAGATAGATATGACTGAACATTTGAATGTATTTTAAATTCTGACAACTTTGCATAACAACTTTCGATTTTGTTTAAAATAAAGGTACATTATCTACTCATAAGTGATTTTTTTGACAACCCGCTTATACGACTGAAAAAATTTAGCCTTTAGAGCATGCAGAACTTTTTTCGTAAAATCAATTATATTAATTATTTTCACATGGTTCCAACCTAGTGAGACCAACTGTATATAACAGAAGCATAGGAAAAAATGAATTTATTGTTTCAAATGAAAATACTATATTAAGGTATAATCATTTCAGAACATTTTTTGAGTTTCAACTCCTTGCTCTAAAAACTAGAAAATTATAATCTGATTTTCATAGAGGGCACATCGATAGTAAATGATATTTTTCAAGATATCGAAACTGATCTGCCTTCCATGAATATTATTGTATGCATTCATTTTCTATCAATATTTTAGAAGCAACAAGTGAAAATCCAAAAATTGTTCAGTAATGAACAAACCTACTGGAAAGTAATTTATGAAATATTACTGTTATGTTATAGAAAGGAATAGACAAGGTTGGTGGTAAGTTGCTGCTATATAACATAATATTGAATATGTTATTCTCTTCTAATTTATATCCTATGTTACGGTAACCTTGCTGCAATTACTAATTATTAAACATTACATCCATCAATCTATTTCAGCAGTTGCTGCAATATTGTCACTAGGCCACATTTTCAATATCACATTTGCAATATTCCTGTATATTATATGCAATGTTGCAGTTACCTTGCTGGAATAATTGATATGAAATATAGCATTTTTAATATTGCTGAACGTCCGTTTCAGTAGTTGCTGAACCTTTGCAGTAAGGTAGCAGAAAACTCTGATGGAACATTACACATTACGATGAAAGGTTACTGAAATATTGAATGAATGTTACTTTGCTTAGTGGGTAGGTACTGGTAATTATGGAATGCATAATGCATATTCAGATGAACCATTAATTAACATAAAATGTGCGCATGAAGTTGATCGTTGGGTTGTCGCAACGTGTCATTAAATATAGGACATCTTAAAAAAATTACAAAAAGACTTTCTCAAGTAGTAGCTCGGCTATAGTTTGAGAAAGTTCCCTTATGATACATTAATTGAAATTCGAATAATATCACGAGTTCGATATTTGATAAAAGTGAATAGGAATATGTCGTATTCGCGATAGAAAATAACACGTAGCACTATCTCATGGTAACAACTCAAACTTCTCGAAGTGGTGTCGTTTTTGTTTTGTTTTCATATTTTTGATGTTTGTGTCATTGTGACATAGGTGTCTTGTCACCAAGTGGTCACCAAACAATAACTGAAACGAGAAAAACGATATGATTTCACATGTATTTCACCAGAACATCTCTCGAAAAACTGCTGGAAGTACACCTTTCACATTAGAAGCGAACATAAACAGAACAGAGGTTAAGTTTTTCTGTGGGTTATCCTCCAGAGAGTTCGGGGGTTATACCACTTCGAGTGGTTCACGAGTCACCGCTAGGTAGCGTATCGCTTAGCACCTATCGCGAATAGTATTAGCAATGTGTACTCCATTGAAACTTCTCAATATATTGTCGCATGCGATTCCCATAGTATTTGATTTGTAGAATTCGCAGTGCCAACAATAAGTGGATGTTGATGTCCACATAGCGAAGTCCTCAGTAAATCTTTGATAAGTCACCAAGATGATTACCATTGTTACAATATTTTTCATTCCCTGCGACTTACTCTGTTACTTTTTTGGTTGACTGGGGTACCATCAAGCTGGATCTCCATACATTGTTGAATTTTCCAAGTTGGTTTTGGAGACAATGTCCAAAAGTACGGCCTTTGTGTATCCATCACTGTTACCAAAAATTCCATTTAAGTCACCAAAAATAGCTGTTAAACAATGTGTTTACTACTCAGAATCAGAAGATCAGTAAGTACATAGTTTGTGTGCATTTATTCCTCCCTTAATCCCGTCAAAAATCGATATTAAAAATCTCTACCTGCCAATAACTCTTGGGATGATCAAGTATCCAAATTTTCCATGGAACCAACCGATTTTCAAAGATGTAAGACAAAAAACTGCAAGTCTTTGTCACTTGGCAATTTAGTTCAAGATGTAATGTAAAAGAATATATTTTTTAGCTTGATTTCCTTGGGTTTGGAACAATTCATGCCTTTAATTGCCAAAGGAAAGAAAAGTTCCAATAAGACTTGGTCGAGGAAAAAGGGTATTGCTGTATGCAAATATATCCAAGAACATATGATGCCTTACAGAAAGGCTAACAAAATTCTCAACCACATCCATTTTGCCAGGCACAATAGGTGCGCCAATAATCCCATCAAACATTTTTTTCAGTACGGTAAAGCTCCGCACTTTGTCCATAAAGTGATCCCTCTGGGGCCAATATTGCCTCCTTGTTATAGAGCCCCTGAAGAATTGCCTTATCAGTGGAGAAAGTTCATATATCCTCATTTGGTGAGTGGAATTTTTTTGTTTTTAGACCAAGAAAAACATCAAATTTGCACCTAACTGCTCATAGTTCATATTTTAAATATATGACGTGACTTTTTCTACGAACTTATTGTACGACATCGGAAAAGTGGAATAATTGTTTTCGCGGCAATAATAGATGGATTAGATTTGAAAAGTTCCACCATAATTCATTTGAAATTACGGAACTTTGGAAATGTATCATTGCATATGGACAGTAGGCTTTGAGCTATTAGAAATGAGAAGAATTTAATCTTCTGTCTTTTGTCAAAAGTCAAATCTGACTAAAGCTGAACTCATATTTTAGGTTATGTTTTTATTTACATTTATTTTTCTTTATATTACTTTCAATCTGTTATTGATGATTGATTGATTGATTAAAATTAGTATAGGGATACAAAATTTATTATTACCATAATATCTATCTCAGTCTTCGCTATACAAACAAAAGAATCACGGTATCTACATATTATATTCCTGATGAGAATTCTACTGTTTCCCCTTTCAGGACATTTTAGTAAAGAAGAATCCAGTGACTCCCATTCCAATCCAAGTTGGATGTAATCCATTGCCACATTCAGGAAATTATCCTTTCTTATTGCCCAACAGGTTGATAGTTGACAATGTGCAAAAGCAGAGCCCTAGATTAGCCAAACAAAATTATACAAGTGCTGAATTCAAGAGGAACATTAAAGCAGATCCTATCACAAAGTTCATTGCAATTTTGAGTAGGCCTTCAAATATTAGAAAGTTGCTGCAACTTTATCCTTCCCTTTCAAGTCCAGATTGTTCACAAAAAATGAGTAATTGTGGTAAGAACACCATATCAGCAGCAGGGAAGGAAATATTGTCTAGTGAGGAACATTGTACAAGTGGATTATCCACAATGTTTCCCAATATGCCTATATTGAATAATCCTACAAAGAATCAGAGTCATTTCTTTGAACAGGAAAATGAATTGAATCAGGTTAAAAAAAGTGCTACCCAAAATATTCCAACAATTATTAGTAAAAGTTTTCAACAAGATATAAAAAATGAAGTTGAATTTTTTGAGAAATCTGATCAGTCTAGAGGGTGTACTGTAAACAACAAATCTATAGAAGAAGCATCAAGTACAGGAAAGGTGAGAGTGTTGATTATTATTGTTGAAAAATCTTAACAAAAATCACTTATCAAAAAACTCCTATTTCAAGGATAACATAGATGATTTGAATACTTTGATGGTTGCAAGTTCATCTATCAAAAACACTATAAAAAAAGAACCATCTGGAGCAGAGAAAAGGAGAATGAAGTTGAAAAAGGAATTTCTTGCCAACATTACCCTGGCAACTCCTGAGGATGCTGCAACTGAGAAACAGAAAAGTGAAAGTGAGTCTAATCAAGTAATATTCACAACATTCTCAACTTATGTATGGCATTCTTTGTTGGGGTAATAGCTCTGGTAGTGAAAGAGTATTCATTAGCCAAAAACGTATTATAAGAAGCATATTTGGTCTCAGACCAACAGATTCATGTCATCATGTATTCAGTACTCATGGAATTCCAACATTATATGATGTCTATATTTTGACTGCTGTTTGTTACATTCACAGTAATTTGAATAATTTCATGACATGTGGTGATCTCAACCATTACACAACAAGAAATGTAAACAAACTCTACATTCCTTCAGCCTCATACTCACAAGTAAGAAAAGGTCCAATCATAACATCCCTCAAAATATATAATCATTTACCTGCCTCACTTAACGATCTCAAGAATCCTATGTTTATAAGAGACAGTGTAAAAAAATTCTTAAAGAAAAAAGTTACTACTCCTTGGAGGAATATTTTAATGATTTATTATAATTTATTATACTCGCTTCATATATGACTATTATATATTTTATTAATTTTGTCAACACTCTAAATGTTTGCTTTTATATTTAATGTTTTTTATATTTACATATTTTTAGGCTTACGATAGCTTTGATTCCAAGCATGTATTCCAAGCATGTATTGACGATTTCTATACTTGTACAAGTCTCATGAAATAAATATTTACTTTACTTATTATATGTGAAAACAATTTTCAGTAAAAAATTTGTCACATAAAATTTTTATTTTCCTCTGAATAGAATATTGCTTTTTTCATGTGTGAACACCATACAGTGTGTATCAGCTGGATGAAATAAATTCGATGATGAATAAATGGGGGCGTGTTTAAATAAACGCAACTTAAACGCAACTTTCTCAACAGTCATAAGAGAGGAGACATATCAAATTTCTGCTATTAAAAGCACACAAAATTCACCCTTCTTTCAACAAACAATACACGCTCTTAAATTTACATTAAAAACTAGTAGTTTTCCAAAAATTGACACTTTGTTTAAACATATAACCAAAACACCAGACATCAACTCAACATTGAAAAATTCTCGGATTACTTTTTCGAAAAGTTTTTATTGATTTGCCGTGATTTCTGAAAAATTTTGTCAACCCGATTTTGCACCGGCCACTTCTTTACATGGTGGCCTCGAATGACCATTTTTCCCGCGAAAAGCTGGAACTGGAGAACTACCACAAAATCATGTAGATCCTAAACAGCCACAAAAGGGGAGACATCTCAAATTTTTGCTGTTTAAAACACACAAAATTCGCCCTTCTTTCAACAAACCCACCACACACTCCTACATATACTTGTTTTCAACAAACAAAATTTCAGATCACTTTTACTGATTTGCCACGATTTATGAAAAATGGAGTTGACGCGTTTTTGCACCGACCTCTTCAATGGGGAAGTTTCGAACTGATTTTCATGAAATTATTGTTTGAATAACAAGCATTATGTTTCTGCTGTCTAGAATTACTGTTGGCATCATCCTAATAATTTTAATTTTCAAATTACAGCGATATAAAATTTTTATGACGTACTAATTAGATTTAGTGACATTTGGGAATATTTGTTGGTAATAAGATTTTCTGAATTTAATTCGGTTGAGCCTATGGACTGAAAAAAGAAGAAGTAGAAAGCTGTTGCTTGCACTATTCGCGAAAATCACGAACCAACAGATGGCGCTCGAAAAATGTCAAAAATTTTACATGAGGGTGATCAACAAACATTTGTTATGTTTTCAATGGTAATATGTCAATTTTCAATTCGAATTTTAGGAAAGAAATAAATAATCCTGACTATCCAAAAGGGGCGCTATTGATAGTTTTTGTTTATAGAATTCAAAACAGGTATTTTATATGAGTTTCGTGGATTAATTATGTTTTTATAGGCTTTTCAATCCACCTCTGCAAAATCAATGGGGTCACTAAGGTATTTGTATTTCAATGATTTCTCTTTATTTCAAGAATGGCCAAGATTGAAATAAGTATCTAGAGTATATTGGAGATAAGAAGAAACCCTTAAAATAGTGAAAAGCATTCAAAGCTGGTTACATACTTTGTGGGATAGATGTCAAACACATACTCGAATACATATAAATAAACTCCTGTTCACAAACTTCAGCTCTAGGGTAGCTCTAATATGAAATTAAAATAGTACCATGAAAAAATTAGCAGTGGAAGTGTGAATTTATCTGTAAACCTGTAATAATTTTATCCTAACCCAAAAATAGATGATTAGCGAAACAAAAACAAAGAATTGTAGTCAATTAACTTTATTCTCTGAGAGAAGTAAGTATATAGGGGTGATTATATTGAGATACCCACCTATCTTAAATAGGCAACACAAGTTATTTTTTTTCATTCATATATTAAAAATAATTATATAATATAGATGAGTAGGTATGTTCCAAGAATAACTTAAAAAGTTTGAGACCTTGTGGTCTACCAGTCATTCAAATTCATTTATTTCAATTGATACTTCATTCAATTCACAGCTTATTCATTTTGAATAAAGATTTGTTAGAAATAAAGGATTGGATTATGGAAGAGTGCGTTTTATTACTGATGATTTAATGAATAACTTTCATAATATATTTTACATTTATGAACCATACAAACTACGAACAACTCAACATATCTTTACTTCTCTAGAACCAAAAAGAAACTGAACGAAAACCGAAAACCAATTGATAGTATTGACACAGATTAGAGAACTGTGATACCTATTGACACAAAACATATAAATCATAAAGTATAATAAAAATAGACCAATAATACATGACAGGTTTGCTACATTAGAATAATCGTAAACAACATATTTTGACAAGATTTGATTTCATTCAGCCCACATTGCCCTCACTCCTAAAGTTTGCATGTGATGACTTCCAGATGTTTATTGAAGGAATTGCATTCTTTTTGAGCCTATCTCTTGGTTTAATTCTCCTTGATGGTCCTAAAGTAAAATCAAGGTTTTCATTACAAACAACAAGAGACACAACGACAGTTATACCAGATCTTATTTGTTTGATTTAACCTGAAAGACATACCTTCGCATTCACTTGAGAAATCCAGTTCTATAGGAAGTGCTTACTACAAACGTAAATGTTTGTGGTGATAAGTTCTCCTTTTTTAACGAGATAATCCATTTTTCACACAATCATGAAAGAAAATTCAGGATTTTGTGTCAAAGGAACGATGTCTGTACGGTAGGAGGAACGCTGAAATACTGAACAAATCTTTGTCGATTTCGTCTTTACGACCTTTTGAACTTGCTGCATGTTTCAATAATATTAGTAACTAGCTGATAAGCACGAAACAAGTCCGAAAATTATTCAAAACAATTCAATTTCATTAAAAATAATACGAAAGCCTATGCTATACAATGCTAAATTGCTTTGTTTATCGCCCTCGGGAGGTTTAGAAAATTTGACACCAGAGGCCGCCCACTCCGTGATTTTCGCGAATTGCCAAATTGAAATCAATAGGTGCGTTTTATTGGTTTTCTACTGGTGGCGGTGGTAGGAATGACGAATAAAACGACATCACAAGACGTCAAACTTAAATTGTTGACGTTTATTAATTTGAAAGTAATATTTATATATATTTGTGATAGTTGAGAGAAAATATTACTATTAGTAGTTATTACTGCATTATTTAACATTAAACAAAATATTCAGGTGAAATGAGGGGCTTTCACAGCTTCACCTTCTGACTTTTTGGGAATTATTTTGGGGTTATGTTGTTAAATAGCGTTTGCTCTCCGTTAAATCGCCATTTTCTTCACCCCTTCCACAAAAGTCTTCCTGTCATTCCATCCCCAGCAAACGGAATGAGAAGTTGCAACTAGTTCTAAAAAAACGACCAGAATTGACATTCCAGTAGAGGAATCTTGCCAATTAAACGCACCTACTAATTTCTTGGATGAATCGAAATATACATCAAAACATGGAATATTTGACTAGCATAATCAACTTCAAAGAAAAATTGCCAATATCAAAATTATTTTTTACCTGGCCATAATTTCAAAATGAAAAAATACTCTATTTTAATATTTACCTTGTATATAATCAACATTCCCTTCGGCACCGGGATGAAATTTCAAAATATAATTCAGTTTCAACTTGAATTATTGAACGAATGATACATTGGATATCCTAGCAATATCAAGATACTTCGATACTTCCGCAACTGTGTACAGGCGCAAAAGTCCTAGCGTGCGTCTAGACAATGATGAAAGTATCTATCCATCTATCCAAATTTTTGAGAATGTTTTTCTAAGTCAAATTTGATAGCACGAGGTAAATAAAAAATACGTATTCGGTGAATTTTCATAAACTTTAGCTTGGTATGAGAATCTGAAATTCGGAAACTTCCCCATTGCCCATTTACACGGTGCGACACTCCAAAAAATGCATGGTGGCCTCGAATGACCATTTCCCCCCCCCCCCCAGAATTCGCATTGGCGTTCTACGACAAGATGCGCGAAAAGCTGGAACTGGAAGACTACCAAAAAATCATGCAAATCCTCAACAACCACGAAAGAGGAGATGCCGTCGACCTGTACAAGAAAGTCGAGGTCGTCCTGCGACCCAAATACCTGGAGCTAGCCGACGAGTTCCTCCTGTTCTTGCGAGCCAAAGAAGCCTCCGCCGTGGACCGTCTCGTGCCTTGGATCAGGATGAACAACCGCACCACGTTCCTGAAGAAGATCGAGGTCTACTTCAAGGACCAGCCGGCGCAGCTCAAGAGGGTCTACACGTGCCTGACGGAGCTGTCGCAGATGCAGAACCGGTCCAGCGAGAAGATCAAGAGCAGCCTCCTGCCCATGTTCAAGGGGAACTCGCTGTTGAGGGACTTGTTCTTGCAGAACTTCCTCGACGAGCCTCCCCCACCAAGGTGATTACTCGAGTTCTTTTACATCTTTGATATTGAGAATTTCGCCTGTTAACGCATCCAAACACACTCTTGATACATTGATAATTGTAAATAGGAAGTAAATAGGAACACGTCATGATGGAACTTACCGTGGTGAAATTACTTGAATAATGAGGAAGTATCCTTCGAACGGATTCTCATGAAATTTTTGTTCAAATAACTAGTATTATATTTCTGATGTCTAGAATCATTACTTGAATTATCCAAATAACTTCAATTTTCAAAATTCAGCAGTTTACATTTTCTATGGTGGAACACTATGACGTACTTCCTAGATTTGGTGACATTTGGGGATATTTGTTGTTTCTGAACTCAATTTGATTGAGCCTACGAACCGAAAAAGCAAGAAGTAGAGAGCTGTATCTCGCACTATATTCCATTTTCTTATGCATCCGCAATTTGATTTTTTGAAATGAAAACATGTATCGTTAGAAAACTCATTTTTTTCTCTTCCTGATTGTTATTTCTTGGCACCATGTCATGAATCTATCATATCATAATTCATACTATTCCTCAATTTCTCTGGTAAGAGGGTCAAATTTACAATGTTCACACTTTTTGATACATCAGGGGATGTTCTAGATAATTCACTGTCAATACTATTACAACAATGATGGATGCGAGCCCAAATATGCTGTCACTTGATGACAATGACATCATTTCCGCGCACGAGCGGCAATGCTGTCACTAAATGACATTCTTCGAAAAACGTCAACTTTGCTGCCTGAACATTATTCATTGTTCTAATCACATAAAGTATAACCTAAGAACATGAATCAACAATATTAAACATCAGTAACGATTTCTGGCCAGGATGTCGCACTCATTCCAACATACCGGGTGTTAATACAATGATAATGGTGATTTCTTGGACTATTTTGGTCGTTACACATGCGATTACTCTGTTCCTATCCCTCAACTATGTCCATTTGAGCGATTGTACCGTAAGATTCAGTATGTGGTATAGTATATTCTTCAACGAGCGTATAATGGCTATCATTCTCGAGGATGAAAATTTTCAAACGAGCCGAACGCGAGTTTGGGAATCATCCGAGAGGAGGATAGCCATTGAACGCGACTAGTAGACTATAGCTGAAAAATATCTAGTTGACTAGTACACCCTGAATCTTATAAAAAATATCAAAGTACCTAATAAACATAACTTGAAGATATCGAACTGAATCCCTATCGGTACGTATAGCGCAGTGCAGAGAATAGAAAAAGAACAAAAGAAAGAGCTGCGGGTATTCGAACCCACCTGGTAGAGCAACTTTTACTTTCGCCCTTTTAATAATTAACCAACTGTGCTATCTGGCAATGTGATAATAGGTGCGAAATAGGTAAATATATAGCTTCAGTAGGTGTATGATACTGTGGAGGCTATACCATCGGAACAAATTTTCAATCTGTCGCTATAGGAGAGGTACATTTTTCGTCGTGTATGTACACTCACTCCCATAGTTTTATTATAATCGACATTTCTCTTTGTACCTATCAATCATTTCGTAAATCGCGTGATAGTTCATATTGAAAATGACATTATCGCGATAACCGAGTCAGGGGAGCAGAGCCCACTTCGAAATAGTATATTACACAACAAGTGTGGCAAGTGACATATTTCACACGAGTAGTCGTTTAGCACGAGCCGCGTAGCGGTGAGTGCGGAAACGTAACGAGTGAAGGAAATGCACTTTCCAACGAGTTTTGTACACTATTTTTCCTACGACTTCGAAAACTTTCATTTCGCGGCAGGTCTTGTCAAAAATGTAACTTGAGAGGTCTCTATAATTTCAGGTGGTTTTGAATCGATATCAAGTACTGTTTATTTCCGTATTCAAGATGATATTTGAATACTTCTCCGACAATTCCCCATTATGTGAATTACTGATTGATTGAGTTAGTTTAGTTTGGACAAATTTTATTGATATTGACACCAGCGTACATAAACAACCTTGACACCATACGCCTGCTAGCG
This sequence comes from Chrysomela aeneicollis, assembly GCA_029955515.1. NCBI lineage: Eukaryota > Metazoa > Arthropoda > Insecta > Coleoptera > Chrysomelidae > Chrysomela > Chrysomela aeneicollis. The sequence goes on from JARUHQ010000024.1 coordinate 869,067, forward strand.
CCAGTAGTCACGCAACCAGGAATACAGAACCATAGAAGTACGTATACTTGAGTTTGTGCGTCCTTGACTCCTTGCAAACATCTGTGATACCAAAGAATCTTCTCTTTGGTGATATTGTGATATCAAACTGATGCAAGCAGCAAGCCGCGCATTAAACTGTTGTAGTCGTACTCTTTTGAATGATCTCACCCGCTGTCATCAACATCGAAATAGTTCCAGCAAAGAGTATAGGTTCCAGTCAATCCACCTTGGTTCCAGTTTTAAAGTGAATTCAGAGGTTATGTATCAGATATAGATGAAGAATTCTCGGTATAATTCGAAACGAGACAAAAATTTCAATAAATAATATGAATTTGATTTGAGAACGCTTATATTGACAGTGAATACCTTCACAATATACCTAATTATTTCTATCAATTCAGGCGACCGTTGTGATATTTTTCATATCAACACTTGTGCTTTTTTTCTTTCAAATAAACAATACCATGGTGATATGAGCTACTTTCTGAATAACAAAACAGTGTGATTATTGACGTTTTCAAACGTGGTTGTAGGAAAAATGTGTTTCATTGCAGCTTCGTCATTGGCTACAATCTGTTGGATTTTGAAGATTCGATATTTGTGATTGATTGTCAGCAGTTGAAGAATGTTGAGAATCCAACACGTATGAGGGGAATTATCTACATGTGTCAATCGATAACGCATATTTAACTGATGTAGTATCCAATAGTCGTCAATTCTAATTCACTCTCCTAGTCTGTTGGAGGGACCCTACGAAACCATAGACATAGCCAAAGAGATGTCCAAGAACGCGGACGATGAGGAATTCGAGACCGTCATCGTGCCCGACGTCGAAGACAAGTACGGGGGCGCGACGTGCATTTGCGCTTGCCACGAAATCGAGGACCCAGAGTTCCAGTCGCGGTACCGGCACTGCATCAAATGCGGCACCAAAGTACGTGTGCGCGTTCTGCAAGACGATTGTGTGTCACGAAGCTTTTTTTTTAGTTCGTGAACGGCAGGGTGTTCATCCAATCGGGAAGGGGGCTGCGACCCGCCTCGGTTTCATTTCCGGCCAGCCCGAACGTGGATCACAACATCCGGCTGATAGGGAAGTCTTCGAACGCCAACCAGAAGAAGAAACGTCCGCCATATGCCGGCTCGACCAAGCAGAACGTCGCTGCATCGAAAGAAATCATCGATTATGTGAGTTTGTTCTCTTTTATCGGCATATTGTGTCACTTCTCGAGTGTGAATGAATTGAGCATCTGCGGCACGTGATCAAGTGGGCGTGTTCTTCTCGCCTGGAGGGTAAACAACTTCTGACATTTCTATTAATTTGTATGTGTTCATTGGAAATTGAAGTTGATAATCCCTATGTTATTGGGTTTTGAAGTGTTGTTTTTTGAGATTTTGGAAAAAAATTATGATGAGTGAGCAGTTTAAGAGCTTGGATAAAATCCACGCTCAAATATACTTGAAAAAGATCGCTTGCATAGGATATGAAAGATTGTTCCACTAACATTGCTGATCTGCCACCAGAAATCTATTTGGTATTTTCAAGAAGTGCTTTCAGTATGAATCAGATGAAAGCATATAAGGGCTTAAGCAACCTCAAGTGGATGGGTATGAGAGATGTCAGATGATGATGTGGGTGGTTTTTATTTCATTTGTTCTTTACAGGAGAATCTTTGTCACCAGATATATCTTATGCAGAATGTAAGGAAATCGCAGAGGCTACCAGAAAATTCAGAAATTTATTCATAAAAACTTGTATAATATAAATGAAATCATCATCAGATTGGAAACTGATGTCCACATTAAACTCCAATATCTTGACTTTTTCTTGCAATTTCTGTTTGTCATTGTATAGACTTCCAATCTAAGATTTCCAAGTTCTTTGATAGTGGAAGGTAATATCCAAAATATCATTCTCATCTTCTTGAAACTATACTGCTGACTGGTTGAAGAGATTTCAAATGCTTTGGTATTTCAGCTTCCTAGAAGATACTCATTATACATTATTAAGAATTGAACAAATGAATCACATCAATGAGAAACACACCTGAATAAGCTATTTAATCCAATAAATAATTAACCAACCTTGTGTATTGCACATGATTCTTCTTACTTTCATTTCGTAAGTCTTTCATATCTATCACCTGTAGATACTCTCTTTGCTCAAATTTTTAAATTGATATCTCATGTTAACAGAAGGCACCAATCCTGTACATATTGTTCTTGTCATTCAATTTAGCAGGTTTTCCTGAAACATCATCGAAATTTTAGGTTGGAAACAGGTCTTGAAATCAACAAACCAGTGTAATCACCTGTTATGAAATGCTCATAACATACTCCCTCACTTTTCAACTAAGTATCCGTCAAATCATTCCTTCTTAAAGATTGTATCCAGGCATAACTTCTTTCCTTGGCTAGACTGTTTTCTATTTTATTATTATCATTAACTGAGGGAATTCTATAAAATCCCACACTGTCTCTGAGTCCATTGCTAGCACAATTCACTGCCATAAAAAAATTTGGCATATTCAATCACAAAATTATTTACAATAATTTTGTTTGGGTGCTCAAAATCAGATGTTACCAGTACAAGATATCACCAAATATCACTGTATAACGTAGCATACTCTATCACAAGATATGAGATGATGATACACAACAAGAATAATAAAAAAAATCAGCACAAATAAAAGCAGAAAGAACCAAACAAAACTAACAAATTGAATTTCTGCCCATGATGAGCTATATTTATCATTTATTGTTTACCCTCCAAGCGTTTGACAGTTGATGCTGTGACGTCAGGCGCAGATGCTCAATTGACTAATCCCACGAAAAAAGTTTGGTAAAAAGTTAAATGGCGGCTTTTGACAGCTGTCACTTATTCTGGTGTTTTATGCTCCGTGATATACTTTTAAAATGACGAACAGCTGTCATCTGGCGAGAATTAAAATCCATTTTGATTTTGTATTCCATTTTAATGGTATGTCACAGATTAACCACCTAATGGTTAATCTGTGGTTATGTTGGAACTGTGAATTCATAGATCTCGTATATTTTATTAATCTTGAAATTATTCTCGCAATAGAATGACAGCTGTTCGCCATTTAGAAAGTATATCATGGAGAATAAAACACCAGAATAAGTGACAGCTGTCAAAGGCCGCCATTTAACTTTTTACCAAACTTTTTTCCGTGGTATTGGTCAATTTCGCTTCACCGTTCGCCGCTCTTTTTACCGGGAGCGCCTCAAGCTTTTTTGACTGTAAGGGTATTGTTTATGGTTATATTGAGCATGGACTAATTGAGGACGTCGTACATAATTCATTTTTTTTAATCGAATCGGATATTAATCACAAAACTCGTCCACCATCTTGGATCCGCCTGTTTAAATTGTTGAATTTCGGCAAAAAATTCATAATCTCCGAATCCTGAAACTGCCAAAAGAATTGTTGAAATATAAGACATTATGATCGACGAAGAGATTACATCCTTAAGAGGATCGTTAATCAATTTTCGTAATTCCATACTGTTATTTTGATTGAACTGTATTCAGATAACTATTGAAAAGTTAATTTTAACAGCCTCCGTCCGTTAAGATTTTTTTCGTGCAATCGCACCATCCAAATTTGAAATTTCTAAAATACTACAAAGACAATGATTATTTTGTCACACCAATCTTTAAACTCTCCGTAACATGTTTCGTACTGCCGTTTAGATTTTTCGGTACTAACACGGAAAGCGCCGAATTTACAACGCTTTTGAGTTCAGGAGGAGTGGAAGGTATTGAAATATCGCTATCAGTATCAGACATTTTGCGTTTTGTCAAAAACTGTCAAAATATTTTGTAAACAAGGTGGATATAGGATGGTAAAACAGCTTCCTATTAACAAGCACTAGAATAAACTGTAGACCTTTGCCTACTTGATTTCATACCGTAGTAATATTTCCTGAAGTTATCAGAGATGGCGACGTACCTTGTGTCGGTAAAACAGAAAATGTGCATCTGTCATACTTTTATCAGTTTCATCTGTTCTAGATGGAAAATGATTGAGAAGAGTCAAAATATCAATATTCATTCCAAATATATTGTTTCAATGTCGTTTAAAGTCACGTCTGTCAGATGTGAACCACATAAATACGTAAGCAACAGAAATCTTCTTCGATAATCGATCTTACCGCCATCTTCTTTCAAGTCGTGGAAATATTAGTACCTTCTCAAACGGTCTACAAGTTTTTCGCAGAAACAATTGAAGAGCTGTTTCACCATCCTATATCCACCTTGTTTGTAAATATTGAAACATCATTTCCATAGCACACAGTGATATTGTTGAATAAATTGAACTGCTGTTGATCTTAGAGCAATTATATATTTATTTACAATTATCTAGTCTAATAATTTTAACGATTGCACGAAAAATAGTGTGTATGCCATGGCCGCAAAACTTTTTAACGACCTCAAGATTATCTTGCCTCGGCCGCAAGCGGTCTCGGCGATAACTGTTCTTTCGGTACGTTGAAGAGGTTTTTCGCGGCCTAAGCATACAAATAACTATTAACTGCCGGCGGCCGTTGAGAAATCTCTTGTTCAAATATTGTTTTCAAAACATTATTCTGCTTACAATAATTATAATAATACTAACCATAAATTCGAAAAGTAATTTGACAATTGATAATATTTGGAATTTCTATTCCATCTATGAGAGAATTGCCATCTATAGCACCAGTATTTCAACTTATTGACTTGTCGGTTACGAGGTACGTGGTTTGTTCGGTTAAATATTCAACCTCATCCGTTATTTGCTACATATCGGCCATGTAACATTGATAACCATAGTTTTTTTCCATGAAGCCACCACAGTATTTTTTTTGACACAATCTCCTAACTAGCCACCTCAACCGAGATGCCCACTGGACCCCAACCATTCCGTCGAATCGCAGGAAACCGACGACGACCTGGACGGCAAGAAGAAGCCGAAGAAGCGGCCGCAGAAGCGGCGCAAAAAAGAACCGGAGAAATCCTCGGAGCGCACTCCGAAGCGACCGTCGGTGGCGGCGAAGCCCCGGCCCAGGGCCAAGGAGTCTCGGTCGCCGGCGAAAAGGAAGCCGCCAGCGGCGGCCGGCAAGAAAACCACGGAGGAGGTGAAGACCGAGGTGGTGGAGACGGTGGTGGTGGTGAAGTTGGAGGTGGAGGCCGCCGAGGAGCAGAAGAAGAGGCCGGCAGATGAGTCGCTCGAGTGGGGGGAGCACAGCACTGCAGGGGAGTCTTCGGGGGAGGTGAAGCACGGCAGTCCGGAGCAACAGACTGCGGAGTCTGAGAGTGGTATGTGATGGCGTTCACTTCGTTGTTTGTTAACGACGCTATGGTGTACGAATAGGCGCTGATTATTTTTCGCTTTGATATACGCAATAGCTATTTGTGTATTCAGAACGCAAAGTGATAGATTGCCGATCGAAAAAGACAGTTTCGAGAGCGACAAAACACTTTGCGCTCAAAATACACACAAGATTTTTTTTCTACAACACAATTCGTAGACAAAAAAACTTGATACTTCATTCACTTAACTTACTTACATTTCATAATATTCACCATTATATTTGAATTCAATCCAATATCTGATGGAAAAGAAGGGAAAATGAATTGCCCTGCCCAGGGATCGAACCCGGGCTGGCGGCTTGAGAAGTCGCGCTTTCAACTCGTTGGCTATTGAGGCTACTTGAAAACTTATGTCTTATCCCACAGTAATGATACGTTATGAACCAAAAGGATATAGTCATACTTTATATTCAACGATGACCAATGTAATGAATCTATCATGTCATAATTCATACTTTTCCTCGATCTCTCTGGTAGGAGGTTCAAATTTACAATGTTCGCACTTTCTGCTACATCAGGAGATGTGTTACTACTATTTTCCATCATGCAACAGAATGATGAGTCCGTTTTCAATAATGGATGCGAGCGCAAATATTGACATTATTTCCGCGCAGGAGCGGCAATGCTGTCACTTAATGACATTCCTCGAAAAACGTGAACTTTGTGTTCAGATTTGAAAGCGTCAAAGGCTACTTTGTTATCCGTTTGTAAAAAAAAAGATAATTCATCAGAACAGGCCGAATCATCTACATAAATCTGCAAGGTTCTAATTGTATTTACATTTTTCTAAGACAACGGTTTCCAACTGGAAAACATGAACTCGAAGTGTTGGTATAGTTTATGTATATAAAAGAGAACACGAGTTTTCAACCGCCCACGCACCTTCTGACGGGTGGGCTTTAACATTTGATTCATTCTGAAGTGGTTATAATATTCTAAGCCATATTTACATATATGAGCATGTCTGCCCCGTTTCGTTCTGAAATATAATTTTGTCTCTTTATTGAGGATGAATACATTTTTCAACGCTTCCTCTAAATTTTAATTTTTTGATATTCATCACTTATCACAGTAATTTTATATGCTTCCACTGAAGATTTGACGATGTTAAACTTTCATTATTACCGCTAGCAAGTTAATTTTTTATTGATTTCGCCGAAACACTAAGTTTCTGAGGCGTAACTTTTGTTTTGTACATCGATTCGCCGTTTCCAGAAGCAGTTGATAAAATGTCAGTTTTCTTCATTTTCTAAAAACTCAGGTATCAACGACGATAAATGTCATTTGTCATTTCCAGTTCAACACTGGCAATGTCGCTTGCTTTCTTCTTTTTTTCATTCTGTTGTACACCGTCCTGTTCTCTGGTCCGCATGAATCCTCAAGAGTATAGATATGTTGCAATGATTTAACATAAATCCTAGGATAATAGTTTCGGGCAGAGATTTTCAATATGGGATTCCCAATTACATTTGTAAACAATTATAATGTTGTTGTTTTTGATGCATTCATTATCATATCCTCATCATCAAAAAAAGATTGCTCATAGAAAATTTTGATAGCATTGTCTTTTGTACATCAAGATCCCACAAAATGGGCAGAAAATGGTAATGCCGAATAATCCAAACGATATCTAAAGACAATCAAATTATAACCACAAATATATCAATTATGATTTTTGACACTATTGACAGTGACATTTCATACTACAATCTTGGATGTTTCATTTTGGAACACCCAAATTTTCACCACGATCAGTGAAACTGTTTATAGTGGCGGCAGTGATATATAGCTTTTATCAGACAAGACATAGATAAGTCAATCCTCGCATATTTTGCACCCTAACCTATAAAATAACGGAAACAAAACTGATTCTTACACACGTAAAGTTGGATAGGAACTCCATGTATAAGTGTTGGAATTTGGTTGCAATGCCTATCAAAATCACATCTCCAGAAATGTGTCACTGTTTCTGTTTTTCAGAATTTTGTGAAGAATCTTCCCAAGACAACTGCGAGTCGGACAGCAACTCGAGCGTTTCCTCTTTCACCAATCAGGAGCGATCCTATGGGCGATCGCAGGAGGCTTCCTCGAGGTGGAGGAGAGAAGAAGACAAGGTCATCTTGGAGGTGTTCCAAAAGGAAAACGACAAGGACGATGCGTTCCGAATCATTGCTGGTGAATTGAAGAATAGAAGCGTGGACGAGATCAAGTCTCGTTTCAATGTGCTCATGAAATTGTTGATGGAAACTCTTAAACATTCGTGAAGTTTGAGAGGTGCTTGCTATCATATAGTGTTCGATTTTGCGCCAAGCGCCTTACATGGAAATTATATGATGTATACAGTATAAGATAAGACATATAAGATAATTTATGATTTTTATGGTGTTTTCTTCCAAACAAATGCTCTTTGTTTTCAATCGTAAACGAACGCGAAGAATCTCGATTGGAAAAATTCGATTGGGAAATTACGAAGTCCCCCTTCAATCAGAAGACATTCAGAGAGTTGGACTGAAATGGTTCTGAAATCAACAGTAATCGCTGACAGAAGGTTTGTTTTTGTTCTTCTCAGAACCGTTCTGGAACGATACTGCTCATGCGCATTGTCTTTGAATGGTGCACTCGAGGACATTGCACATGAGCAGAATCGCTCTAGAACGGTTCTGAGAAGAACAAAGCTATTGACTTACATACAGCCAATATACTATCCGTACTAAACATTTTCGGCTTAAGTCCGTATTACATGGTGCAGAAATTGATACAGAAAATGTTCCATTTTCTCAAACAGACTCTTGTACAGAAAACATTGAAAAATTTTCTGCAGATAAATATTGTTTGGTAATACACGATATCAATAATTCAACACAATAAGCATGCGCAATATGTGAATCCAAACGGCTTTTATGAGGATTTTAACCTCATTTTAACCTAACTTGTTGAGAGATGCATTTGGAAATTTTCTACACAAACAAGGATGTCTCCAATAAATCATTCTTTGACTGTGGCAGCTTCAGCTTGCAGTGCTTTAATAATGTTTACATTAATGAAAATTTATATGGAGAGACATAATAATAGCAGGAAAGGACGGCTTTGGAATCGCGAATGGCTGAGAAAGAGGTGGATAGATAGGATCATTGCTGAGAAGGAGAGATAATGGCAGAGGTGTACTTAATATGGTTGAGAATGAACTTCTTGTTGAGAATACTTTTTAGCATACAAAAATCGGTATTCTTCTATTAGTGCCAAAACTTGTTCTGCTGTCCAATTCATATTACTATTGCCCTAACTGTGCCCAAAGACTCTCACTTTTATTTGTATTTCGAGGCGATTCGCGAAATATGATGATATTAATAAAATTAACCTCACAAATATTCACAAAAACAATAAAGCTGCAATGCAATAATCACACTGCGCATGATCACATACAAAAAATCTGTCCGAAAATAGAACCTGTCCTATATTTCTTGGATGGAATATTCAGATTCAGTTTTTCTGTAATACACGATGCAAAAAATATTGCCTTCACATACAGTAAATGTACCATTTTCTGCACCGTGTAATACGGACTTCTACTGAAACTGCTGACCATAAAAAAGTAGTGTCGTTTTAGTAAACTGTCAGTGAGCAGCAGTGGTGAAATAGTATATTATGATACTACAAGTTTTATAAGACGCTATTTTGTCGCACGCGTTTTTTAGAGTACAACGAGCGAAGCGAGGAGTGCTCCAAGGACAAGTGCGACTGCGTGTCTTATAAAACGTGTAACCCGCTTTTTTGAAAAAGATCGCAAAAGTGATACCCGACATACGCGATCATTGTATTGAGTAGCATACAGCGAGGACATCCGGTTGCATAAAAGCTTTTCAAGCCTTCTGTTAACTTAACGTAGGACTAATAATCTGCTATTGCGCGAGCTAAAGCATTCGTTGCCGTGGTTATAAACGAAATAAATATTTAGTCGTCAATATTATCTACTTTTATTTTTGCTCATGCGCATAAATTCATCGTTGTCAGCGATGCTCTTTTGTTTCGGCTTCAGATAGGCTGTCCTTATTATCAATATTCGTAGTTAATAGATATATATTATGTATGGTTAGGAGCTATGCTCTTAACAGAATCGCGTCATAAGTACGTCACGTGACCTAATTTGGCGGTCCCTGATGAGCCTTGAAGTTGAAGCTAACTGTGCTTAAGCAATAAAGTGCCAGATGCTTTTCAGCGAGCCAACTTTCATTATGCGGTCTAATCTAGCTTCCAAAGTGCCGTGACATTTGAATGCACCCTTGGTGTCGATAACAAACGGTTTCATTATATTTTCATCGAAGGAAAACAATTATATTAATTATTGAATTATAATATCATAAAATTGTCGTAAGGTGAGGCTCAAAAATCACATTCACAAGTTGCACTTGCTGATAGCGACAATCTCTGCGGGGCACTCGACCTGCTGGAACGCTACCAAATCAAGTGACAGTGACGTTCACTAACCTGACATCCACGAAGAGCGCGAATTTCAAATAATACTACACCAGTGAACCTGTATAGATCAACTTTAATTACGCAGGATTGCAGAACGAAGAAAAACAAACATTCATTATCAAATCATTATTATTAATATCATAAAACTGTCGTAAGGTAAGGCTCGAAAATCACATTTACAAGTTGCACTTGCTGATGGCGACAATCTCTGCGGGGCACTCGACCTGCTGGAACGCCACATGGGGATTGTCGGCGTTGCCGAAGAAGTCAAAGCGGAACCTGCAGCCCGACTGCAGCACCTCGGGCAGCTGGTCGCACTCCTCCAGCGAGTGTACGCCGCCATATTGATCGCCCCAGCCGCTCCACGGCGCATCCCACTGGTTGTGGCAGCCCTGCGGGAAGGCGCCGACGCCGCTACCTGGCATCGCGATGTCGAACTGGTTGTAGTTGAGGTCGGCGCCGGTATTGATGGTCACCTGGAGGAGCAGCTGCTTGCCCACCAGCTGGTCCTTGAAGGTGAGGAGCATGCAGGAGCAGCAGAAGTTGTAGTCGATGCCACCTGCGCAAAGAAAAGCAAATTTGGTTATACGTTTATTCAACTCCAGTTTATACATAACAATATGGATACGCTAGTTTGAAAACCTCCAGGAAACCGCTAAATTCAAAGAATACTATCTGGAATCCATATAACAAAAATTTATAAACAATGTTGCAGTCAATAATGTGTTTTTTGTACAAACCTCTTTGACGCTTTCAAATCTCAAGACAAAGTTTACTTTTTCCGAGGAATGTCATTAAGTGACAGCATTTTTGCTCTCGCATCCATCATTATTGAAAACGATATCATAATTCTGTTGTTCTGTCTACCAACGATCGTAGCCATCGCTACTTTACGCAACGTGCACAATTAGACAACAGTATGCACATACAATTGATAGAACCTCTTGCTCGCTAGGCACATACACAACGCGTGTTCTGAGCCGCTTCTTCGCCGTGCAACGTGCACAATTTGACAACAGCATGCACATACCATTGCTAGAACCTCTCGCTCACTAGTGGACACACGCAGCGTGTGTTCTTTGCCACTTTAGCTAAAACCACTTGGTGTATTGTCACTATATTTTCAGCCTCACCTGAGAACGATCCGGCGGCGAATCCGTGTGCCAGCGTGGAGTTGACTACTTTTTCCTCTCACTTATGATTGGATGCATCCGATTTCTACCAATAACGGTCGTTAAAAAAAATAAATCAGCACTATCATATCAGAACGTTCATAAGAAGCCATCGCTACTCTACGCAACGTGCACAATTTTACAACAGCATATATGCACATACAATTGCTAGAACCTCTCGCTCGCTAGTGCAGACACACAACTTGTGTTCTGAGCCGCTTCTTCGCCGTGCAACGTGCACAATTTGAAAACTGCATGCACATACCATTGCTAGAACCTCTCGCTCACTAGTGCACACACGCAGCGTGTATTCTTTTTCGCCGCTTAAGCGAAAACCACTCGGTGTATTTTCACTATATTTTCACCCTCACCTGAGAACGACCCGGCGGCGAATCCGAACGCCAGCGTCGAGTTGACCACGAACGGCTGCTGGTTGTTGCACATGTAGGAAGTGCCGCCCACGCAGCCGGACTGCACCGAAGCGTCGACCACCGTCTCGCCGTCGGCGGCGCACGTGTCGACCGGCGTCATCGTCGGCGTCTTGATGTTCTCGCGCCACGCGCACGAAGGCTTGCAGCAGTTCCAGTAGCGGGTAGTGATGCCGTCGCCACTGAGGCCCCCCTCCACGGGGACAATCTCAGGCGTGGCCTTGTAACAGGACGTCTTTGAAAGACGCCGTTACCATTTTTATTGAGAATTTTAGATAATTATATTACACTAGGTATTGAAATAATTTCGACATGCGGAATCAATCCAATACAAGTTCGATACCCACGGTCCGAAACTGAAGTTCACACGATTCGAAACAAAGAGGCATTTATTTAGGCAGCTAAGAGTGATAACAACTTAAAATTAATGATAAATAAGTCGGATAAATGAATGGGTTAGTTCAGCATTACTCGTACGTGGGAAGCTGAATCAGTGGGAAAGTCAGAATAAGACGATCACACTCACAGGGTGCAAATTATGCATTTTTTTGATGTGAACTGAATAGCGCCAAGCTAGCAAGAAAAGCATCAATTCGAAAAAACGAGGGGAGATCGAGAGGCAGTGGGTCGCCGGCTTTTGAGTCGTGCGGAAGACTCGGTTCCGTAGAATAACCCACAAGTGTTTCGGTTGAGATATTTTTTTTGTGTCATTATTGATTGGGGAATAGATTTTCAATCAGGGGAAATAACCGCGAGAAGCGAATTTTGATACAGAAAACTGGAGAGTAGATCTGTGTAATTGGGGAATTTTGAAAAATTCAGTTCGTTAAAGAAAAACCGAGCGATACGCGTAAATTTCGCGGTGGATCATAGTGCGTTTTGGGAAGATTCAATTTCGGACAAAAGTGTCTTCTATGTACCGTCTCGACGGACGAATAGGAATAGCCGTCACCTTCCAAGGAGCTAGAAGTCACAACGTCGAAGGGGTGAGAATACTTGGTATTTTTGTTCTTTTCTTTTAACTAACATCCTATAAATAATTTCGTGGGTGAACTTCAGTTTCGACTTTCGCTTGTGCTTGGACGGAATGCATAGTCGCAGTTATTGTTTTTCTTCAAGGTATACCCTGTATGTTCTTTTGAATTTTATTTACAAGTATTAGAAAATATTTAACCATCTCATCTGATGATTCGTTTGATGATATCCATATACTTATTTTATTAATTTTTCAAATATTTTGTTTATTTCTGTTTATTTCGTTGAATATATTTAATCATTTACTACCACGGCGTATTATTGCTGGTTATTGAACTGGCAGGGATACCTAGGGGGGCGAAAATTATGTTCAATATTCTCTGTTTTTCAAGCAAACATAATTCACAGAGAAGAAAATCCTAGGAAAATCTAGCACTAATAAGCCTAGACGACACAAGCTCAGTTGAGGACTTAAGTGATTGATTTTCAAACCTAAACAAGTTGCCTTGAGAAAGATTTTCATAATATTTGGTTAAATTCTGTTTTCAAGAAAACAATCGTCAGTAGATGACATAATTTTAAAAATAACAAACATCAGGAATTGTTAAAGCCTCGTCGCAGGTGGCGGCTGGGGAGAGGGAAAATGGGGGTTTATTGAGGGGGCCGGAGTGGGATTTTTTATGATCGTGTACCGTGTCTATTAATCGGCGCGCCTCGACGAACAGGTACTTTTGCTATCATATATAAAATAATGATTTTCATGATTTTTGTTTCATTTGATGAAGAATGTAATTGCCAGAACTAATTGACTATTCAAAAACCACCACCTCCACTCAAGGCAGAAGAGTAACAGAAATACATATCATAATTGTGAACCTATCATGCTCATATTCCGCCCCCACGAATAGAATCTTTGACTACACAACGGGTTCACTATTTTCGGTGTATTTTTAACGAAAAAACAACAATTGATTGGGGATTGAAAAATATTACTTCGAAATCCCGACTCAAAATCAACGCGCTATCGCGCTATATTATTCAATGAGACTGCCTGAACTAAACAAACTAACCTATCAGTGAGGATCTGGATTACTATTTTCGGTATTTTCCTATGACAGGTGTCACGTCATACGCTCCTTCCGGATCCTGGATATGTCTCATCGCGGCAGTTTTTCATTTACTACCCCAAAATAATTCATCTAGTTAGAGGGTGAAATGTGGAATAATTTTTTTCGGTAGGGGTTGCGGGGATTTTTTTGACTGGAAATGTGTTCTTTAGACATGTGAGAATAATACCTGATATGTCACATCGCGGCAGTTTTTCATTTACTACCCCAAAATAATTCATCTAGTTAGAGGGTGAAATGTGGAATAATTTTTTTCGGTAGGGGTTGCGGGGATTTTTTCGACTGGAAATATGTTCTTTAGACATGTGAAAAAAATACCTGATATGTCTCATCGCGGCAGTTTTTCATTAACGTACCCCTAAAATAATTCATCTAGTTAGAGGGTGAAATGTGGAATAATTTTTTTCGGTAGGGGTTGCGGGAATTTTTTTGACTGGAAATATGTTCTTTAGTCATGTGAAAATAATACCTGATATGTCACATCGCGGCAGTTTTTCATTTACTACCCCAAAAAAATTTATTATAGTCAATGGGTAAAATATGAAATATTTTATGTCAATAAATACACTTTATAATTTCATAGTCAGATTCTCAATATTAATCTCAGGATTTATTATCTTCTCGTTTGTAATGAAAAATTACATCACCACCTATCATATCATATATAAATATCATTCACGTTGTACTTTTTATCTTACCCTCGTATTCGAAGGTGGCCATTCCACATGTTATACATAATATCATAATAATCATATCTATAGTGACTTGAACAATTTGCCATTTTCATTATTTACCATTTTGAATTATTTTTAATACAATTCCGCTGAATAATAAATATTACACAAAGGAATTTTTTTAAATTTTTATAATCGCACGCCAATGGATATGATCTTCGAAAACTGTGGGGGTGACAAGGAAAAGACTTTCATTGCATTAATCTACACATAATTCTCCATAAGTGACATGATTTTCATTAACGCACATCTTCGGGTTCAGATTTTACGAGTATAGTTTAAGGATTTGATGTTGCCCGAGAAGAAAAATCATTTTCTCGAAAACTGTGGGGGTGACAAGGAAAAGACTTTCATTGCATCAATCTACACATAATTCTCCATAAGTGACATGATTTTCATTAACGCACATCATCGAGTTCAGATTTTACGAGTATAGTTTAAGGAATTGATGTTGCCCGAGAAGAAAAATCATTTCCTCTAAAACTATGGGGGTGACAAGGAAAAGACTTTCATTGCATCAATCTACACATAATTATCCATAAGTGACATGATTTTCATTAACGCACATCATCGAGTTCAGATTTTACGAGTATAGTTTAAGGAATTGATGTTGCCCGAGAAGAAAAATCATTTCCTCTAAAACTATGGGGGTGACAAGGAAAAGACTTTCATTGCATCAATCTACACATAATTATCCATAAGTGACATGATTTTCATTAACGCACATCATCGAGTTCAGATTTTACGAGGATAGTTTAAGGAATTGATGTTGCCCGAGAAGAAAAATCATTTCCTCTAAAACTATGGGGGTGACAAGGAAAAGACTTTCATTGCATCAATCTACACATAATTCTCCATAAGTGACATGATTTTCATTAACGCACATCATCGAGTTCAGATCATACGAGTATAGTTTAAGGAATTGATGTTGCCCGAGAAGAAAAATCATTTTCTCGAAAACTGTGGGGGTGACAAGGAAAAGACTTTCATTGCATCAATCTACACATAATTATCCATAAGTGACATGATTTTCATTAACGCACATCATCGAGTTCAGATTTTACGAGGATAGTTTAAGGAATTGATGTTGCCCGAGAAGAAAAATCATTTTCTCGAAAACTGTGGGGGTGACAAGGAAAAGACTTTCATTGCATCAATCTACACGAAATTCTCCATAAGTGACATGATTTTCATTAACGCACATCATCGAGTTCAGATTTTGCGAGTATAGTTTAAGGAATTGATGTTGCCCGAGAAGAAAAATCATTTTCTCGAAAACTGTGGAAGTGACAAGGAAAAGACTTTCATTGCATCAATCTGCACATAATTCTCCATAAGTGACATGATTTTCATTAACTCACATCATCGAGTTCAGATTTTACGAGTATAGTTTAAGGAATTGATGTTGCCCGAGAAGAAAAATCATTTTCTCGAAAACTGTGGGGGTGACAAGGAAAAGACTTTCATTGCATCAATCTACACATAATTCTCCATAAGTGACATGATTTTCATTAACGCACATCATCGAGTTCAGATTTTACGAGTATAGTTCAAGGAATTGATGTTGCCCGAGAAGAAAAATCATTTCCTCTAAAACTATGGGGGTGACAAGGAAAAGACTTTCATTGCATTAATCTACACATAATTCTCCATAAGTGACATGATTTTCATTAACGCACATCTTCGGGTTCAGATTTTACGAGTATAGTTTAAGGATTTGATGTTGCCCGAGAAGAAAAATCATTTTCTCGAAAACTGTGGGGGTGACAAGGAAAAGACTTTCATTGCATCAATCTACACATAATTCTCCATAAGTGACATGATTTTCATTAACGCACATCATCGAGTTCAGATTTTACGAGTATAGTTTAAGGAATTGATGTTGCCCGAGAAGAAAAATCATTTCCTCGAAAACTGTGAGGGTGACAAGGAAAAGACTTGCATTGCATCAATCTACACATAATTCTCCATAAGTGACATGATTTTCATTAACGCACATCATCGAGTTCAGATTTTACGAGTATAGTTTAAGGAATTGATGTTGCCCGAGAAGAAAAATCATTTTCTCGAAAACTGTGGGGGTGACAAGGAAAAGACTTTCATTGCATCAATCTACACATATTTCTCAATAAGTGACATGATTTTCATTAACGCACATCATCGAGTTCAGATTTTACGAGTATAGTTTAAGGAATTGATGTTGCCCGAGAAGAAAAATCATTTTCTCGAAAACTGTGGGGGTGACAAGGAAAAGACTTTCATTGCATCAATCTACACATAATTCTCAATAAGTGACATGATTTTCATGAACGCACATCATCGAGTTCAGATTTTACGAGTATAGTTTAAGGAATTGATGTTGCCCGAGAAGAAAAATCATTTTCTCGAAAACTGTGGGGGTGACAAGGAAAAGACTTTCATTGCATTAATCTACACATAATTCTCCATAAGTGACATGATTTTCATTAACGCACATCTTCGGGTTCAGATTTTACGAGTATAGTTTAAGGATTTGATGTTGCCCGAGAAGAAAAATCATTTTCTCGAAAACTGTGGGGGTGACAAGGAAAAGACTTTAATTGCATCAATCTACACATAATTCTCCATAAGTGACATGATTTTCATTAACGCACATCATCGAGTTCAGATTTTACGAGTATAGTTTAAGGAATTGATGTTGCCCGAGAAGAAAAATCATTTCCTCTAAAACTATGGGGGTGACAAGGAAAAGACTTTCATTGCATCAATATACACATAATTCTCCATAAGTGACATGATTTTCATTAACGCACATCATCGAGTTCAGATTTTACGAGTATAGTTTAAGGAATTGATGTTGCCCGAGAAGAAAAATCATTTCCTCGAAAACTGTGAGGGTGACAAGGAAAAGACTTTAATTGCATCAATCTACACATAATTCTCCATAAGTGACATGATTTTCATTAACGCACATCATCGAGTTCAGATTTTACGAGTATAGTTTAAGGAATTGATGTTGCCCGAGAAGAAAAATCATTTCCTCTAAAACTATGGGGGTGACAAGGAAAAGACTTTCATTGCATCAATCTACACATAATTCTCCATAAGTGACATGATTTTCATTAACGCACATCATCGAGTTCAGATTTTACGAGTATAGTTTAAGGAATTGATGTTGCCCGAGAAGAAAAATCATTTTCTCGAAAACTGTGGGGGTGACAAGGAAAAGACTTTCATTGCATCAATCTACACATAATTCTCAATAAGTGACATGATTTTCATTAACGCACATCATCGAGTTCAGATTTTACGAGTATAGTTTAAGGAATTGATGTTGCCCGAGAAGAAAAATCATTTTCTCGAAAACTGTGGGGGTGACAAGGAAAAGACTTTCATTGCATCAATCTACACATATTTCTCAATAAGTGACATGATTTTCATTAACGCACATCATCGAGTTCAGATTTTACGAGTATAGTTTAAGGAATTGATGTTGCCCGAGAAGAAAAATCATTTTCTCGAAAACTGTGGGGGTGACAAGGAAAAGACTTTCATTGCATCAATCTACACATAATTCTCAATAAGTGACATGATTTTCATTAACGCACATCATCGAGTTCAGATTTTACGAGTATAGTTTAAGGAATTGATGTTGCCCGAGAAGAAAAATCATTTCCTCGAAAACTGTGAGGGTGACAAGGAAAAGACTTGCATTGCATCAATCTACACATAATTCTCCATAAGTGACATGATTTTCATTAACGCACATCATCGAGTTCAGATTTTACGAGTATAGTTTAAGGAATTGATGTTGCCCGAGAAGAAAAATCATTTTCTCGAAAACTGTGGGGGTGACAAGGAAAAGACTTTCATTGCATCAATCTACACATAATTCTCAATAAGTGACATGATTTTCATTAACGCACATCATCGAGTTCAGATTTTACGAGTATAGTTTAAGGAATTGATGTTGCCCGAGAAGAAAAATCATTTTCTCGAAAACTGTGGGGGTGACAAGGAAAAGACTTTCATTGCATCAATCTACACATAATTCTCAATAAGTGACATGATTTTCATGAACGCACATCATCGAGTTCAGATTTTACGAGTATAGTTTAAGGAATTGATGTTGCCCGAGAAGAAAAATCATTTTCTCGAAAACTGTGGGGGTGACAAGGAAAAGACTTTCATTGCATTAATCTACACATAATTCTCCATAAGTGACATGATTTTCATTAACGCACATCTTCGGGTTCAGATTTTACGAGTATAGTTTAAGGATTTGATGTTGCCCGAGAAGAAAAATCATTTTCTCGAAAACTGTGGGGGTGACAAGGAAAAGACTTTAATTGCATCAATCTACACATAATTCTCCATAAGTGACATGATTTTCATTAACGCACATCATCGAGGTCAGATTTTACGAGTATAGTTTAAGGAATTGATGTTGCCCGAGAAGAAAAATCATTTCCTCTAAAACTATGGGGGTGACAAGGAAAAGACTTTCATTGCATCAATCTACACATAATTCTCCATAAGTGACATGATTTTCATTAACGCACATCATCGAGTTCAGATTTTACGAGTATAGTTTAAGGAATTGATGTTGCCCGAGAAGAAAAATCATTTCCTCTAAAACTATGGGGGTGACAAGGAAAAGACTTTCATTGCATCAATCTACACATAATTATCCATAAGTGACATGATTTTCATTAACGCACATCATCGAGTTCAGATTTTACGAGTATAGTTTAAGGAATTGATGTTGCCCGAGAAGAAAAATCATTTCCTCTAAAACTATGGGGGTGACAAGGAAAAGACTTTCATTGCATCAATCTACACATAATTATCCATAAGTGACATGATTTTCATTAACGCACATCATCGAGTTCAGATTTTACGAGGATAGTTTAAGGAATTGATGTTGCCCGAGAAGAAAAATCATTTTCTCGAAAACTGTGGGGGTGACAAGGAAAAGACTTTCATTGCATCAATCTACACATAATTCTCCATAAGTGACATGATTTTCATTAACGCACATCTTCGGGTTCAGATTTTACGAGTATAGTTTAAGGATTTGATGTTGCCCGAGAAGAAAAATCATTTTCTCGAAAACTGTGGGGGTGACAAGAAAAAGACTTTCATTGCATCAATCTACACATAATTCTCCATAAGTGACATGATTTTCATTAACGCACATCATCGAGTTCAGATTTTACGAGTATAGTTTAAGGAATTGATGTTGCCCGAGAAGAAAAATCATTTCCTCTAAAACTATGGGGGTGACAAGGAAAAGACTTTCATTGCATCAATCTACACATAATTCTCCATAAGTGACATGATTTTCATTAACGCACATCATCGAGTTCAGATTTTACGAGTATAGTTTAAGGAATTGATGTTGCCCGAGAAGAAAAATCATTTTCTCGAAAACTGTGGGGGTGACAAGGAAAAGACTTTCATTGCATCAATCTACACATAATTCTCCATGAGTGACATGATTTTCATTAACGCACATCATCGAGTTCAGATTTTACGAGTATAGTTTAAGGAATTGATGTTGCCCGAGAAGAAAAATCATTTCCTCTAAAACTATGGGGGTGACAAGGAAAAGACTTTCATTGCATCAATCTAAACATAATTCTCCATAAGTGACATGATTTTCATTAACGCACATCATCGAGTTCAGATTTTACGAGTATAGTTTAAGGAATTGATGTTGCCCGAGAAGAAAAATCATTTCCTCTAAAACTATGGGGGTGACAAGGAAAATACTTTCATTGCATCAATCTACACATAATTATCCATAAGTGACATGATTTTCATTAACGCACATCATCGAGTTCAGATTTTACGAGTATAGTTTAAGGAATTGATGTTGCCCGAGAAGAAAAATCATTTCCTCTAAAACTATGGGGGTGACAAGGAAAAGACTTTCATTGCATCAATCTACACATAATTATCCATAAGTGACATGATTTTCATTATTGCACATCATCGAGTTCAGATTTTACGAGGATAGTTTAAGGAATTGATGTTGCCCGAGAAGAAAAATCATTTTCTCGAAAACTGTGGGGGTGACAAGGAAAAGACTTTCATTGCATCAATCTACACATAATTCTCCATAAGTGACATGATTTTCATTAACGCACATCATCGAGTTCAGATTTTACGAGTATAGTTTAAGGAATTGATGTTGCCCGAGGAGAAAAATCATTTCCTCTAAAACTATGGGGGTGACAAGGAAAAGACTTTCATTGCATCAATCTACACATAATTCTCCATAAGTGACATGATTTTCATTAACGCACATCATCGAGTTCAGATTTTACGAGTATAGTTTAAGGAATTGATGTTGCCCGAGAAGAAAAATCATTTTCTCGAAAACTGTGGGGGTGACAAGGAAAAGACTTTCATTGCATCAATCTACACATAATTCTCCATAGGTGACATGATTTTCATTAACGCACATCATCGAGTTCAGATTTTACGAGTATAGTTTAAGGAATTGATGTTGCCCGAGAAGAAAAATCATTTTCTCGAAAACTGTGGGGGTGACAAGGAAAATACTTTCATTGCATTAATCTACACATAATTCTCCATAAGTGACATGATTTTCACTAACGCACATCATCGAGTTCAGATTTTACGAGTATAGTTTAAGGAATTGATGTTGCCCGAGAAGAAAAATCATTTTCTCGAAAACTGTGGGGGTGACAAGGAAAAGACTTTCATTGCATCAATCTACACATAATTCTCAATAAGTGACATGATTTTCATTAACGCACATCATCGAGTTCAGATTTTACGAGTATAGTTTAAGGAATTGATGTTGCCCGAGAAGAAAAATCATTTCCTCGAAAACTGTGAGGGTGACAAGGAAAAGACTTGCATTGCATCAATCTACACATAATTCTCCATAAGTGACATGATTTTCATTAACGCACATCATCGAGTTCAGATTTTACGAGTATAGTTTAAGGAATTGATGTTGCCCGAGAAGAAAAATCATTTTCTCGAAAACTGTGGGGGTGACAAGGAAAAGACTTTCATTGCATCAATCTACACATAATTCTCAATAAGTGACATGATTTTCATTAACGCACATCATCGAGTTCAGATTTTACGAGTATAGTTTAAGGAATTGATGTTGCCCGAGAAGAAAAATCATTTTCTCTAAAACTATGGGGGTGACAAGGAAAAGACTTTTATTGCATCAATCTACACATAATTCTCCATAAGTGACATGATTTTCATTAACGCACATCATCGAGTTCAGATTTTACGAGTATAGTTTAAGGAATTGATGTTGCCCGAGAAGAAAAATCATTTTCTCTAAAACTATGGGGGTGACAAGGAAAAGACTTTCATTGCATCAATCTACACATAATTATCCATAAGTGACATGATTTTCATTAACGCACATCATCGAGTTCAGATTTTACGAGTATAGTTTAAGGAATTGATGTTGCCCGAGAAGAAAAATCATTTCCTCTAAAACTATGGGGGTGACAAGGAAAAGACTTTCATTGCATCAATCTACACATAATTATCCATAAGTGACATGATTTTCATTAACGCACATCATCGAGTTCAGATTTTACGAGGATAGTTTAAGGAATTGATGTTGCCCGAGAAGAAAAATCATTTTCTCGAAAACTGTGGGGGTGACAAGGAAAAGACTTTCATTTCATCAATCTACACATAATTCTCCATAAGTGACATGATTTTCATTAACGCACATCTTCGGGTTCAGATTTTACGAGTATAGTTTAAGGATTTGATGTTGCCCGAGAAGAAAAATCATTTTCTCGAAAACTGTGGGGGTGACAAGAAAAAGACTTTCATTGCATCAATCTACACATAATTCTCCATAAGTGACATGATTTTCATTAACGCACATCATCGAGTTCAGATTTTACGAGTATAGTTTAAGGAATTGATGTTGCCCGAGAAGAAAAATCATTTCCTCTAAAACTATGGGGGTGACAAGGAAAAGACTTTCATTGCATTAATCTACACATAATTCTCCATAAGTGACATGATTTTCATTAACGCACATCATCGAGTTCAGATTTTACGAGTATAGTTTAAGGAATTGATGTTGCCCGAGAAGTAAAATCATTTTCTCGAAAACTGTGGGGGTGACAAGGAAAAGACTTTCATTGCATCAATCTACACATAATTCTCCATAAGTGACATGATTTTCATTAACGCACATCATCGAGTTCAGATTTTACGAGTATAGTTTAAGGAATTGATGTTGCCCGAGAAGAAAAATCATTTCCTCTAAAACTATGGGGGTGACAAGGAAAAGACTTTCATTGCATCAATCTACACATAATTCTCCATAAGTGACATGATTTTCATTAACGCACATCATCGAGTTCAGATTTTACGAGTATAGTTTAAGGAATTGATGTTGCCCGAGAAGAAAAATCATTTCCTCTAAAACTATGGGGGTGACAAGGAAAAGACTTTCATTGCATCAATCTACACATAATTATCCATAAGTGACATGATTTTCATTAACGCACATCATCGAGTTCAGATTTTACGAGGATAGTTTAAGGAATTGATGTTGCCCGAGAAGAAAAATCATTTTCTCGAAAACTGTGGGGGTGACAAGGAAAAGACTTTCATTGCATCAATCTACACATAATTCTCCATAAGTGACATGATTTTCATTAACGCACATCTTCGGGTTCAGATTTTACGAGTATAGTTTAAGGATTTGATGTTGCCCGAGAAGAAAAATCATTTTCTCGAAAACTGTGGGGGTGACAAGGAAAATACTTTCATTGCATCAATCTACACATAATTCTCCATAAGTGACATGATTTTCATTAACGCACATCTTCGGGTTCAGATTTTACGAGTATAGTTTAAGGAATTGATGTTGCCCGAGAAGAAAAATCATTTCCTCTAAAACTATGGGGGTGACAAGGAAAAGACTTTCATTGCATCAATCTACACATAATTATCCATAAGTGACATGATTTTCATTAACGCACATCATCGAGTTCAGATTTTACGAGTATAGTTTAAGGAATATTGATGTTGCCCGAGAAGAAAAATCATTTCCTCGAAAACTGTGGGGGTGACAAGGAAAAGACTTGCATTGCATCAATCTACATATAATTCTCCATAAGTGACATGATTTTCATTAACGCACATCTTCGAGTTCAGATTTTACGAGTATAGTTTAAGGAATTGATGTTGCCCGAGAAGAAAAATCATTTTCTCGAAAACTGTGGGGGTGACAAGGAAAAGACTTTCATTGCATCAATCTACACATAATTCTCAATAAGTGACATGATTTTCATTAACGCACATCATCGAGTTCAGATTTTACGAGTATAGTTTAAGGAATTGATGTTGCCCGAGAAGAAAAATCATTTTCTCGAAAACTGTGGGGGTGACAAGGAAAAGACTTTCATTGCATCAATCTACACATAATTCTCCATAAGTGACATGATTTTCATTAACGCACATCATCGAGTTCAGATTTTACGAGTATAGTTTAAGGAATTGATGTTGCCCGAGAAGAAAAATCATTTCCTCGAAAACTATGGGGTTGACAAGGAAAAGACTTTCATTGCATCAATCTACACATAATTCTCCATAAGTGACATGATTTTCATTAACGCACATCATCGAGTTCAGATTTTACGAGTATAGTTTAAGGAATTGATGTTGCCCGAGAAGAAAAATCATTTCCTCGAAAACTATGGGGTTGACAAGGAAAAGACTTTCATTGCATCAATCTACACATAATTCTCCATAAGTGACATGATTTTCATTAACGCACATCATCGAGTTCAGATTTTACGAGTATAGTTTAAGGAATATTGATGTTGCCCGAGAAGAAAAATCATTTCCTCGAAAACTGTGAGGGTGACAAGGAAAAGACTTGCATTGCATCAATCTACATATAATTCTCCATAAGTGACATGATTTTCATTAACGCACATCATCGAGTTCAGATTTTACGAGTATAGTTTAAGGAATTGATGTTGCCCGAGAAGAAAAATCATTTTCTCGAAAACTGTGGGGGTGACAAGGAAAAGACTTTCATTGCATCAATCTACACATAATTCTCAATAAGTGACATGATTTTCATTAACGCACATCATCGAGTTCAGATTTTACGAGTATAGTTTAAGGAATTGATGTTGCCCGAGAAGAAAAATCATTTTCTCGAAAACTGTGGGGGTGACAAGGAAAAGACTTTCATTGCATCAATCTACACATAATTCTCCATAAGTGACATGATTTTCATTAACGCACATCATCGAGTTCAGATTTTACGAGTATAGTTTAAGGAATTGATGTTGCCCGAGAAGAAAAATCATTTCCTCGAAAACTATGGGGTTGACAAGGAAAAGACTTTCATTGCATCAATCTACACATAATTCTCCATAAGTGACATGATTTTCATTAACGCACATCATCGAGTTCAGATTTTACGAGTATAGTTTAAGGAATTGATGTTGCCCGAGAAGAAAAATCATTTTCTCGAAAACTGTGGGGGTGACAAGGAAAAGACTTTCATTGCATCAATCTACACATAATTCTCCATAAGTGACATGATTTTCATTAACGCACATCATCGAGTTCAGATTTTACGAGTATAGTTTAAGGAATTGATGTTGCCCGAGAAGAAAAATCATTTTCTCGAAAACTGTGGGGGTGACAAGGAAAAGACTTTCATTGCATCAATCTACACATAATTCTCCATAAGTGACATGATTTTCATTAACGCACATCATCGAGTTCAGATTTTACGAGTATAGTTTAAGGAATTGATGTTGCCCGAGAAGAAAAATCATTTCCTCTAAAACTATGGGGGTGACAAGGAAAAGACTTTCATTGCATCAATCTACACATAATTATCCATAAGTGACATGATTTTCATTAACGCACATCATCGAGTTCAGATTTTACGAGTATAGTTTAAGGAATTGATGTTGCCCGAGAAGAAAAATCATTTCCTCTAAAACTATGGGGGTGACAAGGAAAAGACTTTCATTGCATCAATCTACACATAATTATCCATAAGTGACATGATTTTCATTAACGCACATCATCGAGTTCAGATTTTACGAGGATAGTTTAAGGAATTGATGTTGCCCCAGAAGAAAAATCATTTTCTCGAAAACTGTGGGGGTGACAAGGAAAAGACTTTCATTGCATCAATCTACACATAATTCTCCATAAGTGACATGATTTTCATTAACGCACATCTTCGGGTTCAGATTTTACGAGTATAGTTTAAGGATTTGATGTTGCCCGAGAAGAAAAATCATTTTCTCGAAAACTGTGGGGGTGACAAGGAAAATACTTTAATTGCATCAATCTACACATAATTCTCCATAAGTGACATGATTTTCATTAACGCACATCTTCGGGTTCAGATTTTACGAGTATAGTTTAAGGAATTGATGTTGCCCGAGAAGAAAAATCATTTCCTCTAAAACTATGGGGGTGACAAGGAAAAGACTTTCATTGCATCAATCTACACATAATTATCCATAAGTGACATGATTTTCATTAACGCACATCATCGAGTTCAGATTTTACGAGTATAGTTTAAGGAATATTGATGTTGCCCGAGAAGAAAAATCATTTCCTCGAAAACTGTGGGGGTGACAAGGAAAAGACTTGCATTGCATCAATCTACATATAATTCTCCATAAGTGACATGATTTTCATTAACGCACATCATCGAGTTCAGATTTTACGAGTATAGTTTAAGGAATTGATGTTGCCCGAGAAGAAAAATCATTTTCTCGAAAACTGTGGGGGTGACAAGGAAAAGACTTTCATTGCATCAATCTACACATAATTCTCAATAAGTGACATGATTTTCATTAACGCACATCATCGAGTTCAGATTTTACGAGTATAGTTTAAGGAATTGATGTTGCCCGAGAAGAAAAATCATTTTCTCGAAAACTGTGGGGGTGACAAGGAAAAGACTTTCATTGCATCAATCTACACATGATTCTCCATAAGTGACATGATTTTCATTAACGCACATCATCGAGTTCAGATTTTACGAGTATAGTTTAAGGAATTGATGTTGCCCGAGAAGAAAAATCATTTCCTCGAAAACTATGGGGTTGACAAGGAAAAGACTTTCATTGCATCAATCTACACATAATTCTCCATAAGTGACATGATTTTCATTAACGCACATCATCGAGTTCAGATTTTACGAGTATAGTTTAAGGAATTGATGTTGCCCGAGAAGAAAAATCATTTCCTCGAAAACTATGGGGTTGACAAGGAAAAGACTTTCATTGCATCAATCTACACATAATTCTCCATAAGTGACATGATTTTCATTAACGCACATCATCGAGTTCAGATTTTACGAGTATAGTTTAAGGAATATTGATGTTGCCCGAGAAGAAAAATCATTTCCTCGAAAACTGTGAGGGTGACAAGGAAAAGACTTGCATTGCATCAATCTACATATAATTCTCCATAAGTGACATGATTTTCATTAACGCACATCATCGAGTTCAGATTTTACGAGTATAGTTTAAGGAATTGATGTTGCCCGAGAAGAAAAATCATTTTCTCGAAAACTGTGGGGGTGACAAGGAAAAGACTTTCATTGCATCAATCTACACATAATTCTCCATAAGTGACATGATTTTCATTAACGCACATCATCGAGTTCAGATTTTACGAGTATAGTTTAAGGAATTGATGTTGCCCGAGAAGAAAAATCATTTCCTCGAAAACTATGGGGTTGACAAGGAAAAGACTTTCATTGCATCAATCTACACATAATTCTCCATAAGTGGCATGATTTTCATTAACGCACATCATCGAGTTCAGATTTTACGAGTATAGTTTAAGGAATTGATGTTGCCCGAGAAGAAAAATCATTTCCTCGAAAACTATGGGGTTGACAAGGAAAAGACTTTCATTGCATCAATCTACACATAATTCTCCATAAGTGACATGATTTTCATTAACGCACATCATCGAGTTCAGATTTTACGAGTATAGTTTAAGGAATTGATGTTGCCCGAGAAGAAAAATCATTTTCTCAAAAACTGTGGGGGTGACAAGGAAAAGACTTTCATTGCATCAATCTACACATAATTCTCCATAAGTGACATGATTTTCATTAACGCACATCATCGAGTTCAGATTTTACGAGTATAGTTTAAGGAATTGATGTTGCCCGAGAAGAAAAATCATTTCCTCGAAAACTATGGGGTTGACAAGGAAAAGACTTTCATTGCATCAATCTACACATAATTCTCCATAAGTGACATGATTTTCATTAACGCACATCATCGAGTTCAGATTTTACGAGTATAGTTTAAGGAATATTGATGTTGCCCGAGAAGAAAAATCATTTCCTCTAAAACTATGGGGGTGACAAGGAAAAGACTTTCATTGCATCAATCTACACATAATTCTCCATAAGTGACATGATTTTCATTAACGCACATCATCGAGTTCAGATTTTTTGAGTATAGTTTAAGGAATTGATGTTGCCCGAGAAGAAAAATCATTTTCTCGAAAACTGTGGGGGTGACAAGGAAAAGACTTTCATTGCATCAATCTACACATAATTCTCCATAAGTGACATGATTTTCATTAACGCACATCATCGAGTTCAGATTTTACGAGTAAAGTTTAAGGAATTGATGTTGCCCGAGAAGAAAAATCATTTCCTCTAAAACTATGGGGGTGACAAGGAAAAGACTTTCATTGCATCAATCTACACATAATTCTCCATAAGTGACATGATTTTCATTAACGCACATCATCGAGTTTAGATTTTACGATTATAGTTTAAGGAATTGATGTTGCCCGAGAAGAAAAATCATTTCCTCTAAAACTATGGGGGGGCCAAGGAAAAGACTTTCATTGCATCAATCTACACATAATTCTCCATAAGTGACATGATTTTCATTAACGCACATCATCGAGTTCAGATTTTACGAGTATAGTTTAAGGAATTGATGTTGCCCGAGAAGAAAAATCATTTCCTCTAAAACTATGGGGGTGACAAGAAAAAGACTTTCATTGCATCAATCTACACATAATTATCCATAAGTGACATGATTTTCATTAACGCACATCATCGAGTTCAGATTTTACGAGTATAGTTTAAGGAATTGATGTTGCCCGAGAAGAAAAATCATTTCCTCTAAAACTATGGGGGTGACAAGAAAAAGACTTTCATTGCATCAATCTACACATAATTATCCATAAGTGACATGATTTTCATTAACGCACATCATCGAGTTCAGATTTTACGAGGATAGTTTAAGGAATTGATGTTGCCCTGGAAGAAAAATCATTTCCTCGAAAACTATGGGGTTGACAAGGAAAAGACTTTCATTGCATCAATCTACACATAATTCTCCATAAGTGACATGATTTTCATCACCGCACATCATCGAGTTCAGATTTTACGAGTATAGTTTAAGGAATTGATGTTGCCCGAGAAGAAAAATCATTTTCTCGAAAACTGTGGGGGTGACAAGGAAAAGACTTTCATTGCATCAATCTACACATAATTCTCCATAAGTGACATGATTTTCATTTACGCACATCATCGAGTTCAGATTTTACGAGTATAGTTTAAGGAATTGATGTTGCCCGAGAAGAAAAATCATTTCCTCTAAAACTATGGGGGTGACAAGGAAAAGACTTTCATTGCATCAATCTACACATAATTCTCCATAAGTGACATGATTTTCATTAACGCACATCATCGAGTTCAGATTTTACGAGTATAGTTCAAGGAATTGATGTTGCCCGAGAAGAAAAATCATTTCCTCTAAAACTATGGGGGTGACAAGGAAAAGACTTTCATTGCATTAATCTACACATAATTCTCCATAAGTGACATGATTTTCATTAACGCACATCTTCGGGTTCAGATTTTACGAGTATAGTTTAAGGATTTGATGTTGCCCGAGAAGAAAAATCATTTTCTCGAAAACTGTGGGGGTGACAAGGAAAAGACTTTCATTGCATCAATCTACACATAATTCTCCATAAGTGACATGATTTTCATTAACGCACATCATCGAGTTCAGATTTTACGAGTATAGTTTAAGGAATTGATGTTGCCCGAGAAGAAAAATCATTTCCTCGAAAACTGTGAGGGTGACAAGGAAAAGACTTGCATTGCATCAATCTACACATAATTCTCCATAAGTGACATGATTTTCATTAACGCACATCATCGAGTTCAGATTTTACGAGTATAGTTTAAGGAATTGATGTTGCCCGAGAAGAAAAATCATTTTCTCGAAAACTGTGGGGGTGACAAGGAAAAGACTTTCATTGCATCAATCTACACATATTTCTCAATAAGTGACATGATTTTCATTAACGCACATCATCGAGTTCAGATTTTACGAGTATAGTTTAAGGAATTGATGTTGCCCGAGAAGAAAAATCATTTTCTCGAAAACTGTGGGGGTGACAAGGAAAAGACTTTCATTGCATCAATCTACACATAATTCTCAATAAGTGACATGATTTTCATTAACGCACATCATCGAGTTCAGATTTTACGAGTATAGTTTAAGGAATTGATGTTGCCCGAGAAGAAAAATCATTTCCTCGAAAACTGTGAGGGTGACAAGGAAAAGACTTGCATTGCATCAATCTACACATAATTCTCCATAAGTGACATGATTTTCATTAACGCACATCATCGAGTTCAGATTTTACGAGTATAGTTTAAGGAATTGATGTTGCCCGAGAAGAAAAATCATTTTCTCGAAAACTGTGGGGGTGACAAGGAAAAGACTTTCATTGCATCAATCTACACATAATTCTCAATAAGTGACATGATTTTCATGAACGCACATCATCGAGTTCAGATTTTACGAGTATAGTTTAAGGAATTGATGTTGCCCGAGAAGAAAAATCATTTTCTCGAAAACTGTGGGGGTGACAAGGAAAAGACTTTCATTGCATTAATCTACACATAATTCTCCATAAGTGACATGATTTTCATTAACGCACATCTTCGGGTTCAGATTTTACGAGTATAGTTTAAGGATTTGATGTTGCCCGAGAAGAAAAATCATTTTCTCGAAAACTGTGGGGGTGACAAGGAAAAGACTTTAATTGCATCAATCTACACATAATTCTCCATAAGTGACATGATTTTCATTAACGCACATCATCGAGTTCAGATTTTACGAGTATAGTTTAAGGAATTGATGTTGCCCGAGAAGAAAAATCATTTCCTCTAAAACTATGGGGGTGACAAGGAAAAGACTTTCATTGCATCAATCTACACATAATTCTCCATAAGTGACATGATTTTCATTAACGCACATCATCGAGTTCAGATTTTACGAGTATAGTTTAAGGAATTGATGTTGCCCGAGAAGAAAAATCATTTTCTCGAAAACTGTGGGGGTGACAAGGAAAAGACTTTCATTGCATCAATCTACACATAATTCTCCATAAGTGACATGATTTTCATTAACGCACATCATCGAGTTCAGATTTTACGAGTATAGTTTAAGGAATTGATGTTGCCCGAGAAGAAAAATCATTTCCTCTAAAACTATGGGGGTGACAAGGAAAAGACTTTCATTGCATCAATCTACACATAATTATCCATAAGTGACATGATTTTCATTAACGCACATCATCGAGTTCAGATTTTACGAGTATAGTTTAAGGAATTGATGTTGCCCGAGAAGAAAAATCATTTCCTCTAAAACTATGGGGGTGACAAGGAAAAGACTTTCATTGCATCAATCTACACATAATTATCCATAAGTGACATGATTTTCATTAACGCACATCATCGAGTTCAGATTTTACGAGTATAGTTTAAGGAATATTGATGTTGCCCGAGAAGAAAAATAATTTTCTCGAAAACTGTGGGGGTGACAAGGAAAAGACTTTCATTGCATCAATCTACACATAATTCTCAATAAGTGACATGATTTTCTTAACGCACATCATCGAGTTCAGATTTTACGAGTATAGTTTAAGGAATTGATGTTGCCCGAGAAGAAAAATCATTTTCTCGAAAACTGTGGGGGTGACAAGGAAAAGACTTTCATTGCATAAATCTACACATAATTCTCCATAAGTGACATGATTTTCATTAACGCACATCATCGAGTTCAGATTTTACGAGTATAGTTTAAGGAATTGATGTTGCCCGAGAAGAAAAATCATTTTCTCGAAAACTGTGGGGGTGACAAGGAAAAGACTTTCATTGCATCAATCTACACATAATTCTCCATAAGTGACATGATTTTCATTAACGCACATCATCGAGTTCAGATTTTACGAGTATAGTTTAAGGAATTGATGTTGCCCGAGAAGAAAAATCATTTTCTCGAAAACTGTGGGGGTGACAAGGAAAAGACTTTCATTGCATCAATCTACACATAATTCTCCATAAGTGACATGATTTTCATTAACGCACATCATCGAGTTCAGATTTTACGAGTATAGTTTAAGGAATTGATGTTGCCCGAGAAGAAAAATCATTTCCTCTAAAACTATGGGGGTGACAAGGAAAAGACTTTCATTGCATCAATCTACACATAATTCTCCATAAGTGACATGATTTTCATTAACGCACATCATCGAGTTCAGATTTTACGAGTATAGTTTAAGGAATTGATGTTGCCCGAGAAGAAAAATCATTTCCTCTAAAACTATGGGGGTGACAAGGAAAAGACTTTCATTGCATCAATCTACACATAATTCTCCATAAGTGACATGATTTTCATTAACGCACATCATCGAGTTCAGATTTTACGAGTATAGTTTAAGGAATTGATGTTGCCCGAGAAGAAAAATCATTTCCTCTAAAACTATGGGGGTGACAAGGAAAAGACTTTCATTGCATCAATCTACACATAATTCTCCATAAGTGACATGATTTTCATTAACGCACATCATCGAGTTCAGATTTTACGAGTATAGTTTAAGGAATTGATGTTGCCCGAGAAGAAAAATCATTTCCTCTAAAACTATGGGGGTGACAAGGAAAAGACTTTCATTGCATCAATCTACACATAATTCTCCATAAGTGACATGATTTTCATTAACGCACATCATCGAGTTCAGATTTTACGAGTATAGTTTAAGGAATTGATGTTGCCCGAGAAGAAAAATCATTTACTCGAAAACTGTGGGGGTGACAAGGAAAAGACTTTCATTGCATCAATCTACACATAATTCTCCATAAGTGACATGATTTTCATTAACGCACATCATCGAGTTCAGATTTTACGAGTATAGTTTAAGGAATTGATGTTGCCCGAGAAGAAAAATCATTTCCTCTAAAACTATGGGGGTGACAAGGAAAAGACTTTCATTGCATCAATCTACACATAATTCTCCATAAGTGACATGATTTTCATTAACGCACATCATCGAGTTCAGATTTTACGAGTATAGTTTAAGGAATTGATGTTGCCCGAGAAGAAAAATCATTTCCTCTAAAACTATGGGGGTGACAAGGAAAAGACTTTCATTGCATCAATCTACACATAATTCTCCATAAGTGACATGATTTTCATTAACGCACATCATCGAGTTCAGATTTTACGAGTATAGTTTAAGGAATTGATGTTGCCCGAGAAGAAAAATCATTTACTCGAAAACTGTGGGGGTGACAAGGAAAAGACTTTCATTGCATCAATCTACACATAATTCTCCATAAGTGACATGATTTTCATTAACGCACATCATCGAGTTCAGATTTTACGAGTATACCCACTAAGCAAAGTAACATTCATTCAATATTTCAGTAACCTTTCATCGTAATGTGTAATGTTCCATCAGAGTTTTCTGCTACCTTACTGCAAAGGTTCAGCAACTACTGAAACGGACGTTCAGCAATATTAAAAATGGTATATTTCATATCAATTATTCCAGCAAGGTTACTGCAATTTTGCATATAATATACAGGAATATTGCAAATGTGATATTAAAAATGTGGCCTAGTGACAATGTTGCAGCAACTGCTGAAATAGATTGATGGATTTAATGTTTAATAATTAGTAATTGCAGCAAGGTTACCGTAACATAGAATATAAATTAGAAGAGAATAACATATTCAATATTATGTTATATAGCAGCAACTTACCACCAACCTTGTCTATTCATTTCTATAACATAACAGGAAGATTTCATAAATTACTTTCCAGTAGGTTTGTTCATTACTTAACAATTTTTGGATTTTCACTTATTGCTTCTAAAATTTTGATAGAAAATGAATGCATACAATATTCATGGTAGGCAAATCAGTTTCGATATCTTGGAAAATATCATTAACTATTGATGTGCCTTCTATGAAAATCATATTCATTTTCTAGTTTTTAGAGCAAGGAGTTAAAACCCAACAAATCTTCTGAAATGATTATACCTTAATATAGTATTTTCATTTGAAACAATAAATAGATTTTTTCCTATGCTTCTGTTATATACAGTTGGTCTCACTAGGTTGGAACCATGTGAAAATAATTAATATCATTGATTTTACGAAAAAAGTTCTGCATGCTCTAAAAGCTATATAACAATCATCAGATATTCAATTTTTTCAGTCGTATAAGCGGGTTGTTAAACAAAAATCACTTAGGAGTGGATAATGTACCTTTATTTTAAACAAAATCGAAAGTTGTTATGCAAGGTTATTCAGAATTGAAAATACATTCAAATGTTCAGTCATATCTATCTACCATGAAAAATATGGTTTTGTAAACTTTTCCATTCAGTTTTGAAAGAAAAATCTATTGTTTATAAAAAGTTTAACATAGTCGGAAACTTGAAACATTATAAACACTCACAAAAAAAGAAAAATGTTGAGAATAACACAACCTGATTTGGAAGATTTGAATATCTGAACGTAACTTTCATTTCTAACTGACTTTAATCTGACAATTTTCGATATTGTAAAAATCGAAGTAACTTTATTATTAGATTCGCATATTTTAAGAAACCTCTCATACAACTGAAAAAACTTAATACCTGATGATTTCAGCTTTTATTACATGCATAACTTTTTTTTTCTAAAATAAATAATAAAAAAGTATTCCATATGCTTCCAACTTTGTGAGACATTCTATATACCTATGACAAGTTATTGATTTCAAATGTCTATGGAAGTCTTGGGGGTCAAAAAGGCAAACATTTTATAATAAAACCTTTATTTGAATTGAAATATCACAACAAAATAAAAACAAATATCAAAATATCAATTTAAAAAAAAACTCTGTTTGGCCTCATCCAGGCACCTGAAACAATAATAATCAATGGAATGTTTGGATGGAAGATTGACAACTTGATCTACTACCAAGTCTTCAAAACCTTGACATACACATCTATACAATACTCTCAATTGTTTCCTGCAAATAGGTCAAAATGATATTTTCCATTCTCTGTAATTGAAATTGTGCCAGACTTTTTGGTTTTCAGCAAAGTACGACAAACATATGGAAGGTTTTTATATTTTAAAAAGTTGAAATTCGTATTGGATATATATGCATCAATCAATTGCCCAATTTCTCAAATTATTAGCTAATGTAGTAGAGTTATCTGATGCCTGGGTTTTTACTATATAAAACTAATCAGTATGACTGGGGTTTCTGAGAAGAATGTAAGGGGAGAGGTAACTGATGGGTTCTCATTTTTATCTTGTGAAATATCAGGGCAACAAGTTTGAGAATCATCGAGGGCCTCATCAGTTTCAACTTCAACCTTCGAGTTTATCAATTTTCTTTTAGTATCTTGTCTTACAATTTCACGTATTTTTTCGACGTATTTTGAGTACTTCTCACGATGTTTTTGGATCTGAAAATGTCCACACTAATCACAATCGAAATATCATCATATTTCAATGAATACAAATTTATAACGACGATTTCAATCCTACTTTATAATAAGATGCACACGAAACAACACAACCATCAGATTTATTCGCAATATAAGGAGGAAAACTAAGAAAAAGCATTTTCCTACCAAACTATCCTAACCAAAAATAATAAAAATGATGTATCGCTTACCTTACATGAATATGGAGATGCCTTAAATGTATTATTGACATTGTCCATTGTGCTGCTTCAACACTCTTATTCAACAAACAAATGTACTTTACTTATAATTTATAAAAGTAAAAGTATCCAAATCAAGAATAAAAAACCAGCGACGCAAGACTGCACGATACGGGACGGGATAAACATAAACAAACTTTCTTTGTCTATGGGCTGGGTGTCGCCCCGTTAGGTGGCATCTTCCATCTCCTCAAGACCGGGAAATTCAAAATTGGTTGGTAACCTGATAGATGAAATATTTTTTCAAGTTTCTTTATATTTACTATTTAAAATTGTAGAAGGGTATCATTTTGTATATTTCTGCAATGATGCGATCGAAAATTGAACATACATTGTGTTTTCTAAATACTGTCAATATTGTTTGAAGTTAGCTTATGTATTGTTGTTAATATAATAGGATTTAAAACCGAGTGTAACATTGTGATTCGAATTTGTTCGATAGTTCCAAATGTAACTTGCACACACATTGTTCCTATATAGTTTCTATGATGTTGCATTAATAATGAACTTTCATGGCTCACGCAATATTGCACCTGAAACATTATCAATAGCTTGCTTTTTAATTTACATACAACTAGTCAATAGTTTTTTTTGTTATGTTAAAAACTTGAATATAGCAGTTAGCCTTATGCAATATTATATTATTATCTTACAATGGCAAGCAATACATAATATTGTTGCAATATTTTGTAACATTACATGTTTAGTGGGTAGTTTAAGGAATTGATGTTGCCCGAGAAGAAAAATCATTTCCTCTAAAACTATGGGGGTGACAAGGAAAAGACTTTCATTGCATCAATCTACACATAATTCTCCATAAGTGACATGATTTTCATTAACGCACATCATCGAGTTCAGATTTTACGAGTATAGTTTAAGGAATTGATGTTGCCCGAGAAGAAAAATCATTTCCTCGAAAACTATGGGGTTGACAAGGAAAAGACTTTCATTGCATCAATCTACACATAATTCTCCATAAGTGACATGATTTTCATTAACGCACATCATCGAGTTCAGATTTTACGAGTATAGTTTAAGGAATTGATGTTGCCGAGAAGAAAAATCATTTCCTCTAAAACTATGGGGGTGACAAGGAAAAGACTTTCATTGCATCAATCTACACATAATTCTCCATAAGTGACATGATTTTCATTACCGCACATCATCGAGTTCAGATTTTACGATTATAGTTTAAGGAATTGATGTTGCCCGAGAAGAAAAATCATTTTCTCGAAAACTGTGGGGGTGACAAGGAAAAGACTTTCATTGCATCAATCTACACATAATTCTCAATAAGTGACATGATTTTCATTAACGCACATCATCGAGTTCAGATTTTACGAGTATAGTTTAAGGAATTGATGTTGCCCGAGAAGAAAAATCATTTTCTCGAAAACTGTGGGGGTGACAAGGAAAAGACTTTCATTGCATCAATCTACACATAATTCTCCATAAGTGACATGATTTTCATTAACGCACATCATCGAGTTCAGATTTTACGAGTATAGTTTAAGGAATTGATGTTGCCCGAGAAGAAAAATCATTTTCTCGAAAACTGTGGGGGTGACAAGGAAGAGACTTTCATTGCATCAATCTACACATAATTCTCCATAAGTGACATGATTTTCATTAACGCACATCATCGAGTTCAGATTTTACGAGTATAGTTTAAGGAATTGATGTTGCCCGAGAAGAAAAATCATTTCCTCGAAAACTATGGGGTTGACAAGGAAAAGACTTTCATTGCATCAATCTACACATAATTCTCCATAAGTGACATGATTTTCATTAACGCACATCATCGAGTTCAGATTTTACGAGTATAGTTTAAGGAATTGATGTTGCCCGAGAAGAAAAATCATTTTCTCGAAAACTGTGGGGGTGACAAGAAAAACACTTTCATTGCATCAATCTACACATAATTCTCCATAAGTGACATGATTTTCATTAACGCACATCATCGAGTTCAGATTTTACGAGTATAGTTTAAGGAATTGATGTTGCCCGAGAAGAAAAATCATTTTCTCGAAAACTGTGGGGGTGACAAGGAAAAGACTTTCATTGCATCAATCTACACATAATTCTCCATAAGTGACATGATTTTCATTAACGCACATCATCGAGTTCAGATTTTACGAGTATAGTTTAAGGAATTGATGTTGCCCGAGAAGAAAAATCATTTCCTCTAAAACTATGGGGGTGACAAGGAAAAGACTTTCATTGCATCAATCTACACATAATTCTCCATAAGTGACATGATTTTCATTAACGCACATCATCGAGTTCAGATTTTACGAGTATAGTTTAAGGAATTGATGTTGCCGAGAAGAAAAATCATTTCCTCTAAAACTATGGGGGTGACAAGGAAAAGACTTTCATTGCATCAATCTACACATAATTCTCCATAAGTGACATGATTTTCATTACCGCACATCATCGAGTTCAGATTTTACGAGAATAGTTTAAGGAATTGATGTTGCCCGAGAAGAAAAATCATTTCCTCTAAAACTATGGGGGTGACAAGGAAAAGACTTTCATTGCATCAATCTACACATAATTCTCCATAAGTGACATGATTTTCATTAACGCAAATCATCGAGTTCAGATTTTACGAGTATAGTTTAAGGAATTGATGTTGCCCGAGAAGAAAAATCATTTCCTCTAAAACTATGGGGGTGACAAGGAAAAGACTTTCATTGCATCAATCTACACATAATTCTCCATAAGTGACATGATTTTCATTAACGCACATCATCGAGTTCAGATTTTACGAGTATAGTTTAAGGAATTGATGTTGCCTGAGAAGAAAAATCATTTTCTCGAAAACTGTGGGGGTGACAAGGAAAAGACTTTCATTGCATCAATCTACACATAATTCTCCATAAGTGACATGATTTTCATTAACGCACATCATCGAGTTCAGATTTTACGAGTATAGTTTAAGGAATTGATGTTGCCCGAGAAGAAAAATCATTTCCTCTAAAACTATGGGGGTGACAAGGAAAAGACTTTCATTGCATCAATCTACACATAATTCTCCATAAGTGACATGATTTTCATTAACGCACATCATCGAGTTCAGATTTTACGAGTATAGTTTAAGGAATTGATGTTGCCCGAGAAGAAAAATCATTTCCTCGAAAACTATGGGGTTGACAAGGAAAAGACTTTTATTGCATCAATCTACACATAATTCTCCATAAGTGACATGATTTTCATTAACGCACATCATCGAGTTCAGATTTTACGAGTATAGTTTAAGGAATTGATTTTGCCCGAGAAGAAAAATCATTTTCTCGAAAACTGTGGGGGTGACAAGGAAAAGACTTTCATTGCATCAATCTACACATAATTCTCCATAAGTGACATGATTTTCATTAACGCACATCATCGAGTTCAGATTTTACGAGTATAGTTTAAGGAATTGATGTTGCCCGAGAAGAAAAATCATTTCCTCGAAAACTATGGGGTTGACAAGGAAAAGACTTTCATTGCATCAATCTACACATAATTCTCCATAAGTGACATGATTTTCATTAACGCACATCATCGAGTTCAGATTTTACGAGTATAGTTTAAGGAATTGATGTTGCCCGAGAAGAAAAATCATTTTCTCGAAAACTGTGGGGGTGACAAGGAAAAGACTTTCATTGCATCAATCTACACATAATTCTCAATAAGTGACATGATTTTCATTAACGCACATCATCGAGTTCAGATTTTACGAGTATAGTTTAAGGAATTGATGTTGCCCGAGAAGAAAAATCATTTTCTCGAAAACTGTGGGGGTGACAAGGAAAAGACTTTCATTGCATCAATCTACACATAATTCTCAATAAGTGACATGATTTTCATTAACGCACATCATCGAGTTCAGATTTTACGAGTATAGTTTAAGGAATTGATGTTGCCCGAGAAGAAAAATCATTTTCTCGAAAACTGTGGGGGTGACAAGGAAAAGACTTTCATTGCATCAATCTACACATAATTCTCCATAAGTGACATGATTTTCATTAACGCACATCATCGAGTTCAGATTTTACGAGTATAGTTTAAGGAATTGATGTTGCCCGAGAAGAAAAATCATTTCCTCGAAAACTATGGGGTTGACAAGGAAAAGACTTTCATTGCATCAATCTACACATAATTCTCCATAAGTGACATGATTTTCATTAACGCACATCATCGAGTTCAGATTTTACGAGTATAGTTTAAGGAATTGATGTTGCCCGAGAAGAAAAATCATTTTCTCGAAAACTGTGGGGGTGACAAGGAAAAGACTTTCATTGCATCAATCTACACATAATTCTCAATAAGTGACATGATTTTCATTAACGCACATCATCGAGTTCAGATTTTACGAGTATAGTTTAAGGAATTGATGTTGCCCGAGAAGAAAAATCATTTTCTCGAAAACTGTGGGGGTGACAAGGAAAAGACTTTCATTGCATCAATCTACACATAATTCTCAATAAGTGACATGATTTTCATTAACGCACATCATCGAGTTCAGATTTTACGAGTATAGTTTAAGGAATTGATGTTGCCCGAGAAGAAAAATCATTTTCTCGAAAACTGTGGGGGTGACAAGGAAAAGACTTTCATTGCATCAATCTACACATAATTCTCCATAAGTGACATGATTTTCATTAACGCACATCATCGAGTTCAGATTTTACGAGTATAGTTTAAGGAATTGATGTTGCCCGAGAAGAAAAATCATTTCCTCGAAAACTATGGGGTTGACAAGGAAAAGACTTTCATTGCATCAATCTACACATAATTCTCCATAAGTGACATGATTTTCATTAACGCACATCATCGAGTTCAGATTTTACGAGTATAGTTTAAGGAATTGATGTTGCCCGAGAAGAAAAATCATTTTCTCGAAAACTGTGGGGGTGACAAGGAAAAGACTTTCATTGCATCAATCTACACATAATTCTCAATAAGTGACATGATTTTCATTAACGCACATCATCGAGTTCAGATTTTACGAGTATAGTTTAAGGAATTGATGTTGCCCGAGAAGAAAAATCATTTTCTCGAAAACTGTGGGGGTGACAAGGAAAAGACTTTCATTGCATCAATCTACACATAATTCTCAATAAGTGACATGATTTTCATTAACGCACATCATCGAGTTCAGATTTTACGAGTATAGTTTAAGGAATTGATGTTGCCCGAGAAGAAAAATCATTTTCTCGAAAACTGTGGGGGTGACAAGGAAAAGACTTTCATTGCATCAATCTACACATAATTCTCCATAAGTGACATGATTTTCATTAACGCACATCATCGAGTTCAGATTTTACGAGTATAGTTTAAGGAATTGATGTTGCCCGAGAAGAAAAATCATTTTCTCGAAAACTGTGGGGGTGACAAGGAAAAGACTTTCATTGCATCAATCTACACATAATTCTCCATAAGTGACATGATTTTCATTAACGCACATCATCGAGTTCAGATTTTACGAGTATAGTTTAAGGAATTGATGTTGCCCGAGAAGAAAAATCATTTCCTCGAAAACTATGGGGTTGACAAGGAAAAGACTTTCATTGCATCAATCTACACATAATTCTCCATAAGTGACATGATTTTCATTAACGCACATCATCGAGTTCAGATTTTACGAGTATAGTTTAAGGAATTGATGTTGCCCGAGAAGAAAAATCATTTTCTCGAAAACTGTGGGGGTGACAAGGAAAAGACTTTCATTGCATCAATCTACACATGATTCTCCATAAGTGACATGATTTTCATTAACGCACATCATCGAGTTCAGATTTTACGAGTATAGTTTGAGGAATTGATGTTGCCCGAGAAGAAAAATCATTTCCTTAAAAACTATGGGGGTGACAAGGAAAAGACTTTCATTGCATCAATCTACACATAATTCTCCATAAGTGACATGATTTTCATTAACGCACATCATCGAGTTCAGATTTTACGAGAATAGTTTAAGGAATTGATGTTGCCCGAGAAGAAAAATCATTTCCTCTAAAACTATGGGGGTGACAAGGAAAAGACTTTCATTGCATCAATCTACACATAATTCTCCATAAGTGACATGATTTTCATTAACGCACATCATCGAGTTCAGATTTTACGAGTATAGTTTAAGGAATTGATGTTGCCCGAGAAGAAAAATCATTTCCTCTAAAACTATGGGGGTGACAAGGAAAAGACTTTCATTGCATCAATCTACACATAATTCTCCATAAGTGACATGATTTTCATTAACGCACATCATCGAGTTCAGATTTTACGAGTATAGTTTAGTGAATTGATGTTGCCTGAGAAGAAAAATCATTTTCTCGAAAACTGTGGGGGTGACAAGGAAAAGACTTTCATTGCATCAATCTACACATAATTCTCCATAAGTGACATGATTTTCATTAACGCACATCATCGAGTTCAGATTTTACGAGTATAGTTTAAGGAATTGATGTTGCCCGAGAAGAAAAATCATTTCCTCTAAAACTATGGGGGTGACAAGGAAAAGACTTTCATTGCATCAATCTACACATAATTCTCCATAAGTGACATGATTTTCATTAACGCACATCATCTAGTTCAGATTTTACGAGTATAGTTTAAGGAATTGATGTTGCCCGAGAAGAAAAATCATTTCCTCGAAAACTATGGGGTTGACAAGGAAAAGACTTTTATTGCATCAATCTACACATAATTCTCCATAAGTGACATGATTTTCATTAACGCACATCATCGAGTTCAGATTTTACGAGTATAGTTTAAGGAATTGATGTTGCCCGAGAAGAAAAATCATTTCCTCTAAAACTATGGGGGTGACAAGGAAAAGACTTTCATTACATCAATCTACACATAATTCTCCATAAGTGACATGATTTTCATTACCGCACATCATCGAGTTCAGATTTTACGAGTATAGTTTAAGGAATTGATGTTGCCCGAGAAGAAAAATCATTTTCTCGAAAACTGTGGGGGTGACAAGGAAAAGACTTTCATTGCATCAATCTACACATAATTCTCCATAAGTGACATGATTTTCATTAACGCACATCATCGAGTTCAGATTTTACGAGTATAGTTTAAGGAATTGATGTTGCCCGAGAAGAAAAATCATTTCCTTTAAAACTATGGGGGTGACAAGGAAAAGACTTTCATTGCATCAATCTACACATAATTCTCCATAAGTGACATGATTTTCATTAACGCACATCATCGAGTTCAGATTTTACGAGAATAGTTTAAGGAATTGATGTTGCCCGAGAAGAAAAATCATTTCCTCTAAAACTATGGGGGTGACAAGGAAAAGACTTTCATTGCATCAATCTACACATAATTCTCCATAAGTGACATGATTTTCATTAACGCACATCATCGAGTTCAGATTTTACGAGTATAGTTTAAGGAATTGATGTTGCCCGAGAAGAAAAATCATTTTCTCGAAAACTGTGGGGGTGACAAGGAAAAGACTTTCATTGCATCAATCTACACATAATTCTCCATAAGTGACATGATTTTCATTAACGCACATCATCGAGTTCAGATTTTACGAGTATAGTTTAAGGAATTGATGTTGCCCGAGAAGAAAAATCATTTTCTCGAAAACTGTGGGGGTGACAAGGAAAATACTTTCATTGCATCAATCTACACATGATTCTCCATAAGTGACATGATTTTCATTAACGCACATCATCGAGTTCAGATTTTACGAGTATAGTTTGAGGAATTGATGTTGCCCGAGAAGAAAAATCATTTCCTTTAAAACTATGGGGGTGACAAGGAAAAGACTTTCATTGCATCAATCTACACATAATTCTCCATAAGTGACATGATTTTCATTAACGCACATCATCGAGTTCAGATTTTACGAGAATAGTTTAAGGAATTGATGTTGCCCGAGAAGAAAAATCATTTCCTCTAAAACTATGGGGGTGACAAGGAAAAGACTTTCATTGCATCAATCTACACATAATTCTCCATAAGTGACATGATTTTCATTAACGCACATCATCGAGTTCAGATTTTACGAGTATAGTTTAAGGAATTGATGTTGCCCGAGAAGAAAAATCATTTCCTCTAAAACTATGGGGGTGACAAGGAAAAGACTTTCATTGCATCAATCTACACATAATTCTCCATAAGTGACATGATTTTCATTAACGCACATCATCGAGTTCAGATTTTACGAGTATAGTTTAAGGAATTGATGTTGCCTGAGAAGAAAAATCATTTTCTCGAAAACTGTGGGGGTGACAAGGAAAAGACTTTCATTGCATCAATCTACACATAATTCTCCATAAG
Organism: Chrysomela aeneicollis; assembly: GCA_029955515.1. Taxonomy (NCBI): domain Eukaryota; kingdom Metazoa; phylum Arthropoda; class Insecta; order Coleoptera; family Chrysomelidae; genus Chrysomela; species Chrysomela aeneicollis. The sequence continues at coordinate 912,730 of JARUHQ010000024.1, forward strand.
TGACATGATTTTCATTAACGCACATCATCGAGTTCAGATTTTACGAGTATAGTTTAAGGAATTGATGTTGCCCGAGAAGAAAAATCATTTCCTCTAAAACTATGGGGGTGACAAGGAAAAGACTTTCATTGCATCAATCTACACATAATTCTCCATAAGTGACATGATTTTCATTAACGCACATCATCTAGTTCAGATTTTACGAGTATAGTTTAAGGAATTGATGTTGCCCGAGAAGAAAAATCATTTCCTCGAAAACTATGGGGTTGACAAGGAAAAGACTTTTATTGCATCAATCTACACATAATTCTCCATAAGTGACATGATTTTCATTAACGCACATCATCGAGTTCAGATTTTACGAGTATAGTTTAAGGAATTGATGTTGCCCGAGAAGAAAAATCATTTCCTCTAAAACTATGGGGGTGACAAGGAAAAGACTTTCATTACATCAATCTACACATAATTCTCCATAAGTGACATGATTTTCATTAACGCACATCATCGAGTTCAGATTTTACGAGTATAGTTTAAGGAATTGATGTTGCCCGAGAAGAAAAATCATTTCCTCGAAAACTGTGAGGGTGACAAGGAAAAGACTTGCATTGCATCAATCTACACATAATTCTCCATAAGTGACATGATTTTCATTAACGCACATCATCGAGTTCAGATTTTACGAGTATAGTTTAAGGAATTGATGTTGCCCGAGAAGAAAAATCATTTTCTCGAAAACTGTGGGGGTGACTTTCATTGCATCAATCTACACATAATTCTCAATAAGTGACATGATTTTCATTAACGCACATCATCGAGTTCAGATTTTCGAGTATAGTTTAAGGAATTGATGTTGCCCGAGAAGAAAAATCATTTTCTCGAAAACTGTGGGGGTGACAAGAAAAAGACTTTCATTGCATAAATCTACACATAATTCTCCATAAGTGACATGATTTTCATTAACGCACATCATCGAGTTCAGATTTTACGAGTATAGTTTAAGGAATTGATGTTGCCCGAGAAGAAAAATCATTTTCTCGAAAACTGTGGGGGTGACAAGGAAAAGACTTTCATTGCATAAATCTACACATAATTCTCCATAAGTGACATGATTTTCATTAACGCACATCATCGAGTTCAGATTTTACGAGTATAGTTTAAGGAATTGATGTTGCCCGAGAAGAAAAATCATTTTCTCGAAAACTGTGGGGGTGACAAGGAAAAGACTTTCATTGCATCAATCTACACATAATTCTCCATAAGTGACATGATTTTCATTAACGCACATCTTCGGGTTCAGATTTTACGAGTATAGTTTAAGGAATTGATGTTGCCCGAGAAGAAAAATCATTTCCTCGAAAACTGTGAGGGTGACAAGGAAAAGACTTTCATTGCATAAATCTACACATAATTCTCCATAAGTGACATGATTTTCATTAACGCACATCTTCGGGTTCAGATTTTACGAGTATAGTTTAAGGAATTGATGTTGCCCGAGAAGAAAAATCATTTTCTCGAAAACTGTGGGGGTGACTTTCATTGCATCAATCTACACATAATTCTCAATAAGTGACATGATTTTCATTAACGCACATCATCGAGTTCAGATTTTCGAGTATAGTTTAAGGAATTGATGTTGCCCGAGAAGAAAAATCATTTTCTCGAAAACTGTGGGGGTGACAAGGAAAAGACTTTCATTGCATAAATCTACACATAATTCTCCATAAGTGACATGATTTTCATTAACGCACATCATCGAGTTCAGATTTTACGAGTATAGTTTAAGGAATTGATGTTGCCCGAGAAGAAAAATCATTTTCTCGAAAACTGTGGGGGTGACAAGGAAAAGACTTTCATTGCATAAATCTACACATAATTCTCCATAAGTGACATGATTTTCATTAACGCACATCATCGAGTTCAGATTTTACGAGTATAGTTTAAGGAATTGATGTTGCCCGAGAAGAAAAATCATTTTCTCGAAAACTGTGGGGGTGACAAGGAAAAGACTTTCATTGCATCAATCTACACATAATTCTCCATAAGTGACATGATTTTCATTAACGCACATCTTCGGGTTCAGATTTTACGAGTATAGTTTAAGGAATTGATGTTGCCCGAGAAGAAAAATCATTTCCTCGAAAACTGTGAGGGTGACAAGGAAAAGACTTTCATTGCATCAATCTACACATAATTATCCATAAGTGACATGATTTTCATTAACGCACATCTTCGGGTTCAGATTTTACGATTATAGTTTAAGGAATTGATGTTGCCCGAGAAGAAAAATCATTTTCTCGAAAACTGTGGGGGTGACAAGGAAAAGACATTCATTGCATCAATCTACACATAATTCTCCATAAGTGACATGATTCTCATTAACGCACATCTTCGGGTTCAGATTTTACGATTATAGTTTAAGGAATTGATGTTGCCCGAGAAGAAAAATCATTTCCTCGAAAACTGTTGGGGTGACAAGGAAAAGACTTTCATTGCATCAATCTACACATAATTCTCCATAAGTGACATGATTTTCATTAACGCACATCATCGAGTTCAGATTTTACGAGTATAGTTTAAGGAATTGATGTTGCCCGAGAAGAAAAATCATTTTCTCGAAAACTGTGGGGGTGACAAGGAAAATACTTTCATTGCATCAATCTACACATAGTTCTCCATAAGTGACATGATTTTCATTAACGCACATCTTCGGGTTCAGATTTTACGAGTATAGTTTAAGGAATTGATGTTGCCCGAGAAGAAAAATCATTTCCTCGAAAACTGTGGGGGTGACAAGGAAAAGACTTTCATTGCATCAATCTACACATAATTCTCCATAAGTGACATGATTTTCATTAACGCACATCATCGAGTTTAGATTTTACGAGTATAGTTTAAGGAATTGATGTTGCCCGAGAAGAAAAATCATTTCCTCGAAAACTGTGGGGGTGACAAGGAAAATACTTTCATTGCATCAATCTACACATAATTCTCCATAAGTGACATGATTTTCATTAACGCACATCATCGAGTTCAGATTTTACGAGTATAGTTTAAGGATTTGATGTTGCCCGAGAAGAAAAATCAATTTCTCGAAAACTGTGGGGGTGACAAGGAAAAGACTTTTATTGCATCAATCTACACATAATTCTCCATAAGTGACATGATTTTCATTAACGCACATGATCGAGTTCAGATTTTACGAGTATAGTTTAAGGATTTGATGTTGCCCGAGAAGAAAAATCAATTTCTCGAAAACTGTGGGGGTGACAAGGAAAAGACTTTTATTGCATCAATCTACACATAATTCTCCATAAGTGACATGATTTTCATTAACGCACATGATCGAGTTCAGATTTTACGAGTATAGTTTAAGGATTTGATGTTGCCCGAGAAGAAAAATCATTTTCTCGAAAACTGTGGGGGTGACAAGGAAAAGACTTTCATTGCATCAATCTACACATAATTCTCCATAAGTGACATGATTTTCATTAACGCACATCATCGAGTTTAGATTTTACGAGTATAGTTTAAGGAATTGATGTTGCCCGAGAAGAACAATCATTTCCTCGAAAACTGTGAGGGTGACAAGGAAAAGACTTTCATTGCATCAATCTACACATAATTCTCCTTAAGTGACATGATTTTCATTAACGCACATCATCGAGTTTAGATTTTACGAGTATAGTTTAAGGAATTGATGTTGCCCGAGAAGAAAAATCATTTCCTCGAAAACTGTGGGGGTGACAAGGAAAATACTTTCATTACATCAATCTACACATAATTCTCCATAAGTGACATGATTTTCATTAACGCACATCATCGAGTTCAGATTTTACGAGTATAGTTTAAGGAATTGATGTTGCCCGAGAAGAAAAATCATTTCCTTTAAAACTATGGGGGTGACAAGGAAAAGACTTTCATTGCATCAATCTACACATAATTCTCCATAAGTGACATGATTTTCATTAACGCACATCATCGAGTTCAGATTTTACGAGAATAGTTTAAGGAATTGATGTTGCCCGAGAAGAAAAATCATTTCCTCTAAAACTATGGGGGTGACAAGGAAAAGACTTTCATTGCATCAATCTACACATAATTCTCCATAAGTGACATGATTTTCATTAACGCACATCATCGAGTTCAGATTTTACGAGTATAGTTTAAGGAATTGATGTTGCCCGAGAAGAAAAATCATTTTCTCGAAAACTGTGGGGGTGACAAGGAAAAGACTTTCATTGCATCAATCTACACATAATTCTCCATAAGTGACATGATTTTCATTAACGCACATCATCGAGTTCAGATTTTACGAGTATAGTTTAAGGAATTGATGTTGCCCGAGAAGAAAAATCATTTTCTCGAAAACTGTGGGGGTGACAAGGAAAAGACTTTCATTGCATCAATCTACACATGATTCTCCATAAGTGACATGATTTTCATTAACGCACATCATCGAGTTCAGATTTTACGAGTATAGTTTGAGGAATTGATGTTGCCCGAGAAGAAAAATCATTTCCTTTAAAACTATGGGGGTGACAAGGAAAAGACTTTCATTGCATCAATCTACACATAATTCTCCATAAGTGACATGATTTTCATTAACGCACATCATCGAGTTCAGATTTTACGAGAATAGTTTAAGGAATTGATGTTGCCCGAGAAGAAAAATCATTTCCTCTAAAACTATGGGGGTGACAAGGAAAAGACTTTCATTGCATCAATCTACACATAATTCTCCATAAGTGACATGATTTTCATTAACGCACATCATCGAGTTCAGATTTTACGAGTATAGTTTAAGGAATTGATGTTGCCCGAGAAGAAAAATCATTTCCTCTAAAACTATGGGGGTGACAAGGAAAAGACTTTCATTGCATCAATCTACACATAATTCTCCATAAGTGACATGATTTTCATTAACGCACATCATCGAGTTCAGATTTTACGAGTATAGTTTAAGGAATTGATGTTGCCCGAAAAGAAAAATCATTTCCTCTAAAACTATGGGGGTGACAAGGAAAAGACTTTCATTGCATCAATCTACACATAATTCTCCATAAGTGACATGATTTTCATTAACGCACATCATCGAGTTCAGATTTTACGAGTATAGTTTAAGGAATTGATGTTGCCTGAGAAGAAAAATCATTTTCTCGAAAACTGTGGGGGTGACAAGGAAAAGACTTTCATTGCATCAATCTACACATAATTCTCCATAAGTGACATGATTTTCATTAACGCACATCATCGAGTTCAGATTTTACGAGTATAGTTTAAGGAATTGATGTTGCCCGAGAAGAAAAATCATTTCCTCTAAAACTATGGGGGTGACAAGGAAAAGACTTTCATTGCATCAATCTACACATAATTCTCCATAAGTGACATGATTTTCATTAACGCACATCATCTAGTTCAGATTTTACGAGTATAGTTTAAGGAATTGATGTTGCCCGAGAAGAAAAATCATTTCCTCGAAAACTATGGGGTTGACAAGGAAAAGACTTTTATTGCATCAATCTACACATAATTCTCCATAAGTGACATGATTTTCATTAACGCACATCATCGAGTTCAGATTTTACGAGTATAGTTTAAGGAATTGATGTTGCCCGAGAAGAAAAATCATTTCCTCTAAAACTATGGGGGTGACAAGGAAAAGACTTTCATTACATCAATCTACACATAATTCTCCATAAGTGACATGATTTTCATTAACGCACATCATCGAGTTCAGATTTTACGAGTATAGTTTAAGGAATTGATGTTGCCCGAGAAGAAAAATCATTTCCTCGAAAACTGTGAGGGTGACAAGGAAAAGACTTGCATTGCATCAATCTACACATAATTCTCCATAAGTGACATGATTTTCATTAACGCACATCATCGAGTTCAGATTTTACGAGTATAGTTTAAGGAATTGATGTTGCCCGAGAAGAAAAATCATTTTCTCGAAAACTGTGGGGGTGACTTTCATTGCATCAATCTACACATAATTCTCAATAAGTGACATGATTTTCATTAACGCACATCATCGAGTTCAGATTTTCGAGTATAGTTTAAGGAATTGATGTTGCCCGAGAAGAAAAATCATTTTCTCGAAAACTGTGGGGGTGACAAGGAAAAGACTTTCATTGCATAAATCTACACATAATTCTCCATAAGTGACATGATTTTCATTAACGCACATCATCGAGTTCAGATTTTACGAGTATAGTTTAAGGAATTGATGTTGCCCGAGAAGAAAAATCATTTTCTCGAAAACTGTGGGGGTGACAAGGAAAAGACTTTCATTGCATAAATCTACACATAATTCTCCATAAGTGACATGATTTTCATTAACGCACATCATCGAGTTCAGATTTTACGAGTATAGTTTAAGGAATTGATGTTGCCCGAGAAGAAAAATCATTTTCTCGAAAACTGTGGGGGTGACAAGGAAAAGACTTTCATTGCATCAATCTACACATAATTCTCCATAAGTGACATGATTTTCATTAACGCACATCTTCGGGTTCAGATTTTACGAGTATAGTTTAAGGAATTGATGTTGCCCGAGAAGAAAAATCATTTCCTCGAAAACTGTGAGGGTGACAAGGAAAAGACTTTCATTGCATCAATCTACACATAATTCTCCATAAGTGACATGATTTTCATTAACGCACATCATCGAGTTCAGATTTTACGAGTATAGTTTAAGGAATTGATGTTGCCCGAGAAGAAAAATCATTTTCTCGAAAACTGTGGGGGTGACAAGGAAAATACTTTCATTGCATCAATCTACACATAGTTCTCCATAAGTGACATGATTTTCATTAACGCACATCTTCGGGTTCAGATTTTACGAGTATAGTTTAAGGAATTGATGTTGCCCGAGAAGAAAAATCATTTCCTCGAAAACTGTGGGGGTGACAAGGAAAAGACTTTCATTGCATCAATCTACACATAATTCTCCATAAGTGACATGATTTTCATTAACGCACATCATCGAGTTCAGATTTTACGAGTATAGTTTAAGGATTTGATGTTGCCCGAGAAGAAAAATCAATTTCTCGAAAACTGTGGGGGTGACAAGGAAAATACTTTTATTGCATCAATCTACACATAATTCTCCATAAGTGACATGATTTTCATTAACGCACATGATCGAGTTCAGATTTTACGAGTATAGTTTAAGGATTTGATGTTGCCCGAGAAGAAAAATCAATTTCTCGAAAACTGTGGGGGTGACAAGGAAAAGACTTTTATTGCATCAATCTACACATAATTCTCCATAAGTGACATGATTTTCATTAACGCACATGATCGAGTTCAGATTTTACGAGTATAGTTTAAGGATTTGATGTTGCCCGAGAAGAAAAATCATTTTCTCGAAAACTGTGGGGGTGACAAGGAAAAGACTTTCATTGCATCAATCTACACATAATTCTCCATAAGTGACATGATTTTCATTAACGCACATCATCGAGTTTAGATTTTACGAGTATAGTTTAAGGAATTGATGTTGCCCGAGAAGAACAATCATTTCCTCGAAAACTGTGAGGGTGACAAGGAAAAGACTTTCATTGCATCAATCTACACATAATTCTCCATAAGTGACATGATTTTCATTAACGCACATCATCGAGTTTAGATTTTACGAGTATAGTTTAAGGAATTGATGTTGCCCGAGAAGAAAAATCATTTCCTCGAAAACTGTGGGGGTGACAAGGAAAATACTTTCATTACATCAATCTACACATAATTCTCCATAAGTGACATGATTTTCATCAACGCACATCATCGAGTTCAGATTTTACGAGTATAGTTTAAGGAATTGATGTTGCCCGAGAAGAAAAATCATTTTCTCGAAAACTGTGGGGGTGACAAGAAAAAGACTTTCATTGCATCAATCTACACATAATTCTCCATAAGTGACATGATTTTCATTAACGCACATCATCGAGTTCAGATTTTACGAGTATAGTTTAAGGAATTGATGTTGCCCGAGAAGAAAAATCATTTCCTCGAAAACTGTGGGGGTGACAAGGAAAATACTTTCATTGCATCAATCTACACATAATTCTCCATAAGTGACATGATTTTCATCAACGCACATCATCGAGTTCAGATTTTACGAGTATAGTTTAAGGAATTGATGTTGCCCGAGAAGAAAAATCATTTTCTCGAAAACTGTGGGGGTGACAAGGAAAAGACTTTCATTGCATCAATCTACACATAATTCTCCATAAGTGACATGATTTTCATTAACGCACATCATCGAGTTCAGATTTTACGAGTATAGTTTAAGGAATTGATGTTGCCCGAGAAGAAAAATCATTTTCTCGAAAACTGTGGGGGTGACAAGGAAAAGATTTTCATTGCATCAATCTACACATAATTCTCCATAAGTGACATGATTTTCATTAACGCACATCATCGAGTTCAGATTTTACGAGTATAGTTTAAGGAATTGATGTTGCCCGAGAAGAAAAATCATTTTCTCGAAAACTGTGGGGGTGACAAGAAAAAGACTTTCATTGCATCAATCTACACATAATTCTCCATAAGTGACATGATTTTCATTAACGCACATCATCGAAATCAGATTTTACGAGTATAGTTTAAGGAATTGATGTTGCCCGAGAAGAAAAATCATTTTCTCGAAAACTGTGGGGGTGACAAAGAAAAGACTTTCATTGCATCAATCTACACATAATTCTCCATAAGTGACATGATTTTCATTAACGCACATCATCGAGTTCAGATTTTACGAGTATAGTTTAAGGAATTGATGTTGCCCGAGAAGAAAAATCATTTTCTCGAAAACTGTGGGGGTGGCAAGGAAAATACTTTCATTGCATCAATCTACACATAATTCTCCATAAGTGACATGATTTTCATTAACGCACATCATCGAGTTCAGATTTTACGAGTATAGTTTAAGGAATTGATGTTGCCCGAGAAGAAAAATCATTTTCTCGAAAACTGTGGGGGTGACAAGGAAAAGACTTACATTGCATCAATCTACACATAATTCTCCATAAGTGACATGATTTTCATTAACGCACATCATCGAGTTCAGATTTTACGAGTATAGTTTAAGGAATTGATGTTGCCCGAGAAGAAAAATCATTTTCTCGAAAACTGTGGGGGTGACAAGGAAAAGACTTTCATTGCATCAATCTACACATAATTCTCCATAAGTGACATGATTTTCATTAACGCACATCTTCGGGTTCAGATTTTACGAGTATAGTTTAAGGAATTGATGTTGCCCGAGAAGAAAAATCATTTTCTCGAAAACTGTGGGGGTGACAAGGAAAAGACTTTCATTGCATCAATCTACACATAGTTCTCCATAAGTGACATGATTTTCATTAACGCACATCATCGAGTTCAGATTTTACGAGTATAGTTTAAGGAATTGATGTTGCCCGAGAAGAAAAATCAATTCCTCGAAAACTGTGGGGGTGACAAAGAAAAGACTTTCATTGCATCAATCTACACATAATTCTCCATAAGTGACATGATTTTCATTAACGCAAATCATCGAGTTCAGATTTTACGAGTATAGTTTAAGGAATTGATGTTGCCCGAGAAGAAAAATCATTTCCTCGAAAACTGTGGGGGTGACAAAGAAAAGACTTTTATTGCATAAATCTACACATAGTTCTCCATAAGTGACATGATTTTCATTAACGCACATCTTCGGGTTCAGATTTTACGAGTATAGTTTAAGGATTTGATGTTGCCCGAGAAGAAAAATCATTTTCTCGAAGACTGTGGGGGTGACAAGGAAAAGACTTTTATTGCATCAATCTACACATAGTTCTCCATAAGTGACATGATTTTCATTAACGCACATCATCGAGTTCAGATTTTACGAGTATAGTTTAAGGAATTGATGTTGCCCGAGAAGAAAAATCATTTTCTCGAAAACTGTGGGGGTGACAAAGAAAAGACTTTTATTGCATAAATCTACACATAGTTCTCCATAAGTGACATGATTTTCATTAACGCACATCTTCGGGTTCAGATTTTACGAGTATAGTTTAAGGATTTGATGTTGCCCGAGAAGAAAAATCATTTTCTCGAAAACTGTGGGGGTGACAAGGAAAAGACTTTCATTGCATCAATCTACACATAGTTCTCCATAAGTGACATGATTTTCATTAACGCACATCTTCGGGTTCAGATTTTACGAGTATAGTTTAAGGAATTGATGTTGCCCGAGAAGAAAAATCATTTTCTCGAAAACTGTGGGGGTGACAAGGAAAAGACTTTCATTGCATCAATCTACACATAATTCCCCATAAGTGACATGATTTTCATTAACGCACATCATCGAGTTCAGATTTTACGAGTATAGTTTAAGGAATTGATGTTGCCCGAGAAGAAAAATCATTTTCTCGAAAACTGTGGGGGTGACAAGGAAAAGACTTTCATTGCATCAATCTACACATAATTCTCCATAAGTGACATGATTTTCATTAACGCACATCATCGAGTTCAGATTTTACGAGTATAGTTTAAGGAATTGATGTTGCCCGAGAAGAAAAATCATTTTCTCGAAAACTGTGGGGGTGACAAGGAAAAGACTTTCATTGCATCAATCTACACATAATTCTCCATAAGTGACATGATTTTCATTAACGCACATCTTCGGGTTCAGATTTTACGAGTATAGTTTAAGGAATTGATGTTGCCCGAGAAGAAAAATCATTTTCTCGAAAACTGTGGGGGTGACAAGGAAAAGACTTTCATTGCATCAATCTACACATAGTTCTCCATAAGTGACATGATTTTCATTAACGCACATCTTCGGGTTCAGATTTTACGAGTATAGTTTAAGGATTTGATGTTGCCCGAGAAGAAAAATCATTTCCTCGAAAACTGTAGGGGTGACAAAGAAAAGACTTTCATTGCATCAATCTACACATAGTTCTCCATAAGTGACATGATTTTCATTAACGCACATCATCGAGTTCAGATTTTACGAGTATAGTTTAAGGAATTGATGTTGCCCGAGAAGAAAAATCATTTCCTCGAAAACTGTGGGGGTGACAAAGAAAAGACTTTTATTGCATAAATTTACACATAGTTCTCCATAAGTGACATGATTTTCTTTAACGCACATCTTCGGGTTCAGATTTTACGAGTATAGTTTAAGGATTTGATGTTGCCCGAGAAGAAAAATCATTTTCTCGAAAACTGTGGGGGTGACAAGGAAAAGACTTTCATTGCATCAATCTACACATAATTCTCCATAAGTGACATGATTTTCACTAACGCACATCTTCGGGTTCAGATTTTACGAGTATAGTTTAAGGAATTGATGTTGCCCGAGAAGAAAAATCATTTCCTCGAAAACTGTGAGGGTGACAAGGAAAAGACTTTCATTGCATCAATCTACACATAATTCTCCATAAGTGACATGATTTTCATTAACGCACATCATCGAGTTTAGATTTTACGAGTATAGTTTAAGGAATTGATGTTGCCCGAGAAGAAAACTCATTTCCTCGAAAACTGTGGGGGTGACAAGGAAAATACTTTCATTGCATCAATCTACACATAATTCTCCATAAGTGACATGATTTTCATTAACGCACATCATCGAGTTCAGATTTTACGAGTATAGTTTAAGGAATTGATGTTGCCCGAGAAGAAAAATCATTTTCTCGAAAACTGTGGGGGTGACAAGAAAAAGACTTTCATTGCATCAATCTACACATAATTCTCCATAAGTGACATGATTTTCATTAACGCACATCATCGAGTTCAGATTTTACGAGTATAGTTTAAGGAATTGATGTTGCCCGAGAAGAAAAATCATTTCCTCGAAAACTGTGGGGGTGACAAGGAAAATACTTTCATTGCATCAATCTACACATAATTCTCCATAAGTGACATGATTTTCATTAACGCACATCATCGAGTTCAGATTTTACGAGTATAGTTTAAGGAATTGATGTTGCCCGAGAAGAAAAATCATTTTCTCGAAAACTGTGGGGGTGACAAGGAAAAGACTTTCATTGCATCAATCTACACATAATTCTCCATAAGTGACATGATTTTCATTAACGCACATCATCGAGTTCAGATTTTACGAGTATAGTTTAAGGAATTGATGTTGCCCGAGAAGAAAAATCATTTTCTCGAAAACTGTGGGGGTGACAAGGAAAAGATTTTCATTGCATCAATCTACACATAATTCTCCATAAGTGACATGATTTTCATTAACGCACATCATCGAGTTCAGATTTTACGAGTATAGTTTAAGGAATTGATGTTGCCCGAGAAGAAAAATCATTTTGTCGAAAACTGTGGGGGTGACAAGAAAAAGACTTTCATTGCATCAATCTACACATAATTCTCCATAAGTGACATGATTTTCATTAACGCACATCATCGAGTTCAGATTTTACGAGTATAGTTTAAGGAATTGATGTTGCCCGAGAAGAAAAATCATTTTCTCGAAAACTGTGGGGGTGACAAAGAAAAGACTTTTATTGCATCAATCTACACATAATTCTCCATAAGTGACATGATTTTCATTAACGCACATCATCGAGTTCAGATTTTACGAGTATAGTTTAAGGAATTGATGTTGCCCGAGAAGAAAAATCATTTTCTCGAAAACTGTGGGGGTGGCAAGGAAAATACTTTCATTGCATCAATCTACACATAATTCTCCATAAGTGACATGATTTTCATTAACGCACATCATCGAGTTCAGATTTTACGAGTATAGTTTAAGGAATTGATGTTGCCCGAGAAGAAAAATCATTTTCTCGAAAACTGTGGGGGTGACAAGGAAAAGACTTACATTGCATCAATCTACACATAATTCTCCATAAGTGACATGATTTTCATCAACGCACATCATCGAGTTCAGATTTTACGAGTATAGTTTAAGGAATTGATGTTGCCCGAGAAGAAAAATCATTTTCTCGAAAACTGTGAAGGTGACAAGGAAAAGACTTTCATTGCATCAATCTACACATAATTCTCCATAAGTGACATGATTTTCATTAACGCACATCTTCGGGTTCAGATTTTACGAGTATAGTTTAAGGAATTGATGTTGCCCGAGAAGAAAAATCATTTTCTCGAAAACTGTGGGGGTGACAAGGAAAAGACTTTCATTGCATCAATCTACACATAGTTCTCCATAAGTGACATGATTTTCATTAACGCACATCTTCGGGTTCAGATTTTACGAGTATAGTTTAAGGATTTGATGTTGCCCGAGAAGAAAAATCATTTCCTCGAAAACTGTAGGGGTGACAAAGAAAAGACTTTCATTGCATCAATCTACACATAGTTCTCCATAAGTGACATGATTTTCATTAACGCACATCATCGAGTTCAGATTTTACGAGTATAGTTTAAGGAATTGATGTTGCCCGAGAAGAAAAATCATTTCCTCGAAAACTGTGGGGGTGACAAAGAAAAGACTTTCATTGCATCAATCTACACATAATTCTCCATAAGTGACATGATTTTCATTAACGCAAATCATCGAGTTCAGATTTTACGAGTATAGTTTAAGGAATTGATGTTGCCCGAGAAGAAAAATCATTTCCTCGAAAACTGTGGGGGTGACAAAGAAAAGACTTTTATTGCATAAATCTACACATAGTTCTCCATAAGTGACATGATTTTCATTAACGCACATCTTCGGGTTCAGATTTTACGAGTATAGTTTAAGGATTTGATGTTGCCCGAGAAGAAAAATCATTTTCTCGAAAACTGTGGGGGTGACAAGGAAAAGACTTTCATTGCATCAATCTACACATAGTTCTCCATAAGTGACATGATTTTCATTAACGCACATCATCGAGTTCAGATTTTACGAGTATAGTTTAAGGAATTGATGTTGCCCGAGAAGAAAAATCATTTTCTCGAAAACTGTGGGGGTGACAAGGAAAAGACTTTCATTGCATCAATCTACACATAGTTCTCCATAAGTGACATGATTTTCATTAACGCACATCTTCGGGTTCAGATTTTACGAGTATAGTTTAAGGATTTGATGTTGCCCGAGAAGAAAAATCATTTTCTCGAAAACTGTGGGGGTGACAAGGAAAAGACTTTCATTGCATCAATCTACACATAGTTCTCCATAAGTGACATGATTTTCATTAACGCACATCTTCGGGTTCAGATTTTACGAGTATAGTTTAAGGAATTGATGTTGCCCGAGAAGAAAAATCATTTTCTCGAAAACTGTGGGGGTGACAAGGAAAAGACTTTCATTGCATCAATCTACACATAATTCCCCATAAGTGACATGATTTTCATTAACGCACATCATCGAGTTCAGATTTTACGAGTATAGTTTAAGGAATTGATGTTGCCCGAGAAGAAAAATCATTTTCTCGAAAACTGTGGGGGTGACAAGGAAAAGACTTTCATTGCATCAATCTACACATAATTCTCCATAAGTGACATGATTTTCATTAACGCACATCATCGAGTTCAGATTTTACGAGTATAGTTTAAGGAATTGATGTTGCCCGAGAAGAAAAATCATTTTCTCGAAAACTGTGGGGGTGACAAGGAAAAGACTTTCATTGCATCAATCTACACATAATTCTCCATAAGTGACATGATTTTCATTAACGCACATCTTCGGGTTCAGATTTTACGAGTATAGTTTAAGGAATTGATGTTGCCCGAGAAGAAAAATCATTTTCTCGAAAACTGTGGGGGTGACAAGGAAAAGACTTTCATTGCATCAATCTACACATAGTTCTCCATAAGTGACATGATTTTCATTAACGCACATCTTCGGGTTCAGATTTTACGAGTATAGTTTAAGGATTTGATGTTGCCCGAGAAGAAAAATCATTTCCTCGAAAACTGTAGGGGTGACAAAGAAAAGACTTTTATTGCATAAATCTACACATAGTTCTCCATAAGTGACATGATTTTCATTAACGCACATCTTCGGGTTCAGATTTTACGAGTATAGTTTAAGGATTTGATGTTGCCCGAGAAGAAAAATCATTTTCTCGAAAACTGTGGGGGTGACAAGGAAAAGACTTTCATTGCATCAATCTACACATAGTTCTCCATAAGTGACATGATTTTCATTAACGCACATCATCGAGTTCAGATTTTACGAGTATAGTTTAAGGAATTGATGTTGCCCGAGAAGAAAAATCATTTTCTCGAAAACTGTGGGGGTGACAAGAAAAAGACTTTCATTGCATCAATCTACACATAGTTCTCATAAGTGACATGATTTTCATTAACGCACATCTTCGGGTTCAGATTTTACGAGTATAGTTTAAGGATTTGATGTTGCCCGAGAAGAAAAATCATTTTCTCGAAAACTGTGGGGGTGACAAGGAAAAGACTTTCATTGCATCAATCTACACATAGTTCTCCATAAGTGACATGATTTTCATTAACGCACATCTTCGGGTTCAGATTTTACGAGTATAGTTTAAGGAATTGATGTTGCCCGAGAAGAAAAATCATTTTCTCGAAAACTGTGGGGGTGACAAGGAAAAGACTTTCATTGCATCAATCTACACATAGTTCTCCATAAGTGACATGATTTTCATTAACGCACATCTTCGGGTTCAGATTTTACGAGTATAGTTTAAGGAATTGATGTTGCCCGAGAAGAAAAATCATTTCCTCGAAAACTGTGGGGGTGACAGGGAGAAGACTTTTATTGCATCAATCTACACATAATTATCCATAAGTGACATGATTTTCATTAACGCACATCATCGAGTTCAGATTTTACGAGTATAGTTTAAGGAATTGATGTTGCCCGAGAAGAAAAATCATTTCCTCGAAAACTGTGGGGGTGACAAAGAAAAGACTTTCATTGCATCAATCTACACATAGTTCTCCATAAGTGACATGATTTTCATTAACGCACATCTTCGGGTTCAGATTTTACGAGTATAGTTTAAGGATTTGATGTTGCCCGAGAAGAAAAATCATTTTCTCGAAAACTGTGGGGGTTACAAGGAAAAGACTTTCATTGCATCAATCTACACATAATTCTCCATAAGTGACATGATTTTCATTAACGCACATCATCGAGTTCAGATTTTACGAGTATAGTTTAAGGAATTGATGTTGCCCGAGAAGAAAAATCATTTCCTCGAAAACTGTGGGGGTGACAAAGAAAAGACTTTTATTGCATAAATCTACACATAGTTCTCCATAAGTGACATGATTTTCATTAACGCACATCTTCGGGTTCAGATTTTACGAGTATAGTTTAAGGATTTGATGTTGCCCGAGAAGAAAAATCATTTTCTCGAAAACTGTGGGGGTGACAAGGAAAAGACTTTCATTGCATCAATCTACACATAGTTCTCCATAAGTGACATGATTTTCATTAACGCACATCATCGAGTTCAGATTTTACGAGTATAGTTTAAGGAATTGATGTTGCCCGAGAAGAAAAATCATTTTCTCGAAAACTGTGGGGGTGACAAGGAAAAGACTTTCATTGCATCAATCTACACATAGTTCTCCATAAGTGACATGATTTTCATTAACGCACATCTTCGGGTTCAGATTTTACGAGTATAGTTTAAGGATTTGATGTTGCCCGAGAAGAAAAATCATTTTCTCGAAAACTGTGGGGGTGACAAGGAAAAGACTTTCATTGCATCAATCTACACATAGTTCTCCATAAGTGACATGATTTTCATTAACGCACATCTTCGGGTTCAGATTTTACGAGTATAGTTTAAGGATTTGATGTTGCCCGAGAAGAAAAATCATTTCCTCGAAAACTGTAGGGGTGACAAAGAAAAGACTTTCATTGCATCAATCTACACATAGTTCTCCATAAGTGACATGATTTTCATTAACGCACATCATCGAGTTCAGATTTTACGAGTATAGTTTAAGGAATTGATGTTGCCCGAGAAGAAAAATCATTTCCTCGAAAACTGTGGGGGTGACAAAGAAAAGACTTTTATTGCATAAATCTACACATAGTTCTCCATAAGTGACATGATTTTCATTAACGCACATCTTCGGGTTCAGATTTTACGAGTATAGTTTAAGGATTTGATGTTGCCCGAGAAGAAAAATCATTTTCTCGAAAACTGTGGGGGTGACAAGGAAAAGACTTTCATTGCATCAATCTACACATAGTTCTCCATAAGTGACATGATTTTCTATAACGCACATCATCGAGTTCAGATTTTACGAGTATAGTTTAAGGAATTGATGTTGCCCGAGAAGAAAAATCATTTTCTCGAAAACTGTGGGGGTGACAAGGAAAAGACTTTCATTGCATCAATCTACACATAGTTCTCCATAAGTGACATGATTTTCATTAACGCACATCTTCGGGTTCAGATTTTACGAGTATAGTTTAAGGATTTGATGTTGCCCGAGAAGAAAAATCATTTTCTCGAAAACTGTGGGGGTGACAAGGAAAAGACTTTCATTGCATCAATCTACACATAGTTCTCCATAAGTGACATGATTTTCATTAACGCACATCTTCGGGTTCAGATTTTACGAGTATAGTTTAAGGAATTGATGTTGCCCGAGAAGAAAAATCATTTTCTCGAAAACTGTGGGGGTGACAAGGAAAAGACTTTCATTGCATCAATCTACACATAATTCCCCATAAGTGACATGATTTTCATTAACGCACATCATCGAGTTCAGATTTTACGAGTATAGTTTAAGGAATTGATGTTGCCCGAGAAGAAAAATCATTTCCTCGAAAACTGTGGGGGTGACAAAGAAAAGACTTTCATTGCATCAATCTACACATAGTTCTCCATAAGTGACATGATTTTCATTAAACGCACATCATCGAGTTCAGATTTTACGAGTATAGTTCAAGGAATATTGATGTTGCCCGAGAAGAAAAATCATTTCCTCGAAAACTGTGGGGGTGACAAGGAAAAGACTTTCATTGCATCAATCTACACATAATTATCCATAAGTGACATGATTTTCATTAACGCACATCTTCGGGTTCAGATTTTACGAGTATAGTTTAAGGATTTGATGTTGCCCGAGAAGAAAAATCATTTTCTCGAAAACTGTGGGGGTTACAAGGAAAAGACTTTCATTGCATCAATCTACACATAATTCTCCATAAGTGACATGATTTTCATTAACGCACATCATCGAGTTCAGATTTTACGAGTATAGTTTAAGGAATTGATGTTGCCCGAGAAGAAAAATCATTTCCTCGAAAACTGTGGGGGTGACAAAGAAAAGACTTTTATTGCATAAATCTACACATAGTTCTCCATAAGTGACATGATTTTCATTAACGCACATCTTCGGGTTCAGATTTTACGAGTATAGTTTAAGGATTTGATGTTGCCCGAGAAGAAAAATCATTTTCTCGAAAACTGTGGGGGTGACAAGGAAAAGACTTTCATTGCATCAATCTACACATAGTTCTCCATAAGTGACATGATTTTCATTAACGCACATCATCGAGTTCAGATTTTACGAGTATAGTTTAAGGAATTGATGTTGCCCGAGAAGAAAAATCATTTTCTCGAAAACTGTGGGGGTGACAAGGAAAAGACTTTCATTGCATCAATCTACACATAGTTCTCCATAAGTGACATGATTTTCATTAACGCACATCTTCGGGTTCAGATTTTACGAGTATAGTTTAAGGATTTGATGTTGCCCGAGAAGAAAAATCATTTTCTCGAAAACTGTGGGGGTGACAAGGAAAAGACTTTCATTGCATCAATCTACACATAGTTCTCCATAAGTGACATGATTTTCATTAACGCACATCTTCGGGTTCAGATTTTACGAGTATAGTTTAAGGATTTGATGTTGCCCGAGAAGAAAAATCATTTCCTCGAAAACTGTAGGGGTGACAAAGAAAAGACTTTCATTGCATCAATCTACACATAGTTCTCCATAAGTGACATGATTTTCATTAACGCACATCATCGAGTTCAGATTTTACGAGTATAGTTTAAGGAATTGATGTTGCCCGAGAAGAAAAATCATTTCCTCGAAAACTGTGGGGGTGACAAAGAAAAGACTTTTATTGCATAAATCTACACATAGTTCTCCATAAGTGACATGATTTTCATTAACGCACATCATCGAGTTCAGATTTTACGAGTATAGTTTAAGGAATTGATGTTGCCCGAGAAGAAAAATCATTTCCTCGAAAACTGTGGGGGTGACAAAGAAAAGACTTTTATTGCATAAATCTACACATAGTTCTCCATAAGTGACATGATTTTCATTAACGCACATCTTCGGGTTCAGATTTTACGAGTATAGTTTAAGGATTTGATGTTGCCCGAGAAGAAAAATCATTTTCTCGAAAACTGTGGGGGTGACAAGGAAAAGACTTTCATTGCATCAATCTACACATAGTTCTCCATAAGTGACATGATTTTCATTAACGCACATCATCGAGTTCAGATTTTACGAGTATAGTTTAAGGAATTGATGTTGCCCGAGAAGAAAAATCATTTTCTCGAAAACTGTGGGGGTGACAAGGAAAAGACTTTCATTGCATCAATCTACACATAGTTCTCCATAAGTGACATGATTTTCATTAACGCACATCATCGAGTTCAGATTTTACGAGTATAGTTTAAGGAATTGATGTTGCCCGAGAAGAAAAATCATTTCCTCGAAAACTGTGGGGGTGACAAAGAAAAGACTTTTATTGCATAAATCTACACATAGTTCTCCATAAGTGACATGATTTTCATTAACGCACATCATCGAGTTCAGATTTTACGAGTATAGTTTAAGGAATTGATGTTGCCCGAGAAGAAAAATCATTTCCTCGAAAACTGTGGGGGTGACAAAGAAAAGACTTTTATTGCATAAATCTACACATAGTTCTCCATAAGTGACATGATTTTCATTAACGCACATCTTCGGGTTCAGATTTTACGAGTATAGTTTAAGGATTTGATGTTGCCCGAGAAGAAAAATCATTTTCTCGAAAACTGTGGGGGTGACAAGGAAAAGACTTTCATTGCATCAATCTACACATAGTTCTCCATAAGTGACATGATTTTCATTAACGCACATCATCGAGTTCAGATTTTACGAGTATAGTTTAAGGAATTGATGTTGCCCGAGAAGAAAAATCATTTTCTCGAAAACTGTGGGGGTGACAAGGAAAAGACTTTCATTGCATCAATCTACACATAGTTCTCCATAAGTGACATGATTTTCATTAACGCACATCTTCGGGTTCAGATTTTACGAGTATAGTTTAAGGATTTGATGTTGCCCGAGAAGAAAAATCATTTTCTCGAAAACTGTGGGGGTGACAAGGAAAAGACTTTCATTGCATCAATCTACACATAGTTCTCCATAAGTGACATGATTTTCATTAACGCACATCTTCGGGTTCAGATTTTACGAGTATAGTTTAAGGATTTGATGTTGCCCGAGAAGAAAAATCATTTTCTCGAAAACTGTGGGGGTGACAAAGAAAAGACTTTCATTGCATCAATCTACACATAGTTCTCCATAAGTGACATGATTTTCATTAACGCACATCATCGAGTTCAGATTTTACGAGTATAGTTTAAGGAATTGATGTTGCCCGAGAAGAAAAATCATTTCCTCGAAAACTGTGGGGGTGACAAAGAAAATACTTTTATTGCATAAATCTACACATAGTTCTCCATAAGTGACATGATTTTCATTAACGCACATCTTCGGGTTCAGATTTTACGAGTATAGTTTAAGGATTTGATGTTGCCCGAGAAGAAAAATCATTTTCTCGAAAACTGTGGGGGTGACAAGGAAAAGACTTTCATTGCATCAATCTACACATAGTTCTCCATAAGTGACATGATTTTCATTAACGCACATCATCGAGTTCAGATTTTACGAGTATAGTTTAAGGAATTGATGTTGCCCGAGAAGAAAAATCATTTTCTCGAAAACTGTGGGGGTGACAAGGAAAAGACTTTCATTGCATCAATCTACTCAAAGTTCTCCATAAGTGACATGATTTTCATTAACGCACATCTTCGGGTTCAGATTTTACGAGTATAGTTTAAGGATTTGATGTTGCCCGAGAAGAAAAATCATTTTCTCGAAAACTGTGGGGGTGACAAGGAAAAGACTTTCATTGCATCAATCTACACATAGTTCTCCATAAGTGACATGATTTTCATTAACGCACATCTTCGGGTTCAGATTTTACGAGTATAGTTTATGGAATTGATGTTGCCCGAGAAGAAAAATCATTTTCTCGAAAACTGTGGGGGTGACAAGGAAAAGACTTTCATTGCATCAATCTACACATAATTCCCCATAAGTGACATGATTTTCATTAACGCACATCATCGAGTTCAGATTTTACGAGTATAGTTTAAGGAATTGATGTTGCCCGAGAAGAAAAATCATTTTCTCGAAAACTGTGGGGGTGACAAGGAAAAGACTTTCATTGCATCAATCTACACATAATTCTCCATAAGTGACATGATTTTCATTAACGCACATCATCGAGTTCAGATTTTACGAGTATAGTTTAAGGAATTGATGTTGCCCGAGAAGAAAAATCATTTTCTCGAAAACTGTGGGGGTGACAAGGAAAAGACTTTCATTGCATCAATCTACACATAATTCTCCATAAGTGACATGATTTTCATTAACGCACATCTTCGGGTTCAGATTTTACGAGTATAGTTTAAGGAATTGATGTTGCCCGAGAAGAAAAATCATTTTCTCGAAAACTGTGGGAGTGACAAGGAAAAGACTTTCATTGCATCAATCTACACATAGTTCTCCATAAGTGACATGATTTTCATTAACGCACATCTTCGGGTTCAGATTTTACGAGTATAGTTTAAGGATTTGATGTTGCCCGAGAAGAAAAATCATTTCCTCGAAAACTGTAGGGGTGACAAAGAAAAGACTTTCATTGCATCAATCTACACATAGTTCTCCATAAGTGACATGATTTTCATTAACGCACATCATCGAGTTCAGATTTTACGAGTATAGTTTAAGGAATTGATGTTGCCCGAGAAGAAAAATCATTTCCTCGAAAACTGTGGGGGTGACAAAGAAAAGACTTTTATTGCATAAATCTACACATAGTTCTCCATAAGTGACATGATTTTCATTAACGCACATCTTCGGGTTCAGATTTTACGAGTATAGTTTAAGGATTTGATGTTGCCCGAGAAGAAAAATCATTTTCTCGAAAACTGTGGGGGTGACAAGGAAAAGACTTTCATTGCATCAATCTACACATAGTTCTCCATAAGTGACATGATTTTCATTAACGCACATCATCGAGTTCAGATTTTACGAGTATAGTTTAAGGAATTGATGTTGCCCGAGAAGAAAAATCATTTTCTCGAAAACTGTGGGGGTGACAAGGAAAAGACTTTCATTGCATCAATCTACACATAGTTCTCCATAAGTGACATGATTTTCATTAACGCACATCTTCGGGTTCAGATTTTACGAGTATAGTTTAAGGATTTGATGTTGCCCGAGAAGAAAAATCATTTTCTCGAAAACTGTGGGGGTGACAAGGAAAAGACTTTCATTGCATCAATCTACACATAGTTCTCCATGAGTGACATGATTTTCATTAACGCACATCTTCGGGTTCAGATTTTACGAGTATAGTTTAAGGAATTGATGTTGCCCGAGAAGAAAAATCATTTTCTCGAAAACTGTGGGGGTGACAAGGAAAAGACTTTCATTGCATCAATCTACACATAGTTCTCCATAAGTGACATGATTTTCATTAACGCACATCTTCGGGTTCAGATTTTACGAGTATAGTTTAAGGAATTGATGTTGCCCGAGAAGAAAAATCATTTCCTCGAAAACTGTGGGGGTGACAAGGAGAAGACTTTTATTGCATCAATCTACACATAATTATCCATAAGTGACATGATTTTCATTAACGCACATCATCGAGTTCAGATTTTACGAGTATAGTTTAAGGAATTGATGTTGCCCGAGAAGAAAAATCATTTCCTCGAAAACTGTGGGGGTGACAAAGAAAAGACTTTCATTGCATCAATCTACACATAGTTCTCCATAAGTGACATGATTTTCATTAAACGCACATCATCGAGTTCAGATTTTACGAGTATAGTTCAAGGAATATTGATGTTGCCCGAGAAGAAAAATCATTTCCTCGAAAACTGTGGGGGTGACAAGGAAAAGACTTTCATTGCATCAATCTACACATAATTATCCATAAGTGACATGATTTTCATTAACGCACATCTTCGGGTTCAGATTTTACGAGTATAGTTTAAGGATTTGATGTTGCCCGAGAAGAAAAATCATTTTCTCGAAAACTGTGGGGGTTACAAGGAAAAGACTTTCATTGCATCAATCTACACATAATTCTCCATGAGTGACATGATTTTCATTAACGCACATCATCGAGTTCAGATTTTACGAGTATAGTTTAAGGAATTGATGTTGCCCGAGAAGAAAAATCATTTCCTCGAAAACTGTGGGGGTGACAAAGAAACGACTTTTATTGCATAAATCTACACATAGTTCTCCATAAGTGACATGATTTTCATTAACGCACATCTTCGGGTTCAGATTTTACGAGTATAGTTTAAGGATTTGATGTTGCCCGAGAAGAAAAATCATTTTCTCGAAAACTGTGGGGGTGACAAGGAAAAGACTTTCATTGCATCAATCTACACATAGTTCTCCATAAGTGACATGATTTTAATTAACGCACATCATCGAGTTCAGATTTTACGAGTATAGTTTAAGGAATTGATGTTGCCCGAGAAGAAAAATCATTTTCTCGAAAACTGTGGGGGTGACAAGGAAAAGACTTTCATTGCATCAATCTACACATAGTTCTCCATAAGTGACATGATTTTCATTAACGCACATCTTCGGGTTCAGATTTTACGAGTATAGTTTAAGGATTTGATGTTGCCCGAGAAGAAAAATCATTTTCTCGAAAACTGTGGGGGTGACAAGGAAAAGACTTTCATTGCATCAATCTACACATAGTTCTCCATAAGTGACATGATTTTCATTAACGCACATCTTCGGGTTCAGATTTTACGAGTATAGTTTAAGGAATTGATGTTGCCCGAGAAGAAAAATCATTTTCTCGAAAACTGTGGGGGTGACAAGGAAAAGACTTTCATTGCATCAATCTACACATAATTCCCCATAAGTGACATGATTTTCATTAACGCACATCATCGAGTTCAGATTTTACGAGTATAGTTTAAGGAATTGATGTTGCCCGAGAAGAAAAATCATTTTCTCGAAAACTGTGGGGGTGACAAGAAAAAGACTTTCATTGCATCAATCTACACATAATTCTCCATAAGTGACATGATTTTCATTAACGCACATCATCGAGTTCAGATTTTACGAGTATAGTTTAAGGAATTGATGTTGCCCGAGAAGAAAAATCATTTTCTCGAAAACTGTGGGGGTGACAAGGAAAAGACTTCCATTGCATCAATCTACACATAATTCTCCATAAGTGACATGATTTTCATTAACGCACATCTTCGGGTTCAGATTTTACGAGTATAGTTTAAGGAATTGATGTTGCCCGAGAAGAAAAATCATTTTCTCGAAAACTGTGGGGGTGACAAGGAAAAGACTTTCATTGCATCAATCTACACATAGTTCTCCATAAGTGACATGATTTTCATTAACGCACATCTTCGGGTTCAGATTTTACGAGTATAGTTTAAGGATTTGATGTTGCCCGAGAAGAAAAATCATTTCCTCGAAAACTGTAGGGGTGACAAAGAAAAGACTTTTATTGCATCAATCTACACATAGTTCTCCATAAGTGACATGATTTTCATTAACGCACATCATCGAGTTCAGATTTTACGAGTATAGTTTAAGGAATTGATGTTGCCCGAGAAGAAAAATCATTTCCTCGAAAACTGTGGGGGTGACAAAGAAAAGACTTTTATTGCATAAATCTACACATAGTTCTCCATAAGTGACATGATTTTCATTAACGCACATCTTCGGGTTCAGATTTTACGAGTATAGTTTAAGGATTTGATGTTGCCCGAGAAGAAAAATCATTTTCTCGAAAACTGTGGGGGTGACAAGGAAAAGACTTTCATTGCATCAATCTACACATGGTTCTCCATAAGTGACATGATTTTCATTAACGCACATCTTCGGGTTCAGATTTTACGAGTATAGTTTATGGAATTGATGTTGCCCGAGAAGAAAAATCATTTTCTCGAAAACTGTGGGGGTGACAAGGAAAAGACTTTCATTGCATCAATCTACACATAGTTCTCCATAAGTGACATGATTTTCATTAACGCAAATCTTCGGGTTCAGATTTTACGAGTATAGTTTAAGGAATTGATGTTGCCCGAGAAGAAAAATCATTTCCTCGAAAACTGTGGGGGTGACAAGGAGAAGACTTTTATTGCATCAATCTACACATAATTATCCATAAGTGACATGATTTTCATTAACGCACATCATCGAGTTCAGATTTTACGAGTATAGTTTAAGGAATTGATGTTGCCCGAGAAGAAAAATCATTTCCTCGAAAACTGTGGGGGTGACAAAGAAAAGACTTTCATTGCATCAATCTACACATAGTTCTCCATAAGTGACCTGATTTTCATTAAACGCACATCATCGAGTTCAGATTTTACGAGTATAGTTCAAGGAATATTGATGTTGCCCGAGAAGAAAAATAATTTCCTCGAAAACTGTGGGGGTGACAAGGAAAAGACTTTCATTGCATCAATCTACACATAATTATCCATAAGTGACCTGATTTTCATTAAAGCACATCTTCGGGTTCAGATTTTACGAGTATAGTTTAAGGATTTGATGTTGCCCGAGAAGAAAAATCATTTTCTCGAAAACTGTGGGGGTTACAAGGAAAAGACTTTCATTGCATCAATCTACACATAATTCTCCATAAGTGACATGATTTTCATTAACGCACATCATCGAGTTCAGATTTTACGAGTATAGTTTAAGGAATTGATGTTGCCCGAGAAGAAAAATCATTTCCTCGAAAACTGTGGGGGTGACAAAGAAAAGACTTTCATTGCATCAATCTACACATAATTCTCCATAAGTGACATGATTTTCATTAACGCACATCATCGAGTTCAGATTTTACGAGTATAGTTAAAGGAATTGATGTTGCCCGAGAAGAAAAATCATTTTCTCGAAAACTGTGGGGGTGACAAGAAAAAGACTTTCATTGCATCAATCTACACATAGTTCTCCATAAGTGACATGATTTTCATTAACGCACATCTTCGGGTTCAGATTTTACGAGTATAGTTTAAGGATTTGATGTTGCCCGAGAAGAAAAATCATTTTCTCGAAAACTGTGGGAGTGACAAGGAAAAGACTTTAATTGCATCAATCTACACATAATTTTCCATACGTGACATGATTTTCATTAACGCACATCATCGAGTTCAGATTTTACGAGTATAGTTTGAGGAATTGATGTTGCCCGAGAAGAAAAATCATTTCCTCGAAAACTGTGGGGGTGACAAGGAAAAGACTTTCATTGCATCAATCTACACATAATTATCCATAAGTGACATGATTTTCATTAACGCACATCATCGAGTTCAGATTTTACGAGTATAGTTTAAGGAATTGATGTTGCCCGAGAAGAAAAATCATTTCCTCGAAAACTGTGGGGGTGACAAGGAAAAGACTTTCATTGCATCAATCTACACATAATTATCCATAAGTGACATGATTTTCATTAACGCACATCATCGAGTTCAGATTTTACGAGTATAGTTTAAGGAATTGATGTTGCCCGAGAAGAAAAATCATTTCCTCGAAAACTGTGGGGGTGACAAGGAAAATACTTTCATTGCATCAATCTACACATAATTATCCATAAGTGACATGATTTTCATTAACGCACATCATCGAGTTCAGATTTTACGAGTATAGTTTAAGGAATTGATGTTGCCCGAGAAGAAAAATCATTTCCTCGAAAACTGTGGGGGTGACAAGGAAAAGACTTTCATTGCATCAATCTACACATAATTATCCATAAGTAACATGATTTTCATTAACGCACATCATCGAGTTCAGATTTTACGAGTATAGTTTAAGGAATTGATGTTGCCCGAGAAGAAAAATCATTTCCTCGAAAACTGTGGGGGTGACAAGGAAAAGACTTTCATTGCATCAATCTACACATAATTCTCCATAAGTGACATGATTTTCATTAACGCACATCATCGAGTTCAGATTTTACGAGTATAGTTTAAGGAATTGATATTGCCCGAGAAGAAAAATCATTTCCTCGAAAACTGTGGGGGTGACAAGGAAAAGACTTTCATTGCATCAATCTACACATAATTATCCATAAGTGACATGATTTTCATTAACGCACATCATCGAGTTCAGATTTTACGAGTATAGTTTAAGGAATTGATGTTGCCCGAGAAGAAAAATCATTTCCTCGAAAACTGAGGGGGTGACAAGGAAAATACTTTCATTGCATCAATCTACACAAAATTATCCATAAGTGACATGATTTTCATTAACGCACATCATCGAGTTCAGATTTTACGAGTATAGTTTAAGGAATTGATGTTGCCCGAGAAGAAAAATCATTTCCTCGAAAACTGTGGGGGTGACAAGGAAAAGACTTTTATTGCATCAATCTACACATAATTCTCCATAAGTGACATGATTTTCATTAACGCACATCATCGAGTTCAGATTTTACGAGTAGAATTTAAGGAATTGATGTTGCCCGAGAAGAAAAATCATTTCCTCGAAAACTGTGGGGGTGACAAGGAAAAGACTTTCATTGCATCAATCTACACATAATTATCCATAAGTGACATGATTTTCATTAACGCACATCATCGAGTTCAGATTTTACGAGTATAGTTAAAGGAATTGATGTTGCCCGAGAAGAAAAATCATTTTCTCGAAAACTGTGGGGGTGACAAGGAAAAGACTTTCATTGCATCAATCTACACATAGTTCTCCATAAGTGACATGATTTTCATTAACGCACATCTTCGGGTTCAGATTTTACGAGTATAGTTTAAGGATTTGATGTTGCCCGAGAAGAAAAATCATTTTCTCGAAAACTGTGGGGGTGACAAGGAAAAGACTTTCATTTCATCAATCTACACATAATTATCCATAAGTGACATGATTTTCATTAACGCACATCATCGAGTTCAGATTTTACGAGTATAGTTTAAGGAATTGATGTTTCCCGAGAAGAAAAATCATTTCCTCGAAAACTGAGGGGGTGACAAGGAAAAGACTTTTATTGCATCAATCTACACAAAATTATCCATAAGTGACATGATTTTCATTAACGCACATCATCGAGTTCAGATTTTACGAGTATAGTTTAAGGAATTGATGTTGCCCGAGAAGAAAAATCATTTCCTCGAAAACTGTGGGGGTGACAAGGAAAAGACTTTTATTGCATCAATCTACACATAATTCTCCATAAGTGACATGATTTTCATTAACGCACATCATCGAGTTCAGATTTTACGAGTAGAGTTTAAGGAATTGATGTTGCCCGAGAAGAAAAATCATTTCCTCGAAAACTGTGGGGGTGACAAGGAAAAGACTTTCATTGCATCAATCTACACATAGTTCTTCATAAGTGACATGATTTTCATTAACGCACATCATCGAGTTCAGATTTTACGAGTATAGTTTAAGGAATTGATGTTGCCCGAGAAGAAAAATCATTTCCTCGAAAACTGTGGGGGTGACAAGGAAAAGACTTCCATTGCATCAATCTACACATAATTATCCATAAGTGACATGATTTTCATTAACGCACATCATTGAGTTCAGATTTTACGAGGATAGTTTAAGGAATTGATGTTGCCCGAGAAGAAAAATCATTTCCTCGAAAACTGTGGGGGTGACAAGGAAAAGACTTTAATTGCATTAATCTACACATATATATCCATAAGTGACATGATTTTCATTAACGCACATCATCGAGTTCAGATTTTACGAGTATAGTTTAAGGAATTGATGTTGCCCGAGAAGAAAAATCATTTCCTCGAAAACTGTGGGGGTGACAAAGAAAAGACTTTCATTGCATCAATCTACACATAATTCTCCATAAGTGACATGATTTTCATTAACGCACATCATCGAGTTCAGATTTTACGAGTATAGTTTAAGGAATTGATGTTGCCCGAGAAGAAAAATCATTTTCTCGAAAACTGTGGGGGTGACAAGGAAAAGACTTTCATTGCATCAATCTACACATAGTTCTTCATAAGTGACATGATTTTCATTAACGTACATCATCGAGTTCAGATTTTACGAGTATAGTTTAAGGAATTGATGTTGCCCGAGAAGAAAAATCATTTTCTCGAAAACTGTGGGGGTGACAAAGAAAAGACTTTCATTGCATCAATCTACACATAATTCTCCATAAGTGACATGATTTTCATTAACGCACATCATCGAGTTCAGATTTTACGAGTATAGTTTTAGGAATTGATGTTGCCCGAGAAGAAAAATCATTTTCTCGAAAACTGTGGGGGTGACAAGGAAAAGACTTTAATTGCATCAATCTACACATAGTTCTTCATAAGTGACATGATTTTCATTAACACACATCTTCGGGTTCACATTTTACGAGTATAGTTTAAGGATTTGATGTTGCCCGAGAAGAAAAATCATTTTCTCGAAAACTGTGGGGGTGACAAGGAAAAGACTTGCATTGCATCAATCTACACATAATTCTCCATAAGTGACATGATTTTCATTGACGCACAATATCGGGTTCAGATTTTACGAGTATAGTTTAAGGAATATGGATGTTGCCCGAGAAGAAAAATAATTTTCTCTAAAACTGTTGGGGTCACAAAAAAAAGACTTTCATCACATTAATCTACACAAAATTCTCCATAAGTGACATGATTTTCATTAACGCACATCTTCGGGTTCAGATTTTACGAGTATAGTTTAAGGAATTGATGTTGCCCGAGAAGAAAAATCATTTTCTCGAAAACTGTGGGGGTGACAAGGAAAAGACTTTCATTGCATCAATCTACACATAGTTCTCCATGAGTGACATGATTTTCATTAACGCACATCTTCGGGTTCAGATTTTACGAGTATAGTTTAAGGATTTGATGTTGCCCGAGAAGAAAAATCATTTTCTCGAAAACTGTGGGGGTGACAAGGAAAAGACTTTCATTGCATCAATCTACACATAATTCTCCATAAGTGACATGATTTTCATTAACGCACATCATCGAGTTCAGATTTTACGAGTAAAGTTTAAGGAATATTGATGTTGCCCGAGAAGAAAAATCATTTCCTCGAAAACTGTGGGGGTGACAAGGAAAAGACTTGCATTGCATCAATCTACACATAATTTTCCATAAGTGACATGATTTTCATTAACGCACATCTTCGGGTTCAGATTTTAGGAGTATAGATTAAGGAATTGATGTTGCCCGAGAAGAAAAATCATTTCCTCGAAAACTGTGAGGGTGACAAGGAAAAGACTTGCATTGCATCAATCTACACATAATTCTCCATAATTGACATGATTTTCATTGACGCACAATATCGAGTTCAGATTTTACGAGTATAGTTTAAGGAATTGATGTTGCCCGAGAAGAAAAATCATTTCCTCGAAAACTGTGGGGGTGACAAGGATAAGACTTCCATTGCATCAATCTACACATAATTATCCATAAGTGACATGATTTTCATTAACGCACATCATTGAGTTCAGATTTTACGAGGATAGTTCAACGAATTGATGTTGCCCGAGAAGAAAAATCATTTCCTCGAAAACTGTGGGGGTGACAAGGAAAAGACTTTAATTGTATTAATCTACACATAATTATCCATAAGTGACATGATTTTCATTAACGCACATCATCGAGTTCAGATTTTACGAGTATAGTTTAAGGAATTGATGTTGCCCGAGAAGAAAAATCATTTCCTCGAAAACTGTGGGGGTGACAAAGAAAAGACTTTCATTGCATCAATCTACACATAATTCTCCATAAGTGACATGATTTTCATTAACGCACATCATCGAGTTCAGATTTTACGAGTATAGTTTAAGGAATTGATGTTGCCCGAGAAGAAAAATCATTTTCTCGAAAACTGTGGGGGTGACAAGGAAAAGACTTTCATTGCATCAATCTACACATAGTTCTTCATAAGTGACATGATTTTCATTAACGCACATCATCGAGTTCAGATTTTACGAGTATAGTTTAAGGAATTGATGTTGCCCGAGAAGAAAAATCATTTTCTCGAAAACTGTGGGGGTGACAAAGAAAAGACTTTCATTGCATCAATCTACACATAATTCTCCATAAGTGACATGATTTTCATTAACGCACATCATCGAGTTCAGATTTTACGAGTATAGTTTAAGGAATTGATGTTGCCCGAGAAGAAAAATCATTTTCTCGAAAACTGTGGGGGTGACAAGGAAAAGACTTTCATTGCATCAATCTACACATAGTTCTTCATAAGTGACATGATTTTCATTAACGCACATCTTCGGGTTCAGATTTTACGAGTATAGTTTAAGGATTTGATGTTGCCCGAGAAGAAAAATCATTTTCTCGAAAACTGTGGGGGTGACAAGAAAAAGACTTGCATTGCATCAATCTACACATAATTCTCCATAAGTGACATGATTTTCATTGACGCACAATATCGGGTTCAGATTTTACGAGTATAGTTTAAGGAATTGATGTTGCCCGAGAAGAAAAATCATTTTCTCGAAAACTGTGGGGGTGACAAGGAAAAGACTTTCATTGCATCAATCTACACATAGTTCTTCATAAGTGACATGATTTTCATTAACGCACATCTTCGGGTTCAGATTTTACGAGTATAGTTTAAGGATTTGATGTTGCCCGAGAAGAAAAATCATTTTCTCGAAAACTGTGGGGGTGACAAGGAAAAGACTTGCATTGCATCAATCTACACATAATTCTCCATAAGTGACATGATTTTCATTGACGCACAATATCGGGTTCAGATTTTACGAGTATAGTTTGAGGAATTGATGTTGCCCGAGAAGAAAAATCATTTTCTCGAAAACTGTGGGGGTGACAAGGAAAAGACTTGCATTGCATCAATTTACACATAATTTTCCATAAGTGACATGATTTTCATTAACGCACATCTTCGGGTTCAGATTTTACGAGTATAGTTTAAGGAATTGATGTTGCCCGAGAAGAAAAATCATTTCCTCGAAAACTGTGGGGGTGACAAAGAAAAGACTTTCATTGCATCAATCTAAACATAATTCTCCATAAGTGACATGATTTTCATTAACGCACATCATCGAGTTCAGATTTTACGAGTATAGTTTGAGGAATTGATGTTGCCCGAGAAGAAAAATCATTTTCTCGAAAACTGTGGGGGTGACAAGGAAAAGACTTTCATTGCATCAATCTACACATAGTTCTCCAGAAGTGACATGATTTTCATTAACGCACATCTTCGGTTTCAGATTTCACGAGTATAGTTTAAGGAATTGATGTTGCCCGAGAAGAAAAATCATTTTCTCGAAAACTGTGGGGGTGACAAGGAAAAGACTTTCATTGCATCAATCTACACATAGTTCTTCATAAGTGACATGATTTTCATTAACGCACATCATCGAGTTCAGATTTTACGAGTATAGTTTAAGGAATTGATGTTGCCCGAGAAGAAAAATCATTTTCTCGAAAACTGTGGGGGTGACAAAGAAAAGACTTTCATTGCATCAATCTACACATAATTCTCCATAAGTGACATGATTTTCATTAACGCACATCATCGAGTTCAGATTTTACGAGTATAGTTTAAGGAATTGATGTTGCCCGAGAAGAAAAATCATTTTCTCGAAAACTGTGGGGGTGACAAGGAAAAGACTTTCATTGCATCAATCTACACATAGTTCTTCATAAGTGACATGATTTTCATTAACGCACATCTTCGGGTTCAGATTTTACGAGTATAGTTTAAGGATTTGATGTTGCCCGAGAAGAAAAATCATTTTCTCGAAAACTGTGGGGGTGACAAGAAAAAGACTTGCATTGCATCAATCTACACATAATTCTCCATAAGTGACATGATTTTCATTGACGCACAATATCGGGTTCAGATTTTACGAGTATAGTTTAAGGAATTGATGTTGCCCGAGAAGAAAAATCATTTTCTCGAAAACTGTGGGGGTGACAAGGAAAAGACTTTCATTGCATCAATCTACACATAGTTCTTCATAAGTGACATGATTTTCATTAACGCACATCTTCGGGTTCAGATTTTACGAGTATAGTTTAAGGATTTGATGTTGCCCGAGAAGAAAAATCATTTTCTCGAAAACTGTGGGGGTGACAAGGAAAAGACTTTCATTGCATCAATCTACACATAGTTCTTCATAAGTGACATGATTTTCATTGACGCACAATATCGGGTTCAGATTTTACGAGTATAGTTTAAGGAATTGATGTTGCCCGAGAAGAAAAATCATTTTCTCGAAAACTGTGGGGGTGACAAGGAAAAGACTTTCATTGCATCAATCTACACATATTTCTTCATAAGTGACATGATTTTCATAAACGCACATCATCGAGTTCAGATTTTACGAGTATAGTTTAAGGAATATTGATGTTGCCCGAGAAGAAAAATCATTTCCTCGAAAACTGTGGGGGTGACAAGGAAAAGACTTGCATTGCATCAATCTACACATAATTTTCCATAAGTGACATGATTTTCATTAACGCACATCTTCGGGTTCAGATTTTACGAGTATAGTTTAAGGAATTGATGTTGCCCGAGAAGAAAAATCATTTCCTCGAAAACTGTGAGGGTGACAAGGAAAAGACTTGCATTGCATCAATCTACACATAATTCTCCATAAGTGACATGATTTTCATTGACGCACAATATCGGGTTCAGATTTTACGAGTATAGTTTAAGGAATATTGATGTTGCCCGAGAAGAAAAATCATTTTCCCGAAAACTGTGGGGGTGACAAGGAAAAGACTTGCATTGCATCAATCTACACATAATTCTCCATAAGTGACATGATTTTCATTGACGCACAATATCGGGTTCAGATTTTACGAGTATAGTTTAAGGAATATTGATGTTGCCCGAGAAGAAAAATCATTTCCTCGAAAACTGTGAGGGTGACAAGGAAAAGACTTGCATTGCATCAATCTACACATAATTCTCCATAAGTGACATGATTTTCATTGACGCACAATATCGGGTTCAGATTTTACGAGTATAGTTTAAGGAATATTGATGTTGCCCGAGAAGAAAAATCATTTCCCCGAAAACTGTGGGGGTGACAAGGAAAAGACTTTCATTGCATCAATCTACACATATTTCTCCATAAGTGACATGATTTTCATTAACGCACATCTTCGGGTTCAGATTTTACGAGTATAGTTTAAGGATTTGATGTTGCCCGAGAAGAAAAATCATTTCCTCGAAAACTGTGAGGGTGACGAGGAAAAGACTTGCATTGCATCAATCTACACATAATTCTCCATAAGTGACATGATTTTCATTAACGCACATCATCGAGTTCAGATTTTACGAGTATAGTTTAAGGAATTGATGTTGCCCGAGAAGAAAAATAATTTTCTCTAAAACTGTTGGGGTCACAAGAAAAATACTTTCATCACATTAATCTACACATAATTCTCCATAAGTGACATGATTTTCATTAACGCACATCTTCGGGTTCAGATTTTACGAGTATAGTTTAAGGATTTGATGTTGCCCGAGAAGAAAAATCATTTTCTCGAAAACTGTGGGGGTGACAAGGAAAAGACTTTCATTGCATCAATCTACACATAGTTCTCCATAAGTGACATGATTTTCATTGACGCACATCATCGAGTTCAGATTTTACGAGTATAGTTTAAGGAATTGATGTTGCCCGAGTAGAAAAATCATTTCCTCGAAAACTGTGAGGGTGACAAGGAAAAGACTTGCATTGCATCAATCTACACATAATTCTCCATAAGTGACATGATTTTCATTGACGCACAATATCGGGTTCAGATTTTACGAGTATAGTTTAAGGAATATTGATGTTGCCCGAGAAGAAAAATCATTTTCCCGAAAACTGTGGGGGTGACAAGGAAAAGACTTGCATTGCATCAATCTACACATAATTCTCCATAAGTGACATGATTTTCATTGACGCACAATATCGGGTTCAGATTTTACGAGTATAGTTTAAGGAATATTGATGTTGCCCGAGAAGAAAAATCATTTCCTCGAAAACTGTGAGGGTGACAAGGAAAAGACTTGCATTGCATCAATCTACACATAATTCTCCATAAGTGACATGATTTTCATTGACGCACAATATCGGGTTCAGATTTTACGAGTATAGTTTAAGGAATATTGATGTTGCCCGAGAAGAAAAATCATTTCCCCGAAAACTGTGGGGGTGACAAGGAAAAGACTTTCATTGCATCAATCTACACATATTTCTCCATAAGTGACATGATTTTCATTAACGCACATCTTCGGGTTCAGATTTTACGAGTATAGTTTAAGGATTTGATGTTGCCCGAGAAGAAAAATCATTTCCTCGAAAACTGTGAGGGTGACGAGGAAAAGACTTGCATTGCATCAATCTACACATAATTCTCCATAAGTGACATGATTTTCATTAACGCACATCATCGAGTTCAGATTTTACGAGTATAGTTTAAGGAATATGGATGTTGCCCGAGAAGAAAAATAATTTTCTCTAAAACTGTTGGGGTCACAAGAAAAATACTTTCATCACATTAATCTACACATAATTCTCCATAAGTGACATGATTTTCATTAACGCACATCTTCGGGTTCAGATTTTACGAGTATAGTTTAAGGATTTGATGTTGCCCGAGAAGAAAAATCATTTTCTCGAAAACTGTGGGGGTGACAAGGAAAAGACTTTCATTGCATCAATCTACACATAGTTCTCCATAAGTGACATGATTTTCATTGACGCACATCATCGAGTTCAGATTTTACGAGTATAGTTTAAGGAATTGATGTTGCCCGAGTAGAAAAATCATTTCCTCGAAAACTGTGAGGGTGACAAGGAAAAGACTTGCATTGCATCAATCTACACATAATTCTCCATAAGTGACATGATTTTCATTGACGCACAATATCGGGTTCAGATTTTACGAGTATAGTTTAAGGAATTGATGTTGCCCGAGAAGAAAAATCATTTCCTCGAAATCTGTGAGGGTGACAAGGAAAAGACTTGCATTGCATCAATCTACACATAATTCTCCATAAGTGACATGATTTTCATTAACGCACATCATCGAGTTCAGATTTTACGAGTATAGTTTAAGGAATTGATGTTGCCCGAGTAGAAAAATCATTTCCTCGAAAACTGTGAGGGTGACAAGGAAAAGACTTGCATTGCATCAATCTACACATAATTCTCCATAAGTGACATGATTTTCATTGACGCACAATATCGGGTTCAGATTTTACGAGTATAGTTTAAGGAATTGATGTTGCCCGAGAAGAAAAATCATTTCCTCGAAATCTGTGAGGGTGACAAGGAAAAGACTTGCATTGCATCAATCTACACATAATTCTCCATAAGTGACATGATTTTCATTGACGCACAATATCGGGTTCAGATTTTACGAGTATAGTTTAAGGAATTGATGTTGCCCGAGAAGAAAAATCATTTCCTCGAAATCTGTGAGGGTGACAAGGAAAAGACTTGCATTGCATCAATCTACACATAATTCTCCATAAGTGACATGATTTTCATTAACGCACATCATCGAGTTCAGATTTTAAGAGTATAGTTTAAGGAATATGGATGTTGCCAGAGAAGAAAAATAATTTTCTCTAAAACTGTTGGGGTCACAAGAAAAAGACTTTCATCACATTAATCTACACATAATTCTCCATAAGTGACATGATTTTCTTTAACGCACATCTTCGGGTTCAGATTTTACGAGTATAGTTTAAGGAATTGATGTTGCCCGAGAAGAAAAATCATTTCCTCGAAAACTGTGGGGGTGACAAGGAAAAGACTTGCATTGCTTCAATCTACACATAATTCTCCATAAGTGACATGATTTTCATTAACGCACATCTTCGGGTTCAGATTTTACGAGTATAGTTTAAGGATTTGATGTTGCCCGAGAAGAAAAATCATTTCCTCGAAAACTGTGGGGGTGACAAGGAAAAGACTTTTATTGCATCAATCTACACATAATTATCCATAGGTGACATGATTTTCATTAACGCACATCTTCGGGTTCAGATTTTACGAGTATAGTTTAAGGATTTGATGTTGCCCGAGAAGAAAAATCATTTTCTCGAAAACTGTGGGGGTGACAAGGAAAAGACTTTCATTGCATCAATCTACACATAATTCTCCATAAGTGACATGATTTTCATTAACGCACATCATCGAGTTCAGATTTTACGAGTATAGTTTAAGGAATTGGTGTTGCCCGAGAAGAAAAATCATTTCCTCGAAAACTGTGGGGGTGACAAAGAAAAGACTTTCATTGCATCAATCTACACATAATTCTCCATAAGTGACATGATTTTCATTAACGCACATCATCGAGTTCAGATTTTACGAGTATTGTTTAAGGATTTGATGTTGCCCGAGAAGAAAAATCATTTTCTCGAAAACTGTGGGGGTGACAAGGAAAAGACTTTCATTGCATCAATCTACACTTAGTTCTCCATTAGTGACATGATTTTCATTAACGCACATCTTCGGGTTCAGATTTTACGAGTATAGTTTAAGGATTTGATGTTGCCCGAGAAGAAAAATCATTTTCTCGAAAACTGTGGGGGTGACAAGGAAAAGACTTTCATTGCATCAATCTACACATAGTTCTCCATAAGTGACATGATTTTCATTAACGCACATCTTCGGGTTCAGATTTTACGAGTATAGTTTAAGGATTTGATGTTGCCCGAGAAGAAAAATCATTTTCTCGAAAACTGTGGGGGTGACAAGGAAAAGACTTTCATTGCATCAATCTACACATAGTTCTCCATAAGTGACATGATTTTCATCAACGCACATCATCGAGTTCAGATTTTACGAGTATAGTTTAAGGAATATTGATGTTGCCCGAGAAGAAAAATCATTTTCTCGAAAACTGTGGGGGTGACAAGGAAAAGACTTTCATTGCATCAATCTACACATAGTTCTCCATAAGTGACATGATTTTCATTAACGCACATCTTCGGGTTCAGATTTTACGAGTATAGTTTAAGGATTTGATGTTGCCCGAGAAGAAAAATCATTTTCTCGAAAACTGTGGGGGTGACAAGGAAAAGACTTTCATTGCATCAATCTACACATAGTTCTCCATAAGTGACATGATTTTCATTAACGCACATCATCGAGTTCAGATTTTACGAGTATAGTTTAAGAAATATTGATGTTGCCCGAGAAGAAAAATCATTTTCTCGAAAACTGTGGGGGTGACAAGGAAAAGACGTTCATTGCATCAATCTACACATAGTTCTCCATAAGTGACATGATTTTCATTAACGCACATCTTCGGGTTCAGATTTTACGAGTATAGTTTAAGGATTTGATGTTGCCCGAGAAGAAAAATCATTTTCTCGAAAACTGTGGGGGTGACAAGGAAAAGTATTTCATTGCATCAATCTACACATAGTTCTCCATAAGTAACATGATTTTCATTAACGCACATCATCGAGTTCAGATTTTACGAGTATAGTTTAAGGAATATTGATGTTGCCCGAGAAGAAAAATCATTTTCTCGAAAACTGTGGGGGTGACAAGGAAAAGACTTTCATTGCATCAATCTACACATAATTCTCCATAAGTGACATGATTTTCATTAACGCACATCATCGAGTTCAGATTTTACGAGTATAGTTTAAGGAATATTGATGTTGCCCGAGAAGAAAAATCATTTTCTCGAAAACTGTGGGGGTGACAAGGAAAAGACTTTCATTGCATCAATCTACACATAATTCTCCATAAGTGACATGATTTTCATTAACGCACATCATCGAGTTCAGATTTTACGAGTATAGTTTAAGGAATATTGATGTTGCCCGAGAAAAAAAATCATTTTCTCGAAAACTGTGGGGGTGACAAGGAAAAGACTTTCATTGCATCAATCTACACATAATTCTCCATAAGTGACATGATTTTCATTAACGCACATCTTCGGGTTCAGATTTTACGAGTATAGTTTAAGGAATATTGATGTTGCCCGAGAAGAAAAATCATTTCCTCGAAAACTGTGGGGGTGACAAGGAAAAGACTTTCATTGCATAAATCTACACATAATTCTCCATAAGTGACATGATTTTCATTAACGCACATCTTCGGGTTCAGATTTTACGAGTATAGTTTAAGGATTTGATGTTGCCCGAGAAGAAAAATCATTTTCTCGAAAACTGTGGGGGTGACAAGGAAAAGACTTTCATTGCATCAATCTACACATAATTATCCATAAGTGACATGATTTTCATTAACGCACATCTTCGGGTTCAGATTTTACGAGTATAGTTTAAGGATTTGATGTTGCCCGAGAAGAAAAATCATTTTCTCGAAAACTGTGGGGGTGACAAGGAAAAGACTTTCATTGCATCAATCTACACATAGTTCTCCAAAAGTGACATGATTTTCATTAACGCACATCTTCGGGTTCAGATTTTACGAGTATAGTTTAAGGAATATTGATGTTGCCCGAGAAGAAAAATCATTTCCTCGAAAACTGTGGGGGTGACAAGGAAAAGACTTTCATTGCATCAATCTACACATAATTATCCATAAGTGACATGATTTTCATTAACGCACATCTTCGGGTTCAGATTTTACGAGTATAGTTTAAGGATTTGATGTTGCCCGAGAAGAAAAATCATTTTCTCGAAAACTGTGGGGGTGACAAGGAAAAGACTTTCATTGCATCAATCTACACATAGTTCTCCAAAAGTGACATGATTTTCATTAACGCACATCTTCGGTTTCAGATTTTACGAGTATAGTTTAAGGATTTGATGTTGCCCGAGAAGAAAAATCATTTTCTCGAAAACTGTGGGGGTGACAAGGAAAAGACTTTCATTGCATCAATCTACACATAGTTCTCCAGAAGTGACATGATTTTCATTAACGCACATCTTCGGTTTCAGATTTTACGAGTATAGTTTAAGGATTTGATGTTGCCCGAGAAGAAAAATCATTTTCTCGAAAACTGTGGGGGTGACAAGGAAAAGACTTTCATTGCATCAATCTACACATAGTTCTCCAAAAGTGACATGATTTTCATTAACGCACATCTTCGGGTTCAGATTTTACGAGTATAGTTTAAGGAATATTGATGTTGCCCGAGAAGAAAAATCATTTCCTCGAAAACTGTGGGGGTGACAAGGAAAAGACTTTCATTGCATCAATCTACACATAATTCTCCATAAGTGACATGATTTTCATTAACGCACATCTTCGGTTTCAGATTTTACGAGTATAGTTTAAGGATTTGATGTTGCCCGAGAAGAAAAATCATTTTCTCGAAAACTGTGGGGGTGACAAGGAAAAGACTTTCATTGCATCAATCTACACATAATTATCCATAAGTGACATGATTTTCATTAACGCACATCATCGAGTTCAGATTTTACGAGTATAGTTTAAGGAATATTGATGTTGCCCGAGAAGAAAAATCATTCCCTCGAAAACTGTGGGGGTGACAAGGAAAAGACTTTCATTGCATCAATCTACACATAATTATCCATAAGTGACATGATTTTCATTAACGCACATCATCGAGTTCAGATTTTACGAGTATAGTTTAAGGAATTGATGTTGATGCCCGAGAAGAAAAATCATTTCCTCGAAAACTGTGGGGGTGACAAAGAAAAGACTTTCATTGCATCAATCTACACATAATTTTCCATAAGTGACATGATTTTCATTAACGCACATCATCGAGTTCAGATTTTACGAGGATAGTTTAAGGAATTGATGTTGCCCGAGAAGAAAAATCATTTCCTCGAAAACTGTGGGGGTGACAAAGAAAAGACTTTCATTGCATCAATCTAAACATAATTCTCCATAAGTGACATGATTTTCATTAACGCACATCATCGAGTTCAGATTTTACGAGTATAGTTTAAGGAATTGATGTTGATGCCCGAGAAGAAAAATCATTTCCTCGAAAACTGTGGGGGTGACAAAGAAAAGACTTTCATTGCATCAATCTACACATAATTATCCATAAGTGACATGATTTTCATTAACGCACATCATCGAGTTCAGATTTTACGAGGATAGTTTAAGGAATTGATGTTGCCCGAGAAGAAAAATCATTTCCTCGAAAACTGTGGGGGTGACAAAGAAAAGACTT
This sequence comes from Chrysomela aeneicollis, assembly GCA_029955515.1. Taxonomy (NCBI): domain Eukaryota; kingdom Metazoa; phylum Arthropoda; class Insecta; order Coleoptera; family Chrysomelidae; genus Chrysomela; species Chrysomela aeneicollis. Next base: position 954,054 of record JARUHQ010000024.1, read on the forward strand.
TCATTGCATCAATCTAAACATAATTCTCCATAAGTGACATGATTTTCATTAACGCACATCATCGAGTTCAGATTTTACGAGTATAGTTTAAGGAATTGATGTTGATGCCCGAGAAGAAAAATCATTTCCTCGAAAACTGTGGGGGTGACAAAGAAAAGACTTTCATTGCATCAATCTACACATAATTATCCATAAGTGACATGATTTTCATTAACGCACATCATCGAGTTCAGATTTTACGAGGATAGTTTAAGGAATTGATGTTGCCCGAGAAGAAAAATCATTTCCTCGAAAACTGTGGGGGTGACAAAGAAAAGACTTTCATTGCATCAATCTACACATAGTTCTCCATAAGTGCAATGATTTTCATTAACGCACATCTTCGGGTTCAGATTTTACGAGTATAGTTTAAGGATTTGATGTTGCCCGAGATGAAAAATCATTTTCTCGAAAACTGTGGGGGTGACAAGGAAAAGACTTTCATTGCATCAATCTACACATAATTCTCCATAAGTGACATGATTTTCATTAACGCACATCATCGAGTTCAGATTTTACGAGTATAGTTTAAGGAATATTGATGTTGCCCGAGAAGAAAAATTATTTCCTCGAAAACTGTGGGGGTGACAAGGAAAAGACTTGCATTGCATCAATCTACACATAATTTTCCATAAGTGACATGATTTTCATTAACGCACATCTTCGGGTTCAGATTTTACGAGTATAGTTTAAGGAATTGATGTTGCCCGAGAAGAAAAATAATTTCCTCGAAAACTGTGAGGGTGACAAGGAAAAGACTTGCATTGCATCAATCTACACATAATTCTCCATAAGTGACATGATTTTCATTGACGCACAATATCGGGTTCAGATTTTACGAGTATAGTTTAAGGAATATGGATGTTGCCCGAGAAGAAAAATAATTTTCTCTAAAACTGTTGGGGTCACAAGAAAAAGACTTTCATCACATTAATCTACACATAATTCTCCATAAGTGACATGATTTTCATTAACGCACATCTTCGGGTTCAGATTTTACGAGTAGTTTAAGGAATTGATGTTGCCCGAGAAGAAAAATCATTTTCTCGAAAACTGTGGGGGTGACAAGAAAAAGACTTTCATTGCATTAATCTACACATAATTCTCCATACTTGACACGTTTTCATTAACGCACATCTTCGGGTTCTGATTTTACGAGGGGTTTGAGGAATTGATGTTGCCCTAGATGAAAAATCAATTTCAAGAAAACTGTATGGAAAAAAGACTTTATTGCATCAATCAGCACATGTCCTTAATATTAGAATCCATTACCATAATAGATTGCTTTCTTGCGAGTGATAAAGTGAAGATATTCACATTCGCAGGGCTATTGTGGTATCAATGGTCAATCATTAACAAAAAATATCCCCCTATTTATTGATATTGCAATGATCTCGAAATCTGATAATTTCATATCACATTTGCATGTTGAATATTTCCAGCCATAAATTATTAGTCTAGGTGCTAATAAATATAAATCCCAGCCACAGATTTTTTATTTTCACCACGTCAGCATGTGTGGCTGAAAATCGATCTGTGGATAACTTCACACAAATATATAATATGATGAACTGAAAATACTGATCAGGTACCACCTGATATGGAATGTCTGAGATGCTAGATATCCTATAAATTAGACTCTGATAGATTGTTCCTCTTGATGGCTGCTAACTAACTTCTCCTTCATTTCCTCGATGAATCGTTTTCATGTGGGAAATTATAACCAAATACTCCAGAAAATCTTCCAAAATTCAATAGTAAACAAAACGTGGCACTGAATTGTTTGCCAACAAGCAAGCATCATATACTAGTTATTTAACTGTGTTGTTGATATATTTCAAACAGAATCCTTGTTTTCATGCTCACTGTTCCCAGTTTATTCTCACAAATCACGCAAATCACTGCAAATCACCAATATATCCAAAATATATCTGATAACATCGAAATCAATTTGCTTGAACTCTCGAAGCGCCCCCTGCACACGAATTCCGAAGTAGCGAAGTATCACCAATATTTTTACCCGTCGAGACTTTTGGGAGAAAAACAATTGACAAGTAGTTTCACCATAGTTATTTCCATCATGCTTTACACCAAGGTGGATATAGGATGGTGAAACAGCTCTTGAATTGTTTCTGCGAAAAACTTGTTGACCGTTTGAGAAGGTACTAATATTTCCACGACTTGAATGAAGATGGCGGTGAGATCGATTATCGAAGAAGATTTCTGTTGCTTACGTATTTCTGTGGTTCACATCTGACAGACGTGACTTGAAACGACATTAAAACAATGTATTTTCGATAAATCTGGAATGAATATTGATATTTTGACTCTTCTCAATCATTTTCATCTAGAACAGATGAAACTGATAAAAAGTATGAAAGATGCAGAGTTTCTGTTTTACCAACACAAGGTATGTCGCCATCTCTGATAACTCCATAAAATATTACTACGGTATGAAATCAAGTAGGCAAAGGTCCACAGTTTATTCTAGTGCTTGTTAATATATCCACCTTGCTTTACACTAACGAGATTCACAATTCAATGCTTGCAAGAGATGTTAATGGAATGGTTTATTATGTTTTGATACTGGGGCATGCTTTGATGATCAGTGCATAGATAGCTCTGTCATATCCATTGATGCAAGGTGGATATAGGATGGTGAAACAGCTTCCTATTACCAAGCACTAGAATAAACTGTAGACCTTTGCCTACTTGATTTCATACCGTATAGTAATATTTCCTGAAATTAACAGAGATGGCAACATACCTTGTGTCGGTAAAACAGAAACTGTGCTTCTTATCAGTTTTATCTGTTCTAGATGAAAAATGACTGAGAAGAGTTATAATATCAATATTCATTCCGGATTTATCGAAAATATATTGTTTCAATGTCGTTTCAAGTTACGTATGTCAGATGCGAACCACAGAAATACGAAAGCAACAGAAATCTTCTTCGATAATCGGTCTACAAGTTTTTCGCAGAAACAATTGAAGAGCTGTTTCACCATCCTATATCCACCTTGCATTGATGATATCTGATTGATTATAGTCAATGATTTGCTATCGAATTGTTCAACCACAACAATTAAACGTTCTATAATCATCTCGAACATGGGTTAGGTTTTCGGAATTTTGTCACTGCACCATGGGTTCACAGTTATCAATCGACGGATCATTTGACTGATTTCTGGTCTTCGATTATCTATCTTGATTCCTTACTGAAATCAAGTGCATGACGAGTTGAGAGTTTTCCTTCGATTTATTGATTATCATTAGATGGATTCAGGAAACTTAAACAGCATATTATATGATTCATTAATTATCGGTCCATTTGTGGATGTCCTCATGGCAATGTATTGATATGTGCTCAGCCGAATTAGAGCGCCCTATTTATTTGATTACTTCAAGTATTTAAAAAGGAAAATAGGTTCAAACCCGATCTGAACCATTTATGATGTACATATGTACAAATTTAATCTTATCTACTTGTATCAAATAAGAAGAGTTACTCATGATTTTAATAATTTCAACATAAGCAGATTTATTCAGTGTAAATAATGTAATTTTGCTTGTTTTATCACTATCAATCTCAAATATTTCATTTCTTATGAATGAAGGTTCGATTGAATCAAATCTGGTTCGAGGACGCATTTCAAATAGACTCTCAGCGCAAGAGGTACCTACCTGTTATTGTTGATGGTGTACTTGAAAAAGATTTTGAAAGGTGTTTTTAACCGCCAACTCAGTTGCAAAGTAAGTCTAGGACTTGTATGAGTAAGGAAGACGGGGACCTTAGCTCTTTAAGTGTCATCCGAAGCACTACTCGGCTGGTTATAGTCCGAAGGATTGATATCTAGGTACCAAGAATGTTCGGTTGGTCATCTATCTCATCCCGCTAAACGATGCTACAGAAATAAATAAAATTTCTAGTAGCCCCGCCGGGATTCGAACCCGGAACCTCTAGACTAGCCAGCGATACACGCTCTCGACTACCAGCCCAGTTCTATATGTAAATAAGAAATTTAATAAACGATTGATGATCAATTATTTACTGCTCCTCCTCTGTAAAATGATTTTTCAATACCCTTTTGAACGGTAAAATAATTTCTTTAGAACTTGTACCATATCAGTTTGACATCAATCCATTTTGAGTATAATTTAACTTATGGAAAAAAAACTAACATGCATGAACTCTATAAAAATTACTTGGTGCCTTAAGCCAAGAAAGTAGAGTTCTATTTTGAAAATTTTGTGTTTGTTGACCCGGATACCAGCAATATGCTATCATGAGTATTTTTGTTCAACAATACTCAAATGTTTTTCATGAAATAGTTTCAGTAGGTATATTATTTTGTAGAGACTTGGGTATGACCACTCCGTTTCCAACCAGCAAACAACCATTGTCTACTGATAATTCATTTCTCTTCACGAAATAAGGTTTCGAATCAATAGCTCTTAACATAGTAATATCTGACTTCATTGCCTTCACTATATTTCCAGCATATGAAGGTATATTAATAAATTAAATCAAGTGAATATAAGGAGTAAGGTATGTTAGTTTAAACTTTCATTGGTATTCTTGGAAGTCCATCCGCATTAGCAATAAGTTTTCATAGTCATATGCAGACATTTTTAGAGCCCATCGAGTAATTCGAGCAGCTGCTTTCCGCCAGAAAATGTCTGCCTAATAATACTTCTACTCTTTCCAAGACTGCGATGAATCCTCACGAACGACCACTTGGGTTGCTTTGCCTACTTACTCATCCTTAGATCCTATAAAAACATTTGCAATACCACAGGTATCCAATTGATGTTCTGTTATTTCAGTTAAACAGATTCCATCATTATTAGTCTCCAAATATATCCCTTTATCCAGAAATATACTTCTTTCAGCTAAACTAATGACAGCACCAGTATCTACTACACATTTGCACTGTATGCCGTTGAATTTCATGATCACAATATGTATATTGTCTGACTCTGAAAACATCTCTGGGATTGTCCTGAGCAGCACATTTTTCTGATTGTCTGATTCGAAAGATGATGACCCTATATATTGTTCTCTTTTTATATTACCCCTTGAATATTTCCTTAGGTTGCCACCTATTCAGGAATAAATAGGAGGCCGACCTAGTTCAAAGACCCCTGAGGAGAATTTATTTAACTCCTTTCTCTATTCTCTTCTTCGCTTCGTGAGTTCCCTACATCTCTTTGATATCTCCCTAGTGATACAGATAGTCCACCTCATCTGGTGCGCTCTGTTGATGGTCGCCGTGAGTCAGCAGATATCTTCTCCTGAGGTCGAGCTTGATCAATTGATACCTTCTCTCGATCCCTTGATACCCTCCCTCCAACGACGTCCTTGACCTCTATCGGAATTCTTAGATCCTCCCCTATTTATTGGTGCCCTTCACACACGAGACCAATGTGCATCAGAACCTTGACATCGAAAACATTCATCATCAACGTTGACTTGTTTGACTGTAGTCCAACCTTATGCCTTATGTCCTCTTTTTCCACAGGTGAAACATTCACCTATCATCTGCATCTGTCCTATACGAGGGCTGCTGGGTCCTCCCTCATGTATCATTAAAGCTGTGGTCTCTTGCATCTTAACCAATTTTTTCGGCTATTTCTTAATCTAGATTATCCTCTCTCAATAGTAACATTCCGGTTCCTTTCCGCAGGTCCTTTCGCAATCCCATCTTGAATTGTTTCAGCAAAAGATTTTTATTTTTCTTTCTCAAGCCTGCCACTTCTACCGGTGTGGCTTCCTGAAGATCTTCTTGAAGTACCTTTGCTCCGAGGAGACGAAGTGGTATGCAAAACAAAGCTACATCGTCATCATGGCGTTGCACCATCTGTAGGGTTAGAAATAGAGGCTCTATGATTACAAGCACCTTGAGCTGCTACTCATTATCTCGGATTTTTTTTTTGCTTTGGATTTCAACCTTTAGCCACACACATTACGTTAATTTCTTATTCTCAATTTTTATAACTGTAGGACTTATATAATTTATTTTGTTCGCTATAACAAACTCTACAATTAGGTCATATATAAGTTTCTCCTCCGTTGCTAATAAGTTTTGAATACTGGTGGGGAATCGTAATTTCAGTTGTTGGAGTTTGTTCATAAAATCATTAATTCTAGGAATGTTTTCACAGTTGAATGATTCAAATCAGCAGTTTTATCATCATATTGACATAGAGGTGATTCAGGGATTCCAATTTTATGTAAATGGGCCGGAAAGCAACCATGATTGGATTTGAGTCTTCTTATAATTGTGGAATATTTTTTGAGGACATCAAATAGGAATATATGGGGTACTTTTTTGGGGAGTTTCTTGTGTATAAGGAAGTACGGGTTGGTGGACTTCCCTACTATTTTGACCGCTTTTCCATCAATTCTTCGTATACATTTTGTCTATAGATACTCAAGAGATCATTGGTACACGAAATTTCATCAAAATCAGTACAAGTTCGTGCTTCTTTGGCTGCTTCGTCTACTATTTCATTTCCAAGAATGCCACTGTGTCCTTTGGCTCAGATAAATATAACTTTTCTGTTAATAATAAACCTTTGATTTTCTTAGGGTTTTCTTGTCCTAACCTGGAATTACCTAACTTCAAGCAAATAGTTTCGAAAGCCACTTCCTAACCTGGTAAACCCTTTATAACTCAACGTCCGACCTGAAATATGATCTGAAATCAACTTGATCACGAGATCACCCTGTACCTCAACAGGTATAAAAACTCCAACGTCAAACCTCAAATTTGGTCTGAATTCAACTCGACCACAACTCAGTTGCAAAGTAAGTCTAGGACTTGTATGAGTAAGGAAGACGGGGACCTTAGCTCTTTAAGTGTCATCCGAAGCACTACTCGGCTGGTTATAGTCCGAAGGATTGATATCTAGGTACCAAGAATGTTCGGTTGGTCATCTATCTCATCCCGCTAAACGATGCTACAGAAATAAATAAAATTTCTAGTAGCCCCGCCGGGATTCGAACCCGGAACCTCTAGACTAGCCAGCGATACACGCTCTCGACTACCAGCCCAGTTCTATATGTAAATAAGAAATTTAATAAACGATTGATGATCAATTATTTACTGCTCCTTCTCTGTAAAATGATTTTTCAATACCCTTTTGAACGGTAAAATAATTTCTTTAGAACTTGTACCATATCAGTTTGACATCAATCCATTTTGAGTATAATTTAACTTATGGAAAAAAAACTAACATACATGAACTCTATAAAAATTACTTGGTGCCTTAAGCCAAGAAAGTAGAGTTCTATTTTGAAAATTTTGTGTTTGTTGACCCGGATACCAGCAATATGCTATCATGAGTATTTTTGTTCAACAATACTCAAATGTTTTTCATGAAATAGTTTCAGTAGGTATATTATTTTGTAGAGACTTGGGTATGACCACTCCGTTTCCAACCAGCAAACAACCATTGTCTACTGATAATTCATTTCTCTTCACGAAATAAGGTTTCGAATCAATAGCTCTTAACATAGTAATATCTGACTTCATTGCCTTCACTATATTTCCAGCATATGAAGGTATATTAATAAATTAAATCAAGTGAATATAAGGAGTAAGGTATGTTAGTTTAAACTTTCATTGGTATTCTTGGAAGTCCATCCGCATTAGCAATAAGTTTTCATAGTCATATGCAGACATTTTTAGAGCCCATCGAGTAATTCGAGCAGCTGCTTTCCGCCAGAAAATGTCTGCCTAATAATACTTCTACTCTTTCCAAGACTGCGATGAATCCTCACGAACGACCACTTGGGTTGCTTTGCCTACTTACTCATCCTTAGATCCTATAAAAACATTTGCAATACCACAGGTATCCAATTGATGTTCTGTTATTTCAGTTAAACAGATTCCATCATTATTAGTCTCCAAATATATCCCTTTATCCAGAAATATACTTCTTTCAGCTAAACTAATGACAGCACCAGTATCTACTACACATTTGCACTGTATGCCGTTGAATTTCATGATCACAATATGTATATTGTCTGACTGAAAACATCTCTGGGATTGTCCTGAGCAGCACATTTTTCTGATTGTCTGATTCGAAAGATGATGACCCTATATATTGTTCTCTTTTTATATTACCCCTTGAATATTTCCTTAGGTTGCCACCTATTCAGGAATAAATAGGAGGCCGACCTAGTTCACAGACCCCTGAGGAGAATTTATTTGACTCCTTTCTCTATTCTCTTCTTCGCTTCGTGAGTTCCCTACATCTCTTTGATATCTCCCTAGTGATACAGATAGTCCACCTCATCTGGTGCGCTCTGTTGATGGTCGCCGTGAGTCAGCAGATATCTTCTCCTGAGGTCGAGCTTGATCAATTGATACCTTCTCTCGATCCCTTGATACCCTCCCTCCAACGACGTCCTTGACCTCTATCGGAATTCTTAGATCCTCCCCTATTTATTGGTGCCCTTCACACACGAGACCAATGTGCATCAGAACCTTGACATCGAAAACATTCATCATCAACGTTGACTTGTTTGACTGTAGTCCAACCTTATGCCTTATGTCCTCTTTTTCCACAGGTGAAACATTCACCTATCATCTGCATCTGTCCTATACGAGGGCTGCTGGGTCCTCCCTCATGTATCATTAAAGCTGTGGTCTCTTGCATCTTAACCAATTTTTTCGGCTATTTCTTAATCTAGATTATCCTCTCTCAATAGTAACATTCCGGTTCCTTTCCGCAGGTCCTTTCGCAATCCCATCTTGAATTGTTTCAGCAAAAGATTTTTATTTTTCTTTCTCAAGCCTGCCGCTTCTACCGGTGTGGCTTCCTGAAGATCTTCTTGAAGTACCTTTGCTCCGAGGAGACGAAGTGGTATGCAAAACAAAGCTACATCGTCATCATGGCGTTGCACCATCTGTAGGGTTAGAAATAGAGGCTCTATGATTACAAGCACCTTGAGCTGCTACTCATTATCTCGGATTTTTTTTTTGCTTTGGATTTCAACCTTTAGCCACACACATTACGTTAATTTCTTATTCTCAATTTTTATAACTGTAGGACTTATATAATTTATTTTGTTCGCTATAACAAACTCTACAATTAGGTCATATATAAGTTTCTCCTCCGTTGCTAATAAGTTTTGAATACTGGTGGGGAATCGTAATTTCAGTTGTTGGAGTTTGTTCATAAAATCATTAATTCTAGGAATGTTTTCACAGTTGAATGATTCAAATCAGCAGTTTTATCATCATATTGACATAGAGGTGATTCAGGGATTCCAATTTTATGTAAATGGGCCGGAAAGCAACCATGATTGGATTTGAGTCTTCTTATAATTGTGGAATATTTTTTGAGGACATCAAATAGGAATATATGGGGTACTTTTTTGGGGAGTTTCTTGTGTATAAGGAAGTACGGGTTGGTGGACTTCCCTACTATTTTGACCGCTTTTCCATCAATTCTTCGTATACATTTTGTCTATAGATACTCAAGAGATCATTGGTACACGAAATTTCATCAAAATCAGTACAAGTTCGTGCTTCTTTGGCTGCTTCGTCTACTATTTCATTTCCAAGAATGCCACTGTGTCCTTTGGCTCAGATAAATATAACTTTTCTGTTAATAATAAACCTTTGATTTTCTTAGGGTTTTCTTGTCCTAACCTGGAATTACCTAACTTCAAGCAAATAGTTTCGAAAGCCACTTCCTAACCTGGTAAACCCTTTATAACTCAACGTCCGACCTGAAATATGATCTGAAATCAACTTGATCACGAGATCACCCTGTACCTCAACAGGTATAAAAACTCCAACGTCAAACCTCAAATTTGGTCTGAATTCAACTCGACCACAAGATTATCTGCTTTTTAAATTGAAAATCGCTAAAATATCTGTTTGATTTTGTTGGAGTGGAAAAATAGTCCTAGATAATTGGATTATTCCCAAAATTAGAAATCGAATATAGGAATAAAACTTATTTTCAACGTATTTGACTCAATTAATTAATTGGTCGAAATCTCTATAAGTTGAATGAGAGAAAAATATTGTGAAACAGTTTTTCAAATTAATAATATCAACTCAATAAAACTCGGAAATTCAAGCATTCTTGTTACTATTGAAAATAATCAACCTCCTAATTTTCTCAACTTTTTCAGTAAGAGTAATTTATCAAGTTTATTCAAGGAAAATATTTTATTTTCAGCAATGAATATTAGTCAACTCTTTGTCTCAACCCTCACAAATAAATGCAGACAAGATTGAGGGGACGAAAATAATAAATATTCTTTCTTCAACCCTCCATTGCAACCCTATCAAAAAAACATTTCAACATCAACCTCAACCTCCATATATCCCACCTTATAGATACTATCGAGACAAAAAACCTGGACAAAAATCGCAAAAACTCTCTCTTCTCTACAGTTTTTCTTCAACCTTCACTGAAAAACTCGTGAAAAAAAATTAAATCATCGCACCTTATTCTAACAGAAATTCTCTTTAATCTACAGTTTTTCTTCAACTTTCATTGCAAACCCCCCAAAAAATTAATACATCCCACCGCTGCCACCACTGTATTTATACTAGGAGTCCAGGAAACGTACTCTTTGGGTTAGCACAGCAAAGTCAACCGCTAGAGTCACCGGACCTACAGATCTTTTTGAATCCGCTCCAACCAAACAGATCTTGTACAGTGGCGAACCTAGAGTGTGAAATTACCATAACTGAATCTCAGGCTCACTGGTTCTATTCCTCCACCAGGTTATAACTCTAACTTCTCAAATGCGTAATCTTTAAAATGCTCATGTGAAAGGGCTAGGAAGTAACCAAAAATAAGCTACTAATATACCAAGAGAAAACCTTTCTGAAACTTTCATTGAAAAAATTTAAACAAGCAGAATGAATTGATGAAATTAACAGCAATTCAATCATTATTATGACTCTTGAATTTGGATAAGTAATATCATGACTGATCAACGAGAGTTAGAATTCTATGGAATTCAAATAGGTACCTAATACAACCCACTAATAGGCAGAATATCTAAAAGGCCCACTTAGCTATTCCTCCCTGTTACTTTACTATATAAAAATAACGAACCAAAGTTATCATCTAACACTCAATATATTAATTGTATAACAAAGAAAACCCGGTTATCAGCAAACTGATGGCATCAATTCGAAGCAGTTCCCTATATCGACGTGCCCTCATGTATTGATTTTACAGCTAAAAATTCTAATATTTCGGCAATCACTCACCCTCACTAAAACTGGAGTCATCAAAACTCTTCACTCGAAACGACAAATCTCAAAAAATCACAAAAACCCTTTTAGATTATCTCACTCAATCTGCACTTCCCGAAGTCCCAGGATGGATTTTTTTTCGCGATGTTCTTCTTCGCATCACCTTAAATGCTTATTTTGAACTCTTTGGCTGAGTACAAATTCAATTCAACAAATCATAACGCCCCAAAATATTGAAACTTAAATTATCGATACCTCGTATCAGTATGGCCCTCTACCGACAAAGTATCAAAACGCTTCGAATCTCTGCAGATCTCGTACTACATGCGGTTATAAATGGTAATTTTGCTAGTTCAAATCATAACTTGAGATGTCGCTAGTATGCAGATTTCTCGATTCAATTATCTGAAATTTGTTTGCACTCGTTCCTTTGATACAATGTAACAATTTTGGCTTGAAACTCCGTCTCAGGAAGTCAAATGACTTCGCCAACGATTATTGATTTTGAAGAAAACCCACAAGTGTTTGAAACAACAATACCTATATTTATATCCAGTGATGGTACTGAAAATAATATTTTTCGACGGAAATGATTTTGCCCATATGATTATGAATTTAAACTTTTCGAAGTTATCTTTATTGTTACCTTTTCCATGTAGAAACCATAAATTCCAACACAAAATAAAATCCTAATCATGACAGCTGCATCAGGGTGTTAAGTCCAGTTTATTCCTAGGCGATTTCGCGTTGGCTATGCTGTGACCTTGAAATAAAACAATAGAGATTGGCTGCGATAGTTCTCTTGACCAATAACAACAGCGTATTTTTCACCGCTTCTATCGCCAAAACCAAAATCGCTTGGCAATAAACTGGGATTTACACCACATTATATTGATTCGCATGCACACATTTCGTTCTTTTTTATACAAGATGAATTGAACCTAATTGAATTGTGTTTAGAAGTGGATGATGGAGTAGGTATTCAACTATATCTTAGAATTTGATTTGTTTTGTGAAAAGAATAAATTTTTTTTTCAGCTTCAATTGTCTTTTCCGATTCAAAACCGTGGTTTCGTGTAGGTAAGCTTTCAGATTGAATAGAAAGGTCGAAACTCAGTTTGTTAAATGAAATTGCTCTCGTTTTCTCCAAAGCACTATTCGCAAAAACGTTTTTCTGTCCATTTTGACATACAGTAAGTAATAAGAAAAAAACATTATTTTCTAAAATTACAAAAATCCAATATGGCCATAAAAAAAACTAAAGTTGAGTGTTGTATCTCTGATATCAAGAGAGCCTTAAATAATACGATGACATATTTAGATTCCTCGTGAAAAATTGCCTAGTTGAAAACTTCTTGCTCTCTTCGATTTCGTTAAAAAAAAAATAAAAACGAGAACTACTAAGTTCCGTTTTTCCCAAAAATTCAACTCCGCCTCAATTCAACCGACCTCCTATCTCTTATAATAAATGAGCTTCTCATGTTGGAGCTCGAATAACGGGCACCCTGTATACAACGTCTCATCGTAGTCTCTTATCCAATGCATTTGATACACATTGTGACAGGCATTCAAGATTAGTCACACACGACCTAGTTTTCATGAAGCCATGCTGGAAATCTGATTGAATTATAAATGAAATTGTATAAGATTATTTCAAACGCAGTTTGATGGAGAAATCGCATATAGTACCTGTGGTATATGTATTCTCCAACACGCAATCGCTTTACTGAAAGAAAACAATCGTTAATTATATTTTGTACCATCAGCTCTCAACTCTGACAACACTTCTTGTCACTGCTGAATCGGCATGAATGAATTAAGCGCATGGATTCTTCATTAACCTGATTCATCTATATGATAGTAACGTATACATCACAAAATATGTAGGGGTTTTCAATGATAAATTGGAGATATTAACAATATCAGAGGATTAATAAGGGATGGATACAATCTTTCACGATAAAACTCGGAATGTGATCAGTGCCGATGATGAGTTTGTTTCTCAATCTCTATGTTGCTTGGATTACATCAATTCCATTCTGGTGATCGACTGAGGTAGGTAGAGTTAACCCAATTGGAGAAGTACATATGTACGTCATCGAGCGCATACGATATTATGTAAACACTTTTGAAATAATTTGCACTCTGAGAAAAGTCCCAGGAGGAAGATTTTTGGTGAGTTTTTTTCACCTGTCATGACCAAAAAAGTTACAAACGTAGTAATGTTGCTTCGCTCTCACAGAAAATATCACTTTACTGAAACTGCTTTATTGTGATTGCGAATAATCTCTTTCACAGAAAACAAATTGGCTGTTGAAGTAAAACTGCAATTCTATGAAATTATTTCTGCTACCATGAAAATGTACCTCTCCACGATAGTTAGATATATTACAGTTGTAGCAAAGAAGATTGAATCAATATTTCTTTATAATAACCGTAATGTTCTCTACTATCCTAGCAGAAAATATTTGCATCACGAAATATTTCTTTATAATAACTGTAATGTTCTTTGCTAGCCCAGCAAAAATTAATTGCTGAAAGCGGTGATTTTCTGTTTTCACAGAGTAACAGTGGATATTTAAACGTATTACCGAAATATTCGTCTTGAGTTTGAGTGAAACCCTTAACGCATGAATTATCTCACCACCTAGTTTGGTATTCTGCTGACTCCGTAAAAACTCAACACCTCTGATTTCCGAGATGTCGAGCAAGCACCGAGGTTTCTTAATTCCAGTTCCCACAGAAAGCGTCAGCCAGACTTTAGATTTATTCAAGTAAACACCGATTGTTCATGTTAGTTTTCAAGTTTGTAATAAAAATTATTTTTTAAAAAGCAAGTCCGTCGTTGCCGAGCTCATTTCATGTTTGGTTCAAATTCTTGTGATACCTATACGTATATGTGTATATGGTTCATCGTGTGTATATAAACTACAATTCAAGTGATCTGGAGAGGTGGCTGAAGATCATTTTAAAGCATTAACCTTGAAAGCTGAGATTTCTTAATAAAGTTGCCATCATGAATATTACTGTGATAGGTATTTCAAAAGTATAATACTTTCACAGTTTAATCTTCGAAGCAATATATCTAGACGTGAACAAGACCGCAAATGTCGAGGTATAGTTGATGATGAACATTATTTTTTTTCCTTCTTGAGGAAAAGAAGTAACAGGATAATTTGTTTTTCATTTGAAGAACTGATATTTTTTGAGATCTTTGAAATTGTTTAAGTTAATAATTTGACTATTTCATCCATGGGATGGAAATGAGTATTGGCTTATGTGGTTGAGAACATACATCGTTTTGAACATGTTCAGATTTCTGAAATGATGAATACATTATTGTGACCGTGAATTATCCTGGGTATATATACATATTGAGTGTACAATTATGGAATTCCATTTGACGCTGTGAAATAAGTGCTTGTGAGTTTTCGAATTTGAAATTGTTTTATGCAATGAATGCAACGTGACCACCGAGAGGAGTCAAAGGTTCCTAATAATCATATACCTACCCAACGAGAAAAAGATTGCCTGATGGCAATTTCTCCAGATTCTCTCAGCTATATATAGGACATAGATGATGGTCAGGGTAGCTAAGCATAAAAATAGTTAGAATATCTGTGGTCATTTGTCAAATTGATTAATGCTATAATATATTAGTCGCGTTCCAATATTACTGAATTTACTGATGACAGTCAATAATTTTGGAACGAATTCAGGTTTATGTTGATTTCGGAAATTCCCAAGCAGTACTGTTCAGTACTGTAGATCGTTCTGAAATTACTGAATTATACTGGTGGTAGCTTACTCAACCTGAATTCGTTCCGAAATTGCTGACTGGCATCAGTAAATTCAGTAATATCGGAACCCGACTTTAGTAAGCTACTACCAGTATGATTCAGTAATTTTAGAACGATCTAAAGTACTGAACAGTACTGGTTGGGAATTTTGGAACTCGACCATTGTTAGGCTCTTTTTTTGGTGAAGAGACCTACAAAGGGCCTCAGGCGGCCTCAGTGCCTAGTTATCTATTTGACTTAGAGCGGGTGCCTCGAGCGCCAGTTTTTTATAAAGTGGTATGCTCCCACTTACTACCAGAACTGGAAGGCCTTTGGGTAGCTAACAGTGAAGAAGGTATACAGAATGAGTCCATACAATGTACTCCCTTTTATAATCTAGGGGTCAGACAGTTCGACTGGTATAGTAGGTTCTTAAGAAAATCCTAGCAGCAATAGTTGAAAAGTTATCGATGACTATATAATATAGGAATCGACAATTTTCAGTTTTTTCAGGATATTTCAGGAACTACGTAAGATATCCTCGATTTCTTTTGATATTCGAGATGGTCATGAAATTGAACATGTTTTTCCTGATTTAACTCAGTTCGTATCTCTCCCCATTTCCGATTTGACAATAGTGTGTGACCTTATTTTCCGAATAAATAAACTGATCGAGGTGATACCCATCACGGTAGCTCTTCGTCGGAAATTACTTTGGGTTCGGATTTTATTAATAATTTCCCTTTGCAATGATTCATCAATAAAAAATAATTGGGCACCACTCAATTTCAGATGTTTTGCAGCTATAAGGAAAATCAAGAAACCATATAGAATAAAAAGTATTCATATATAATATTGTTCGTAACTAAATTTGAAGGAGGTGTTGACGGTATGGATCTTCATTATTACATAAATGAAATCTAAGATGTGAACAATACAGATATTATGTACAAATTCACAAGAATCCTTGTCATAAATCACCTGTTTTGATTCGTATGTTCAATGCGGAAAAGACAGCAGTAAAATCAGCAAAAAGTACATAATCATAATATCAAATAAACATAACTTTTCATAGCTCAAAATATCATTACAAAATATTTCCAGCATTGGATAGATAATCATATAACCTGTTATAGATGGATAGCTCATGAAATATTTCCTGATGTAATTTGTAACAGATACCTGGATGGCAATCACTTACTTTTGGGGCCGCTACATTGTACTATGTTTCAGCTGAAAGTAAAAATAATATACCCGGATCTTCCATATATGAGTTGATACGTACTACCATACCCAACTAAGAACCTTCATATTTTATTACAGTTTCATGAATTATTCTGATATAATTTTACTATATGAAAAAAATCTTGTTCCGTCATGCATAAAACTCGGAATAGAGTTTGAAGATGTGACTGCTCGGAAATTCGAGAGCCTGTAGAAGTCCAGGAGTCCTGAAGTCTAGATGTCCGAACGAAGGCATCCAGAGTCGTCTTGGTAGGCATATGGTGATTAAAGGGAACACTTTAGGTTCCAAAGAGGACCTTCCTATCACATCCAGAAATTTCTGACACTCCTCATCAACTCAACAAAAAAACCACAGCGACCAGTGCAGACACTATCCGACCCAGACTTCCTCCTTCTTCACTTCTTTATGAGTTTTATAGTCAGTTCCGGAAACGGAAACATCAGCATCGTCTGAGGAACATTCTAGAATATACCGAATGCCAAATCTCTTTCTCCTACACTAGGGAGCAACGAGAGTTCGAAAAAATGCTCTATTAAAGTACTATTTCCTCTTCTCTACCAGGAATCGTCCAATCAGAAGTACGAACACCTATTCCATTACTACACCTAACAGTAAAGGATTGGATTTCTTCTGTTGAAATCTGCCAACACCTCATTATATAGAAACAATTCGGGGTGGAACTATAAATGACACCATTGACATTGATTAATGACTGCCTTGACTATTATGACAGAAGGAAAGAAATCTTTTAGAAGATAATAACATTTCCAGGAAAATTGTTCCAGTTCAATAGGGAAATGTTAAAGAAACCAAAGAAGAAGATATTACATGAAACGAATTCAATTAGTAAATGTTTCTGCAGTAATATGTAGTTAAAAATGTCTCATAGTGGAATCTGGATTGAGAACATCCTGTTACTGTTTACTTTTTGTTTTTCTGGTAGGTGTATTTGATAATTTGCTATTCTATACTAGCACATTACTGAGTTTATTCAGAAGAGATATTTTCTATTAATGTGCGAAATTATTTTAAAATTAATCAAAACAAATTAATTCTGTCCCAAATCATCAATCATCACTACCGAATATCTATTTTATTATATACAGAGTGAACCTATTGAAGTGTGTCAAATTTAAATGCTACATCACCACTCTCCCTTAGAAAAATATTAGTTCCTCCACTGGACCTAATATTTTCAATAATCACGAATATTTTGGGAACAGTATCTCTGCGTACCAAACATCCAGAAGGAATCCAAAATCGGGAAGTCAAATCCAAGTAGTTTTCGAAATCAGTAATTCGGGTAAAGTCTTGCCAAAATAATATTCGAGATTTTTAGAGAGTGAAAGGAATAACGCAATAGTTACGGTTTATCTTGAGATACATATCCTATATTGTTATTTTTTAAGGAAATATCAATCCTTTGAAGATTGGAAAAAGAAAATTGTGTCAGGTATCTTGGCCAAAGAATATCACCTGACGGGGAATTAAAATCATTAGTAGTATTAAAAAAAACTCGTGACAAAATTCTTATTACCTTCTACATTTTTGTTGAATATATTTTCTTTCATCAAAAGAAATAATGAAATCAGGACATTATCCAACCGACACATCCGAATCCATTCTCCCGCCGTGGAGCCATCATGGTTGTCTAGTTTATAGACTAACCTAGAAACTTTTTGTTTCACAATACAAGCTGTATACCTTGGTGCTAGCTTTGCACTCAACTTTACCGCTGCTTCAGACAGTACTTTATTCTTCCTATATACTTTATCGCCAGTATTGTAAGATACATCTCGTTTTCTGAGGTTATAAGCTTTCGCATTTCTTTTATATGCTCAATCCAACTTTTCCTTGACTTTCTTGAAAACTTCCGATATACCTAAAATGTTTTTGAAATATTCTTCCCTATCTGGAGCAATTAATTCGTGCCCTTCTGTACTAGAGATCGTGCCATAGTATTCACTATATAATGGTATCTGCCAAAATTCAACAATGCTGGTGGATAATTGTGGACTTCGTGATGGGAGGTATTAATTGCTTGCTGCATTTTAGAAATTTCTTTATCCCAATTTTCATGTTCCTCAATATAACTACGAATAGCCTGACCAATCGTTTTATTACTTCTTTCGACAATATTACATTGCACAGCATACCGAGGAGTGAATCATATTTTTTTGGTACCTTGTATTCTTTAGCAAGTTGTTTGAAAGTTTTCCCTGCGAATTATTGACCATTATCACATATAATAATTTGGGGCACTCCGAAAATCAAAAATACACCATTCTCCATAAACTTCACAACATTTGAAGCAGTGGCGTCTCTCATAGGGAACAGAAGGGTATACTTTGTGTACCAATCTGAGACAGTTAACAAGTAACTAAAACCTCTGGGGGAACGAGGAAACGGTCCCTTATATCTACAGCGACAATTTGGAAAGGAAAATTTACTGATTTCTGGGCTCCCATCAATCCCATAGTGCTTACGTAATACTTGAACGGCCCCTTGGTGCATAGAAAAACTATTTTTTTTGCAGCACTTTCGGCTCTATTGCGATTTATGTATTTAGAAGCATCGCGGTTTGCACTATTTATTGCATGATGCCGACAGAAGCTATCACCGGGAATCGGGAAGGATATCATTATGATTTATTACCTATAAAACTTTACATGAACACGAGTTGACATGAGTCCGATCTCGATCAGTAGCTGAGCTACAGGGGGTCTAAATTCAATTATTTTTTTCTATTAATTGAAATATAACTCGCTCACTTCTGAAGATATCGATATGAAATTGGGTATGGTTGATATTGTCACGCTCAGACCTTCAGGGGTAAAATATCGGTTATAAATTCTTCCCTGAACATCCAAACTGGTGACTTGGGGGTTTTTAACTCGCTTGGCAGCTAGAAATGAGGCTCGGTATCCAAAACAACAAAACACAATTACTTTATTAATAAGACCTTAACAAAAAGGGGTGTAATCAAATCACCATCATCGAATTTATTATTACATTTAAATGAATCCAATTAAATATCGAGCAGTACAGAGATATTGATCCGTGGAGAATAAATCAAAATAAACATGGCATAAACAAATAAAAATTCATGCGACTTACCAAAGGGCGTGCTCTTCCATGTTGAGGGAAAATGTATCAGCACCGGAGATCCATCGAACAAATCAAAAATTAACCCGTGATCGCACTAGTCGCGATCCCAATCGTAAGTGTCGCTCTTCGATCAACATCTTCGACTCGATCCAAAAATACCTCGTCAGCAAAGTATCTATCGGCGCGAGTTAGTTCGAACCTAGGTGCCAGCGACCTCAGAAAATATTGAACTCAATTAAAAGCCATTACTAATTGAAATCAGAGGCTTGATTTCCTTCAGAAACGCTGATATCTAAAATCGACTATTCTGTTCGACGGAAATATAATAAACCATGAATACTGAGAATCTTCGCGAAATGATTTATCGAAACTTAGAATAGGTAATATATGAATATGAATAAATTTTAATCCATATCTTGACACATTTCCCCCCTCCGTGGAAAAGCTGGCCCCACAGCTTTGTGACAACCTATAAATAAGAAACAAAATTCATGAAAATCGATACAAAACATAAGTAACATTAGTTAGAGATAAAAAGAGAAAAAAATCAACTAATGTTTTTCATTTGAGTTCATCACAACATTCAAAGTTAAGTGGCTCAAAAAAAACTAAGTCCAGCCCTGTTCTCACACACACATCAGAAGCGTTATTACAAAGCCTCCCGTCACGTCGGTCCATAACCATTGAAATACACAGAGTGAAATACAGCATGAAGAACTCGTCACTCTGCCAAAATTTGTATTTGTAGAACATGTCCTACAAGCTGCTGGATGCTCGTTTTGTTGTAGACTTCTGATCCCTCGTATCTTGCGTGGTTTATCAAGGAGGGTGTCTCCTTCTTGTGGGTCCAAAGCGAGGTCCAAAGGTACCGCTGTACCTCAAATCCATTTCCAACTTGATGAAGTGCATCCACCCGACGCAATATTTGAACGATGATCATGAATGTCTCCTACGGTGTACGGTCCAGTCAGTTAAAGTTACTCCTTCAGCAGGTTTCGAATGTTATTGATGTACAGTTCTCACAAGCGACTTCATTTCTGGTTGTTGGATGGTACCATCAAGTGTGACTTCACCCTGCGAGGCTCAGTAATCCTGTGTGAGTGTGGGTTGTCCACCGGGATTCGTTGTGATGGCTCTCGTTGAACATGTAAAAATAAATTAACAGAAATCAATTCTTATTGAATAACTACATGTTATAAAAATAAAAAAACAAACTTTTTTCTGCACCTATGAAAAAAGATATATCTCTATTATTGGTCTATGAAAATAGTCATTTGCCCCCTTTTTGTTTTAATGCTAACTATATAAATTTTTCAATTGATCAACTAAATAAACAATGAAATTACAGGTTCCCTTTTCGTGTTTTTGATATTGGAAATCAGTGAAAGTTTCGATGAACTAAAGTACCTATCATTCATTTTTTATTTTTACAGATACAAACATTATTCCTTCTTTGATTATCTGATTTACAATTGAGGTGAGAAGATGAATCTCTATTTCAGAAACATGGACGTCGTTTATGTCACGACATTATTTTATCGATTCGACCATGGAAAATACCTAATCTCTATATTTATACTTATATTTTCCCTTCAAATTCTCAGTTAACTTTGGGGAAAAAAATAGAATTTCACCAATTTTCATCATATAAGTACCATGTGGATACTCATAGGATGCACTCAGTGCACTTCCATCCAACTTTAGAAGTTGTCATCTTATGGTGTAGTTCTAATGGGTGCAGTCAGGGCCTTTGACTATATGGCACTCATTAGTGGTAGACCATCAGGAACACCTATATCTTTTATTTATTTCTTCTATATTTTCTTTCTCATTTTATCATTACTTTCTTATTGAACTCATGAAGATCCACTACTACTTCTGATTCAAATATACTTCTTTTTTTTTTCATCTCAAAAACCTTCATTATTTGAAATCATATTTTCTTCTCATCATAAAATTCTGATTTATTTCAATTCATCAATATTGATTCATACGTTTTTTTCGCCAAATAAAAAAATACGAAATCGATTGAACGATGTCTTAAATTTGGCGATTCATGTCATCAAATATTACTCTCATACTCTCATTTGATAACTCTATAACTTTTTTTTTAACAAAACTATACCTATCATTAGGCACTACTCTCTACGATGCTCTGCTCATCGTCTGGTACTCTATGAATAGTACATTTCAAACTTTGCCCATGTTCCAATTCCAAACTTCTTTCATCCAATTCGATTCGATATTCACCTTGTGTAGTAGTACCTTTAAAACTCAACTTATTCATCGGTACCGACCCACTCTTTCCACATTTCTTACGAAGAATGCACCAGGACCAAATGAATCTGTACGAAATATAGAATTTGTATAGGCATGAGAAAACATTCAATTCTATTATCAGTATCGCTAGTGCATTTTTCGGAAGAACTGTATTTTTTCCTTTATACTTTTTTATGCTATTCAGATAAACATGGATAAATGTATAAGGGAAATCATTGCTTCATCATATTCATTGATTGAAGGGAGCTCCAGAACGCCCCTACTGTGATTTCCAACATATCACCACTGATTAGGTCAATCAGACACAATGATAGGAACCTGTTGAAATTAAAATTCTTATTATTCGTTATTCACTACATATTCTTAATGATTATTCATCTTGCATCTCTAATAATCGATTTGCAATGTATCTACCTATTTTATTACAAATATCTACCAAAACTATGCTTGAATGGAGAATAATGGTCTCGAAGTAAAAATGACTACTCGTCGTCGTCGGGGATCGGATCTGGAGTCCAGGGATCATTATATGGTAAAATGCGACTCACATGCACCACCTCCTTCTTAGCATTAACCGATGGACCTTTCTTTATCTCGTAATCTACCTCACCTATTTTCATACATATTTCGTACGGACCAAAATACCTCAATAAAAGCTTTGTACTCCTACCGATTTTCCTCCTAGGAGTAAATACTTTTACTTTGTCACCTACATTATATTCTACATGCCTATGTTTTTGATCGTAATATTGTTTGTCTTTACTTTACCTCTTTTTAACATTTTCAACTGCATTATTTCGAATTGCGAGTGCTCTATCCCTTATTTCTAACACGTCAGGAGAATTAATGGGCTGTATCAAGTTGGCCTCAGTTGGGAGTATGGGCTCTCTCCCATAAACCAACATAAATGGGGAGTATCGAGTAGTATCTTGTATTGCAGTATTATATCCGAATGTTACCATTGACAAAAATTCATCCCAATCGGTTTGCTGTGTATTTATATAAATTACTAACATATCAGCTAACGTTTTATTGAGTCTCTCTGTTAACCCGTTAGTAGAGGGATGATAGCTTGTTGTGAACTGACTTGTTGTTCCCATTAGTTTCAATAATTCCGTAACTAATTCAGATTTGAAAACCTGGCCTTGATCACTGAGTATATATTTTGGCGCACCATGGGTTGTAATGATTCGGTCTAGGATGAATTTGGCAACTGGACCCGCTTTGCCACTCGGAAGGGCTGCAGTTTCAGCCCACCTCTGTTGCAACAATAATAACTGTTTCACCATTGCGACTCTTCCTGAATGGTCCTAATAAATCAATACCCACCCGCTCAAATGGGGTTCCCACTGGGATGGGTTGCAAAAGACCGATAGGTTTTCTATTTTTCTGCCCTTTTCGAGCTTGACAATCTTTACAACCGTTTACATAGCGCTCTACATTTTTCTGTAAACCAGACCAATAGTATCTGTTTTTGATTTGTTGCCAAGTCTTTGTTATTCCCAAATGACCAGCTAAAGGTTCTGAATGGTGAGAAAACAAAATTTCATGAATTAATTGTCTTGGTATAACTAACAAATTTTCTAGACCATCAGTTGATGGGTTCGCTCTGTATAATACACCGTCAATTAGTCTAAAATTTTTTGCTCTCTTATTCAATGCAATTGAATTTTCTTTATCAGATGGATTTTTGATTGCTCTAATTAATTCAATTATTTCCTTATCTGTAGATTGTTCTCTTTGTATATCAGTTGGTGTTAATAGAAAAGTTGGTATATCATTAACATATTGATCATCCCTTATTTGATTTGGTTCAGATACTGGATTCCGTGAAAGACAATCGGCGTCCTTGTGTGCAACTCCGTTTTTGTGAATTATAGTATAATCATACTCCGAAAGTTTCATAGACCACCTAGCTAACCTTCCAGTCGGATCTTTCAGGGAACGGATATAACACAAAGCATGGTGATCAGATACGATTTGAACAGGTCTGCCGTAGATAAGATGTCGTAGATAACCCAAAGACCAAATCGCGGCGAGCCCTTCAAGTTCCGTAATGGAATAATTTTTTTCGGCTTTTGATAAGCTTCGACTTATATAAGCGATGGGATGGGCATCCCCTTGTTTTTTTGATTGAAGTAATACCGCTCCGATTCCAACTCTAGAGGCGTCAACCCTCAATTCGCAACCGATGTTAGGGTCAAAATGATGCAAAACAGGTGCTGTGACCAGTTTTTCTTTCAGTAATTCGAATGCCTTGACTTGTTCATCGCCCCATTTGAAGATCGACTGTTTTTTTGTAACCTCGTAAAGCGGTCTAGCGATGACAGAGAAATTTTTAATAAATTTCCTGTAATAGTTACATAATCCTAAAAAACTTTGTGTATTCTTAACAGATTTAGGAACTGGAAAATGTTTTATTGCTATTAATTTTTCTTCATCCGGAAATATACCCTGTTCGCTTACCTCGTAACCTAATATTTTTACCTTGGTTTTAACAAAAATACATTTACTAGGTTTGAGTGTTAACCCTGATTCTTCTAGCCTTTGGAATACTTTTTGTAATTTTTCTAAATGTTCTTCCTTCGTTTTCGAGAAAATAATAATATCATCAAGATATATAAGGACGTCTTTCCACTTCATTCCATGGAAAACTCTATCTGCTAGTTCCTGGAACGTAGCAGGCGCATTACATAAGCCAAAATAAAGGACGTTAAACTCAAAGGACCCATGTCCTTGAGCAACAAAAGCTGTATATTGTTTTGACTTTTCTAAACTACTAAAATATTTCGCACCGCCTAAGTAAGTCAAAATATCGTCTATATTCGGTAGAGGGTATGTAGATTTTTTAGTCACGTTATTAATTTTTCGATAGTCTACACAAAACCTATTTGTACCATCCTTCTATTTGACTAAAACAATAGGGCTTGCCCATGGGGAATGGCAAGGCCTTATAACGTTATTTTTCAACATTTCTTCGATTTGATCATTAATGATATCTCTTTCTTTCTGCGATACTCTATAAGGGTGGCTTTTGATAGGTTTAATATTATCTGGAATATCAATTTTATGTTCTGCCAAGTCAGTTAATCCCATTCGCCGCATAGATTTTGAAAATACATGAAAATTTCTCTCTAAAATATCTTTCAAGTTTTCCCTTAAATGTGAATCTGTGATATGGTTCAAATCAAAGTCCTCAATGGTTACCTCATCCTCATTATCGCTTTCCAAGTATAAGACAATGGCACTATCTCCATTCGAAAAATTATCATTATGGGAAAATCCCATTGTGGTATTTTCCAGTAAGCGCACTTTATTTATGCCGGCATTACTAATTTTCCAAAATAAATTACCGTTTTCCAAATATGGATCTCCAATACCTATCAGACCTTTCGATACCAAAAAATTGTCGTTACTTTCAAAATTCATATTGACAGGTGAATTTGAGTTTTGTTTATCAAATTTCAACGAAATTGTATGTGTTTCTCCAGGTTCTATTATACAGTCATCTTTTATTCTGAGTTTCACTGTGCTTAATTCCTGTTTTTCAGAACTTTTCAGTCGCTCGCTCTCTAAATCATTTTCGTGTATAATAGGTGAATCGAATTTTGAACAAATCTATGACCTACCGGAATAAGGGTAGTAGATGATTTGTGCCGATTCTAGACCTCCTCCCAAGGTCACACACCCCCCACGTGGCCTTGGGGGGTCAATGACCTTAGGGGGGTCAATGACCTTGGGAGGAGTGACCTTGGGAGGAGTGACCTTGGGGTGAATGACCTTGGGAGGAGTGACCTTGAGAGGAGTGACCTTGGGGTGAATGACCTTGATGCGATCTTGGGAGGAGTGACCTCGAGTTGGCGACCTTGAGAGGAGGGTGCCCTTGGGAGTTGCTGTGGCCTTGAGAAGAGCGCGTCCTTGAGGAGGGCTTTCTTTTTTTCTGTGAGCGTGACCTTGTGTTTCCACACCCCTGAAATGGGAGGGGGTGCGACCTTGAACACTGCTTCTGCGTGCGCATGCGCCATTCCCCCACTAGAGTTCAAGATCGCGTTGGTGAGAGTGGGGGAGTTCCTATAAATTGGCGATTCAGTGCTATAGTTGCCACAAGCAGTAGCAGCAGTATAACTAGCAATCAATAAAAATAAATATTGACTCGTAAAGCGTGTGCGTATCCTTGCGTGATAACAAGTGTTATTTTTATGTAAGTAAATTCCTATATTCTATATATTCTTTTGTACTCTCTTTCACGTGTTTAATCTAGAGATGGGTTCACCTAAAATTGATTTGATCGCGATCAATAATCAAATCGCTGAAGGGTATGAATTCACCAAGCAAGTGTTGATATCATCGCTGATCTTGAATAAGCCTTATCTGATCAAGAAAATGACAATATTTGAAACTAGATTTGGTAGATCTGCCACCGTTATATTATTAGATGAAGAAAGTGGGGAAACTGTGAAATGTTGGTTGCCCAAAAGAGTTTCAGATGTGATTGAAGAAAGCGATCTCCATTTGATCAACTCCCGCGGGCTTTATACAATAGCATACCTGGGGCAGAGTGAACCATCATATGCTGGTGCGAAAACGCGAACGCTTATTAGGTTCGGCATAAAAGAAATACCCCTTAGCGAGACTTCGCCTCAGTAATTAATTGAATTATTTTTATGATTAGTTTAGTATTAGTGAAAGGGAGTTTAAAGATTATATGTATATAGTAGTTCTTACATTCTCGCCACCCTCGTCGTCGCATTTACCATTTTTGGTGAGTAGTTTTTTTAAGCTGAGGGTATGAGCTATGTAATATGAAACGTATTTGTTGAATTATCTCCTAAACTCTTTTTTTTGTTTATTTATTTGTAGACTCCAGTACTCAACTTCTAAGGATATGTGGATGCACTATTCTAGCCAGTTTTGGCCAGCTGCTGAAGACATCGAATCAGCAGTCAGCAGACTTAAATGTGAACTCATCGATTTGGAGCGTGATTCACTCCATGCAGCCAACTATGATATGAGCGCATGTTTCAATCAAGAACGAGCTCGAGAGATTTTAGCGGATGCTGATCGATATAAAATCGGTCATTTTCTATGCAGTCGCCTAGAACACGGGAGTATAACTTTGGAGAAGTTTCTTGAAGAAATGGTGAAGGAGGGTTTGGAATGCTTCCTTCATGATTTAGTTGAATTCCTACCAACTATCATCATCGAAAAATACGGTTTGAGGGAAGCTTCAGAAGAAGAAGAAGAAGGTGGAGAAGGCGAAGAAGGGGAAGAAGAAGTTGGGGAAGAACAAGAAGGTGGCGGGGTACAAGGGGGTGTCTAGTATGCTCTTATAGTCTTTAGACTCACTATTTCAATCATTGTACATAATAGGAAAAATAAAACATTATTCAACATTTTACATCTTTTATTATCCGAAAAAAAACTGCTACAAATATATATATCTTAAACTATGGTGGTAGTGATTCATCTGATCATAGCTTCATAATTCTTCGTTCATACACCCATCTGTATGGAGCCATCTAGAGCGCTATATGTCATGACTGCGTCATGTAGAATGAGCGCATACACTCTTGTATTGGCTGGAAATTTTGATTTGCGAGTCTCAAATTCCAATTTGATATCTACTGTTGAGGATTTCATGGCGTCGGCTTGATGGCTGCAATCGATGATAAATAATGGGTTCTTCCTGAATTCTTCTATACCCATCATCGGCTCACTCATATCTTTACCATAGTAACTCTTTTGGAAATTTTCGTAAGCATAATAGGCTATAGCATCCAACTTCCTGTCGAATTCTAAATTCCACCGCTCGTATGGGTATACTTCTGAATTCAAATACACTCGAATATTATTAATGTCAGCATTAATGAATTGGGTGGCATCTTGAGATACATCATCCGTATTAGTAGATTTCTGGAATCCTATGATAATGTATCGCGGTCGCTCGAGGCTGTTGGTAGTTTTGACAGCCCAAATGTCTGAAGATGTTTCACGGATAGTTGGTAACTCATACAAATCCCACATCCTATATGCTATTTTTATCTTCGCAGTGGAACTTTTATTGATGCGATTCAATAGTTTGAGTTTTTGTTTATCTGACGGCATGATATGCCTTATTCTCCATTCAATCTTATCAATTTCTATTTTCGCATTAACTACTCCCATGTAGGAGTTTTTGAATGAGCGAGCAATGATTAGTATCAACTCTTGTTTTATATTCAAGACACCCTTATTATAGTCCTCAGCGAATCCCATCAAGTATTTGAGTGGTAATTTTCCGCTGAATACGTGATTGATTTTGTCTAGGATCGGTTGATTATCATCATCAATTCCCCAACCGAGGGTCTCTAGAAATTTTTTATTCGATTCCCCATAGGAGATCATACATTTCATAGCTGTAGTGATGCCTGGTTTTCGAATCATACACACTTGTTCGCCACCCATCTCATAGCGAATTTCGTCGAAGAGGAATGCTAGAGCATTATTGGATAAATAGCAATCTGCTGTCAAATCATCTGGCATGAATTTTCCTTCGATGTAGATGTAGCTCTCTGCAATATCTAATATCAAATCTTGAAAGTTGACAGCTATTCTTATTTCGTCAGAGTTCTTGAATGATGGTGAACCATATGGTTTGTATGTGTGTTCATGCAGGCTGATTAGGAAATGATCGAAGATTGGTTCATCAAACACTTCCAATTGGAGGCTAGTAGAAGTTGTGGAAACCATCTCTATTTTTTCTGTAGCACTTTCAGTCCGATAGATTTCAAGAAATCAATATCGCTCTCAGATAGGTTATGATGCCGCCTTGTCTGATTGAGACGTCGATTGCGAATGAATCCGCGACCGCGTTTACACTTCTTTTTATTATTTCTGCGCTCATTATGGGGTGTGGGGGTGGATATTCGCTTTGATTGGTTACCGAAGCAGAACCCCATCTTTTCTCTGCTATTTTTCGAGATCAATCTAGTTGTTTCAGTTCAAGCTTCACAATAATCTTCTCTCCTCGGAAATCGACCAAACAATTTTCATCATCCAAAATTCTCAGTGTAATGTTATCGATAGACTGACGTCCGGTCGGGCTGATTGGTAGATATATAATGTTTTTCGGTTCCTTCGACAGCTTATATCCAGGATCCACATTGATGTCGAATTCATACAACGTGTGAACCTCTTCCCCATTCAGGTATGCCCCGCTCGTGATATTGCAATCGATGCGTATTAGGCGAACTTTAATAATTTTCACCGGCTTGGTGGATTTATGTAGAAAGTTGGATGGGTAGAATTTTTTCTCGAAACCCAACACTTCGGCTATGGAATTCTCAACTGACAACATAATTCCATATGAAGATTTCATTTCACACATTAGAGTGTTATTATTAGCTCGAAGATAAAATTCAATATTATTTTTACTCTTTTTACTATCAGAGGAGGGGTTCGAAGATGCTATAGCTTCTTGTATAACTCTATTGATTTCTTCTATTTCATAGGCGCCTGGTGGTATATGAATCATTTTCAAGTTCTCAGAGATGCGACCTTCTTTCTCATCCCAATAACCCAAAGCGTTATTAGTCTCATCTATATTGGCTATGGAATTGTAAGAATAAAAGCCGTGTAATCCCAAACCGTAAGTTCTTCTCGCATCTAGTTCAATTGGTGGGTAAAAATCAGCGCTCAAAACACTATGACCACCCGATATGGTGAATGTTTGCGACATAATGTTGTTGGTGTGTAAAGAAAACGGCGAAAATGGGTAACAAACCTCAATGAACATTCAACAGCTGCAACTTGATCGCTATGCGAGACATTGAAGAATGTTTTTATTTTCGCATTGATAATCATTTATATATAAAAATTTTTTATTACATATTGCCACATCTACATTTTCATTCGACAAAAGCAGCAAAACACTTTTCGTGGTATTGGTCCATCGTTGACATCAACACCGTCTGGTTGATTATCGCATTTCTCGTGATGATGATCCTCACAAAATTGGTATTTCGACACCTCTGGATCGTCTTTCAATCGTTGCGGTAGCTTATCCCATACTAGAGCTATTTCTTGGGAGGCCAATCCAATCAGTACTTCCTTTGGTAGGTCGGCGAGTTCTTTCTCAGTCATTTTTAAGAGAGAGCGTGATTTAGAGTAAGCTAACAACGCATGGGCCATTTCTTTGATGCTTTCTCGATCCATGATGAGCTACTTTTCGTTTGTGTTCTTCTTCGAGAGAAATTTCAAGCACAAATGCCCGCACCAGACTGTGTTGTATTCTTGTTGGCGCTCATAGTTATATACTATTTTGGTAGCTCTAAGCGCCTGCGGCCCTCTATTCAGATATTTCACCAACTCTTTTGGTGGGGGTAAATCGCCATAGCTATCATAATACTCGACTACTTTACCGCTTTTTTTATATGCAACCCAATGTGTGCCATCGCCTTGTTCGCTATCTAAATTCAATATGGCGGATTCTGTACGATATGGGCCGGATGAGGGTAAATTATCCCTCATATATATACCTCGAAAGTTTGGTATTCCTATCTTTTTTATATATCGTGATAGGTCCACATCTGTTAAAGCCCTTCGAGGTAGGCCATCTAGTTTTTTGGAGTTTGGGACTTCAAATAGATACCCAACCCTTTGCGGTATGGTTTCAGATAGACCCCTTTGCCCATTTTACCTAGAGCAATTGCCTCCATATGTGTGTTGTGGCGGTTCGCCTCAGCGAGTTTCTCCTTACTTTCTTTGGCGGAATTGATAGCACGAACAACGCTTGCACTGCCTGCAGCCAAACTACCCAATGCTGATAATCCCGCGAAAATTGGGATTAGTGGGAGAATGCCGCCAACTTTGGGGATTGGTATTATGCGGGGTGTTCGAATATTTCTCCTTCCTCCTGCCATTCTCACGAATTTTTTAGCTGCACCGACGGCCTTTAGAGTTGTTTCACCCAAGTTTCTGGTGAGCGTTCCCCTGTTCCCCATTTGGCGTAGCGCATGTCGAACTTTGTGCACTATTCCCGATCCAAAAGCTATCTTTCTCATGCGTTTGGGCGTGGTCCGCTTCTTCTTCCTTTTCAGCACACTACCGCCGCACCCCATACCAAAGCGCCTTTTTCCCTTCATTATATTTGTTGTTTTCCCCTTACGACAAATACGCCAACTTTTTTTCTTTGTTGAAGTGTATCGCTTGGTGTTCATAATATAAATGAGCTTTGCGACACTCGCAGATCATTATAAAGTACTTGGCAGTCGCATGATGCAGATTGTTCGACAAAATGAGACATTCAGTGTGGAAAATTTTGATGAAAAAGTTGGGTTAGGAAATAGTGCAATTCCACAGCGTAGGCATGGGGATCTATTTCCCAATACAATTCGAAGTTTGATTATTGGTCCATCGAATTGTGGCAAGACGAATGTTATGATATCACTGCTCACCAATCAGAATGGCTTACGATTCGCCAACATATACCTCTATTCAAAATCATTGTATCAACCCAAGTATGAGTATTTACGTAAAGTATTGGAACCGATAAAGGGGTTGGGTTATCACACTTACAGTAATAATGCAGACATAGTTGAACCTGCCGATGCAAAACCTGAGAGTATATTTATATTCGATGATGTTATATGTGAGAAACAGGATGTGATTAGATCTTATTTTTCGATGGGGCGTCATAGGAATGTCGATTGTTTCTATCTTGCGCAAACCTATTCGAGAGTGCCTAAACAACTAATTCGCGATAATGCGAATTTCATAATCATGTTCAAACAGGACGAAATGAATCTTCATCACATATTTTCCGATCATGTATCCCCAGATGTGACATTCAATCAATTTCGGGATATGTGCGCACATAGTTGGACGGATAAATATGGTTTTCTCGTTATCGATAAGGATAGTGAGATTTGCGAGGGACGCTATAGAAAAGGGTTTGATTGCTTCATATATCCGTGATACCCTGATGTGGTTGAATCATTCGATCGCTGGATGGCAAAATGAGCGCATCTAGCAGTGAAAAAATGGATGAAATATGTCTCAAGCAGAAACTTGTCGAAGCAACTGATGCGGTGAGAAAAAAATTCAAAAGTTTGAAGAGCGCCCACCTCAGCGATCAGACAATGCTTGAGAAGGTATACAAACCGCTAACGAAACCATTGAAAGCTATCTCAGAAGCTGCTGCGGTAGCGATAGCCCCCTCCCAAATATCGGGTCTGAAAGTACCACCTATCCTTAAAATACCGCAGCCTACGCACCATTCTACGCCGAAGCGTAGGAAAACGGTGGGAGATGCTACAGAAATGTTTGATAAACATTTGGAATCTGGAAATTCCAGCAAAAATTCGCAATTGATGCAGAGCGAACTCGATTATGTGACAATGATGGAAACACCACCAACATCATCAACTTCACATATTTCTAGCGATAATACTACCGCTATTGATACAACAACTCTACAAGATCGAGTGCAGCAGCATTTGGATAACTTGAAAACTGGAAAATCTAATTATGATACAGTATATGGTGTTCGTATCGATCCCAAAACGGGTAAATTAAGGATGGGTAATATGGAAATCCGTTTTTTGAATGATCAAATCGAATTATGGCGTGATAATAGAAGGAGTAAGGTATTTCCAGCTTCTTCTGAACTATATGATTTGATTTTTATGAATCAAGCACCTGGATCTATTAGCGATCGAGATAAGCAGATATATACCTCCATTCTGAAGACTACAGGATCCGCATATAAAAATTATGATATTAGAGGAGGTTTGAATGCTGAATCCTCTAACTCGAAAAAGAAATATCGACAAATCATCAAACCTCTTATAGATAGTCCACATTATATGAGGAGTAATCCTCAACGATTTGATATCAAAGGCGGTAAAGGAGTAGTGGAGGCAATACCGCGCAAAAAAGTTCTGAATAGAAAACGGAAAGAATTTGTTTATTGGAATGATGCTGCAGAATTGGTGGAACGTCTTCGATTATTGTGGAGTTCTAAAATGGTTGGTCATACAGGGCATGATAATGAAATAATGTCGATAATAGAGGAATTGCGTGAAGAAGGTATCATACGTTGATTTTTCAAAGTGCGAGCGCCATATGTATATGTGAGTTTGGAAGATTAGTTATTAGTATATGAATGAAAGCCGAAGTAATCGCAGCGGGAAATCTACGAAGTGGAAGATGAAAATAAGCCCAACCAAAAGGGCGATTGCTAATGAATTACACAAACCCGCGAGGCGTAACTTCAAAAGGAGGAGAACGATAATCAAAGGATTTGCTGACCTGTGGCAAATTGATTTGGCTGAAATGCAAATATATGCAGATGAGAATATGGGCTATCGATATATACTATTCGTTATCGATTGCTATTCAAAATATTTATGGGTTGAACCGATAAAAAATAAAACTGGTGTGGAAGTGACAAAAGCTATGGAAAAAGTGCTGAAGCGAGCTGAATATTCTCCAAAAAATATTCAAAGTGATTTAGGCAAAGAATTCTACAATTCACGCTTCGAAAATTTGATGCAGAGATATAAGATCAATCACTATTCAACTTATAGTATAATGAAAGCAGCTATTGTGGAGCGAGTAATTAGAACATTGAAGACTTGGATCTATAGAGAATTCTCCGCCAGAGGTGACTATAAGTGGCTCGACATTCTCGCAAATTTTGCTAACGAGTATAATAATAGAAAACATAGAACAATTGGTATGAAACCTGCTGACGTAACACCTTCAACAATACTTAAAGTATATAGCCACCTGAAAATAGCGCCACCAGCAAAATATAATGTTGGAGATGTTGTCAGAATAAGCAAATTCAAAGGAGTTTTCGAGAAAGGATACTCAGCCAATTTTTCCACAGAATTATTCACCATATCTAAAGTGAATATTACCAATCCGACGACATACAACATCAAAGATGTCAAAGGTCGCCCTATCAAGGGATGCTTTTATGAATTGGAATTGTTGAAAACAGCTGAGCCAAATGCATATCTAGTTGAAAAAGTGTTGAAAACGAAGGGGAATAAGATATTTGTCAAGTGGCTAGGATTTTCTGAAGAGCACAATTCTTGGCTTGATAAATCTGCAATTGTTTGAAGTATTTAATTTTTTTCAATAAATGAGTCTGTTGACATTTTCTATCGTCTATTTCTTTCCTACCCAATTTTCACCCAATAAGAAAAAGTCGCATCAGAATTTAATATATTTTATTATGAAAATTTGCAAATAATATGATGAACACAAACATAAATATATATTCACAACTATATACACCTTTATTTATATTTATAAAAACTTTATTTTCAACTATATACACAATCATCTTTATATACACACATCTTTTACTAATATTTACAATAATTTATTTACATACTTACAACTATATATACATCTTAATTTATATTTACAAAAACTATTTACAATTAGGGCCTTAACTAAAATTTACAAAAAAACTATATACAACTAGGTTTCCTTCCCCAGTAAAACAGCACTCGCGTCGGCATGTCCCCCATAACGAGAAACCTCCGCATCAATTTCGGCTATGCTCTCTTTCTGCATGGCAGAAATTCGCTGAAGTTCAGCTGCCTGAGCTAAAATCTCAGCCAGCTGAGCTTCAACCTGCGCGTTGTCGTGAAGGGTTCTCGTTTTGCGGTCGCTCATCATTGCCAACCACCGCACCAACTCGTCATTGTATCTCCTTAGTTGGGTAGCAGGCAGTAATGGTCCCGGCGGAATGCTGTTTGACGGGGAAGGCGTTGACGGGGAAGGCGTCGGCGGCGCGGCATCCTCACTCTCCGCCTGTGAAGGCGAAGCCGCACCTCCAGCTGCCGGTGAAGATGGCGGCGACGGCTGCGACGGCGGCACATCCTCCCCTAGCGGCGAGGGTGACGCAATACCCGCCGGGGATGGTGTCGCAACCTCCGCCTCAGCTGCTGGCGATGGTGGTGGTGGGGATGATGGGGGCGTCGCCGCAACCTCTGCCTCCAGCGCCGGCGATGGTTGTTGGGGAGGTCGCGGGGTGGCATCTCCATGAGGTGGCGCGGCGTCGGCGGAAACAATGATGGTGATGACTTCGTCATCAGGCGGCGGAGTGGCGGCAACTGCAGCCTCATGAACGATGGCATCACCACCATTGTTTTCGCCAACATCCGCGCCCTCAGCAGCAGTAGCACCTTCATCGTCGGAGATGGTGACGATGCTGATGCTTCCAGACTGTTCAATTTCATTGGCATTAGCCACTTCCGGTGCATCACCCACGGCGCCTACTCCACTGGTTCCCTCATCAATGGCGGCGATCGCATCACCGTCCGCATTGGTTCGAGCACTAGCCGGCTTGATCACGTCCACTCTGAGGACGTTGATTGCCGGCTTTCGCTCTTGTTGAGCGGTACGCCGTTCCGCGTACCACTCAGCAATATCACCTCCGCGGTAGGGGTTTGCCTTGCCACTATTATTGAGGAACTTGCGGAGTATCATTGAAGAAGAGGAAGATTTGCCCTTCTTGCTAGGGCCGGCCTTAGAAGGCCCCGCAACCGCCTTCGGGCTAATCTTCCTCTTCTTCGAAGGTGCCTTGGGCGACGCTTTCGAAGACGTCGATGCCCTCGATGATAACGCCCTCTTTCCACCAACACGGCTACCAAAGATCTTTTTCTTTGGTTGCGGTGGTGGTGCAAAATCATCCTCGCTATCATCGAGAAAGATATGTTGAAGGGGGTTAGCAACCTTCCTTTTTGACGAGGACATGCTTTTCCCCCCAACAGATCCCGATGATTTCGCGCCACAAACCTTCATTTTCTTGGTTTGTGGCGCGAAATCATCAGCATTGTCATCTTCGGGCAGGCTTTCAACCAACATTGACGCTTTGTCTGAAAGCGCCATATCCTCCTCACTCTCCGACGATGAAGATGATTCACTCACCCTGCGACAGCTCATCTTAGCCCCCTTGGAAGATGCCCCTTGCGACATCGCCGGCCTCTTCTTACCCCGGGTGCCAGCCGCACCCACGGAATCGTCGCCGCGCATGCTGTCCCACGTGTCAGTGAGAAGAGCTCTAAGATCAATATCATCTTCGGGAACATCAAATGCGTCCATGGAGATGTTCTCGAAAAATGATGAATTGATGCCTGAAAAAATTTCGAGAAAAATATTAGGATGGTGTTACAAGAAAAAGAGTTGAAAATAACATACTTAATTGCTGGAGCTCCTCAGAATTGTCGGGAGCGGCAGAGGATCCAGCGGCGGCGGAGTTGTTGAAGGCCATCTCGTATTCCTATAACAATGAAAACATGTTAAGTCGTGTATTGCATTTTATAGAGAAATTATGAAATTATCGCAAAGAAAAATATTATAAGTTATAGGTTATTATAGCACTTAGCAAAACTCGACTATATCACAATGAGAATGAAGTATGTTATAGAACTCGAAAATTTATATTTCACTATATGCACTCACAAGGAAATACTTACAATTGGTTCAGAAGTAATACTCCAAAAAAATTTGCCGGTGGTGTGGTAGCTCGAGAGGAGGGCAAGCAACGGTGTCTTCTAGACCGGGTCCAAAAAACACTTGAAGATTCTACAACTTGGAAAAAGATTCAATATTAGTATAATGAAAAAAAACAAGAGTAAGAGTTTTCCACTTCGGAAAAATAATTCGACATTGAAGCAATGAGGAAAAACATTCAGAGTTGGAGAAATAGAAATAATCTGATATTATCACAAGGAGAAAAAAAATGTTCAAAAGTCCCAGCTTCTATCACTTTGAAAATGATTCGATATCAATGCAATGAGAAAACATTCAGAGTCAAAGAAATAGAAATAATCTAATGTTATCACAATGAGAAAAATGTACAAGTCCTACATTCACCACTTAGAATATAATTCGATATCACAAGTACAAAAATATGAAGATGTATACAAATTCACTATACACACTTCAAAGGTAATACTCACAGTTGGTCTAGGAGCGTCTAGTCTGAGTAGCCCAACAGGAAGGCAGCGAACAGAATGAGTTCAAGATGAAAACACTCGAAGATTCTATCACTTGGAAAAAGATTCAATATTAGTATAATGCAAAAAAACAAGAGTAAGAGTTTTCCACTTTGGAAAAATAATTCGACATTGGAGCAGTGAGGAAAAACATTCAGAGTCGGACAAATAGAAATAATCTAATATTATCACAACGAGAAAAATGTTAAAGTCCCAGCTTCTTTCACTTTGAAAATGATTCGATATTAATGCAATGAGAAAACATTCAGAGTCGAAGAAATAGAAATAATCTAATGTTATCACAATGAGAAAAATATACAAGTCCTACATTCACCACTCAGAATATAACACAAAATCACAAGTACAAAAATTTAGAGATATATACAAATTCACTATACACAACCAAAAGGTAATACTCACAATTGATCTAGCGGCGTCTAGTAGGCAGGTCTAGTCGAAGAGGAAGGCGGGCAGCAGAATTAGTTGAAGATGGTAACGGTTTGCAGATTCTATCACTTGGAAAAAGATTCAATATTAGTATAATGCAAAAAAAACAAGAGTAAGAGTTTTCCGCTTTGAAAAATAATTCGAAATTGGAGCAATGTGGAACAAACATTCAGAGTCGGGCAAATAGAAATAATCTAATATTATCACAACGAGAAAAAAATGTTCAATCCCCAACTTCTTTCACTTTGAAAATGATTCGATATTAATGCAATGAGAAAAATATTCAGAGTCAAAGAAACAGAAATAATCTGATGTTATCACAACGAGAGAAATCTACAAGTCCCAGATTCACCACTTAGAATATAATACAAAATCATAAGTACAAAAATATGGGGATATATACAAATTCACTATACACAATCAAAAGGTAATACTCACAATTGATCTAGCAGCGTCTAGTAGGCAGGTCTAGTCGAAGAGGAAGGCAGGCAGCAGAATGATAAATTCGAGTGGGCGCTTCGCTTTTGTACTCTTTCCTCCCTCCTAGCTGAGAGTGGGAGTGACTGATGGCGGGTGACAGATGATGATGGCGCTACTGATGGCGGATGACAGCTGACACGGAACACCTCAACGACCAACTACGGGCACGGAACACTTCGCGATAGTTTGGTATGGCAAATAATAGCGATTGTGATAGATGGCGCCCCTGTTTCAAGGTCATTAGCCTTAATAGCAGGTGGCGCTACTGATGGCAAGTGGCGCTACTGATGGCGAGTGACGCTACTGATATCGGGTGATAGCTGGCAGATGACAATTGACAGGGCGACTGTCACGGCGGCCATCTTAGTCGGAAAGAGTATTGAAAAGCGGAGGTCATAGCGGTTTCAACTCCTGAGTCGACCACTAGTTTGAGAAGAACTCCTCAATTATTCTTCAGTCAATATGTATCCGAGTGCCTGGGATAACAAGCCAATTATTGCAGTGAGGCCGCTTATCGCGAATGGGGCGATATGCTGCCACAATTGCGGGGACGCCTTCGTGCCAGGAGACCTTAATCCCAGCACGGGAATGTGCCAGCGTTGCTCGTTGGCGAATACGACAAGAACGGGGCCCCCATCTCCTGTACCAGCGCAGTCACCAAGTTCCGGAGCCCGATGCGATAGGTGCTGTAAAAAGCTGAGGAATTCCAACTTTGGAATCTGCCGCCCAACATGCCGGGAATGCAGCATGGGTAGAAGGCTGCACTTCCATAGATGTAGAAGCTGCCGGCAATATCGGAATGATTGCTGGCAAGGGATTTGCAGAGGTTGCAATTTCAGCAAGAAATTCTTTTGCGAGGTGGTGGGCCACTTTTATAGGGGGCCCTCCGAACATTTGGACAAGTGTTGGTGCCTACCCCTCGAAGAGAGACTTCGAAGAAGGGCTAGGGATTTGGAGGTGCCGGCTCCAACATTTAGATACTATAGGGGTGATATTGAAGGAGACTATTGAATTAGTGTATATATATATTTGATTATTTATTTTTCTATTTATAAGTTTTTATTTTGTATATATTTATAGTTCATAAGATTTTATTTAGTATATTTGAAATTTGAGGGTATATATATATATATATTATGTAAGAGTGTACAATGAATAAATGAAAAAAACTAAATTATCGATTTTATTTTATATACAAGAGTTTCAAAAATTATATCGCCCAGTATTAAATACAATATTTTCAATATTTTCAATATTTTCACATATAACATTAATATAACTGAGAAAACTATGGTGCTCCCCGGGGGGGGGGGGGGGGTGCTGATCGAATTCCACCTTGACACAAATTTTTTGATACCTCGGCAAGGATTTTGGATTTCATGGGGGGGGGGGGGTGCTGATCGAATCCCACCTTGACACAGATCTTAGGGGTGGTGCTCCAAGGGGGGGGCGGAGTTTTGGGGGGGGCGGAGTTTGGGGGGGGGGGCGGAGTTTTGGGGGCGGAGCTTCCTCGGGGGGGGGGGCGTAGCCAATTTGAGACCCTCCCACTTGTTGAGGCCCAGCCCTTTGGCTTCTCCCATTGGTCGTTACGCTCGGACCTCATTACACTAGCCCACTTCTTGTTAACGCCCACCACTTTGGTTTCTAATATTCGCCCTACTTCTCAGACATCATTTAAACTCCGTCTAACATGGTTCGCGCGTTGGAGTATCAATGCCCAGTTACATCAAGGCGTTATTGCTGCCGCAGAAAGTGTTTCTATCTATTCGAATACAACGATGTCGTAGATGGGCTTGCATGCAGGAAATGTATGCATTATTGTTATTGCGTGTGCGACTGTGATTCACATAAATATGGGATTTTCACTTCTTTTGTGAGAACAGTTAGGCATCTACGAGAGAAATTGAAACGGTAGACACTTGAGGACCACTTCTTACTTATTAATGGTGTATTCATATCATGACAAACAATTTGTATTATGAAAAAATTTATTGAAATATATAATATAAAAAACGATATATATTTGTTTACTTCACTTTCGGCTTCAACCTTTTAGCCGTGTAAGGCGGCACTCTCGACTTCTTCTTCCTACGTAGCTCCCTTCTTGTGATAACGGGAGATAAAATGATGGTTTCATCAGAGTCTGATCCAGGGTCGAGTTCTGGAATCTCCACAGCCATTATCTCCCGCATTGCTTCATCGGCCCGCCGCTCGTCCAAGTGTCTCTGCACCATTTCGTCGATCTCCACCGGGTTGGTGCGTTGTCTCTCCCGTATGGCGGCCACCATTTGTCTCATGGACATATTTCGATATTGTCCAGACATAATTGAATGCTCACTTGTAGATGCTTCTATAACAATTCAATGACTACTGCTCGACTCAGGAGTTGAAATCGCTATGGTTAAAATTGCTACCTCCTCCGCTTTTCAATGCTCTTTCCGCCTAAGATGGCCGCCGTGACAGCTGCCCTGCCAATTGTCACCTGTCACGTCAGTTATCACCAATCATGTCAACTGTCAATTAGGAAGTGTTCTGTACCCGTAGTTGGTTGTTTTTGGGATGCATGAATTTTGACAGAAGTGAAGCGCCATCTACCGTACCAACTATAATTTACCAACTGCCATCTCCCATACCGGATGTCACCGATCATACCAACTGTCGCGTCAGACATTCTCTACTTCGCCCATAAGGAAATTGGTGTGGAAGGTGTCAGGTAAAATAATCTCGAATGACAATATATATATTTATTTATTTACATCATAAGTACAATATGTTGGAATATAAATGTTTCATCACCATTTCAAATGTTGAGAGACCCAACTCCATACTGCGTGCGATTGCCTCAAGCTACAATTAACCCTTGCAGATAGCGTATGATTCATACAAAGAGCAGCTTCTTTTTCGAATACTGGTACAGGGTTTTGAAGACACATATCATGCTGATATTTTTCAATATTCACAATGTATGGCTTATAGGCCAATTGTTCTACATACTGTTGTAAAATCTCAAACTTTTGATGCCCCTTCACATAAACTATACTAGCGCTCGCAATAGGCTCAAGCACCTCACCCATCAGTTGATCATAGTCGATGAGCCCACTCGAGTATCTTATACCGTGGATGTTTCGTTCCACATAGGTTACTTGCTTTTTTTCACTCCGAGTTAAACTGTTATAGGGCTTAGGCGGTTTCAATATGTAATGATTAGTTTTCTCCCCATCTGTGATAGATATTTCTTTGGGGTGGAATACACTATTATCACCAAGCACGAAACCTTGCATGTCAACAGCGAGTAGTTTCATGGTGGCCGCCTTTCGTACAACTGACTCTAACATACCTTTGCGGTGAAGAATATCAAGAATGGCTGAGGGGTGGGGGGATTATAGCCTACTGCGCAATAATATTACAATAAATGTTTCGAGTATAGAAAAATATTATTACTTCAAAAATGGTAAATATAAACTTCACTACATATATTGCAACAAATAGGAGCAACACCTACCGCAATTGTTTCATGAAGTTTTCGATTACATAACTTCAAAAATGGTAAATATAAACTTTGCTGCGTACATTGCAACAAATAGGAGCAACACCTGTCACAATTGTTTCGTGAAGTGTTCGATTACATAATGTACATAAGAATGACCGAGGGACATTCATAAATTTATTTCGCTCAAATGCTTTTTCGCTGCATTCGGCGTCATCGTATCCTTCATCCGTGAAATTGTCTATGCCTTGCTGCCCAACAGCGTTTTTGGAAGGCTGCAACGAGAAAATATACATTTATAATATGGAAATGATTCCCAAAATCGAGAATATTATCGAATAAAAAATATACTCACAGCTTTCCCCTTTTCTTTATCATGCTCCTGAATTGAAAGTTTCGCAAGCGTCTCGCTGACCTCGGTAGTCATCTCAACTGCTGTTGCCAATATCGCAGCTAGTCACCAACTCGGAGGAATGGAAATATCTTATACCCCTTATAGGGCATGTAGCAAACAATCCTCCCCTCCCCCTACCCCCTCTCCCGGTATAGAGCTCACTGCTGAGGTTCTAATTGCTCCATCAACATTTCAATTAGCGAGTCTAATCTTTTGGACCGTTCATTATGCTTATTGCCTGATGTAACCAAATTGAATTTTGCTCTGGACTAAATCGATAAAAATCGATATCATTATGACCCCAAGGAAGAGTTCTGACAGTATTGGGAATAATAAACCGCTTATCGTCGTGATATGAAAGAGCAACTTTGTTTCTCATCTCCGTGAAGATGTCATGCTTATAGCTACGAAAAGTATTCATCTTGCGAAATATCAAACCACCTTTCTCAACGATGTCTTTATAACTATCTAGAGATAGTTCGTTTCTTATAACAGCCCTGGAAACACCTTTCGCTTTTTTCACCTCGCTAGTCGTTGATTTGACGCAATAAGCTTTGGCGCCAGTACCATAAAAACTAATTAAGGGGTTGTTTGGGAATTCATCTTTCATTTTGCCGACGATCGATTCTGTGCGAGGCATGTTGAAGTTATTTTTTACAGGATAATTAGACGTGTCGAAATATTCTATGTTTTCTTTCATAAAATCATAGAAATTTTCGCTATCAATTTTCAAGATGAGGGAATCAGTATCGGTATACAATAATGATGAGGATGTTCCAGGAAAATTTTTCTTGATACAATCATATAAGAAATCATAGATTACAATTTTCGACACAT
Organism: Chrysomela aeneicollis; assembly: GCA_029955515.1. Lineage (NCBI taxonomy): Eukaryota > Metazoa > Arthropoda > Insecta > Coleoptera > Chrysomelidae > Chrysomela > Chrysomela aeneicollis. Next base: position 996,387 of record JARUHQ010000024.1, read on the forward strand.
CTAATATGCTGAAGCCCACATAGAGCGGTTTATCATAATGCACGCTAACCCTACCCATGTGAATTGCAACGAAATTTTCATGAAATATCGTGCAAGTCTTATAATTGGGAAGGGTCGTTAATGCATTAGCACCCTTCCGCTTCCCGATACTCTCCCAATGGGTCACAAGTTTGATATCGGTCCTTCTATCGACATTTTCCATAGTTTTACCATACACACAGTTGACCATCTTTTTAAATAATCCATTATCGGCTTTGTTCGTACTTTTATTGCGCATCTCAGTATTGAGGTCTACATATTTCTTCAACCAGCGAGATTGATTGAATTTAAGAACTCTATGTATTCGCGTCAAGATTAAACCATTTCTAATCGCCTGTTTCAAATTTCGATAATGGATTATATAATTTAACTTATTCGATAAATTCGGAATCAGTTTCTTATGAGCGGATTTTGAACCTGGCGGGCTGATGGTTTCCACAAGAAAAGGTAAATCCGAGTGTGCATCATGTAAATTTTCAGGGTAGTGAATATCTACTTCGAGAACATACCCGAACGGATCATCATCTGCAACATTCGAGATATCCAAATTTGAGATTTCAACATCAGTTAACCATGTGAAACCAGATGTAGGTAGTGGTTGCGACATACTATGACCATACAAGTTGGTCGCATCCAAATACATTATAAACGACGATGGATCATCAGGGTTGAAATTTGGGAGGAATTTATTATTAGCTACATGGCTTCTCATACTACACTGGCTGACACCGCCTCTTATTCCCTTCTTAAAGAAATTCACCATGTCGATGTCAGTTAAGAGTTCCAATTCCACTTTTGTGTAGCGCAACATAGCATCCCACGATAGACCAGGGGCTGTATAATATTGACATGGGTCCAACTTGTATGTCTTCAAACTAACCTTCCGAAAATTTTCAAAAACATCGCATAATAACAAAACATCCGATTTCAGATATACGTCTGAATAATCCCCAAGCGTTTTACATTTGAATATCTTCCAAATACGCTCAGCTCTACGATAATCCTCATTCGAAATGTGTTCATTCGATAAATTATCGAAAAAGTCATTTTGAGAAGGTAAACCTTTATGCTCCAATTTATCGATAGATGTAATAAAACTATACGGAAATACGCCTTTTCGCGTCATTAGCTTAAATTGTTCGCGATCTTGAAATGCTCTCGCTGTCTCAACACACTGTTCCGTAGTCAGATTTTCAGCTAGAGAATGCAGCGGATCAGAAAGAAATTTATAGCTATCTAAAAAGCGCAACTTCATGAACATTTTATGATTTTTCCCATCTTTTCCCAAGTACTCATCAACAAAAACATGTTTCGTGAATGAAACATACTTTTCCTTAGTTTGAGCGATACAATCCACCCTCTCTTCATGCTCGAACAATTGTTTGATGAAGAGGTGGCTATCATACCCGCTCATATTATGGAAAAAGATGGGGATGAAGTTAGGTAGCTTGAAATTCAAATTACATTTAGAATGTGCAGCGCCATCTCTCTTTTTACCAGTCAGGTGACAATGGTCTCTAACTTTAACATCTGTGGAATCAAGTGGCTTATCACAAATGTTGCAAATTGTAGCGGTAGCGAAATCAAGCTTCTCTGCAGCACTCAATTTAGCCATAGGAACAACACATTTCAAATGCATATTATATATAGCCTTAACATTATCGACTAAACTGGAGACAAACTTTTTTGCTACACCTTTTCCTCGGAATGAAACAAATTTAGTGAGGGAATCATCGTAGGAGCATTTGATGAGATATGCAAATGAATGCGGCTCGTGAGCGAATGTTTTATTAGTATACGACCCCGTAGGATCTGGTTCACAAGTTTGGATGGGTTTCAGAACAGATTCAAAATCCGCATATATAACGAATGGTACTTTCATCTGTTTCTCAAAACTTTGGAATTTTAAAATATTCCCGGGAGCGCTATTTCCGAATTTATCAACCTTGATTTCTGGAGATGGAACCGTAGTGTATGTATGATTGCAATCATTCAACTTATGACGTAGCAACTTCGACTCATCGGAGAAACATATCAGACACCCATCGCAAAAGAAATTCCTATGCCCTCTGGCATTTAATTGACTTGACACTAATCGCGATAAATTTTTTATCCAGCAATAATGCCCCTTATCGGAATCGTCCGAGATATAAAGTAAGTTTACATGCCTACCCAACCTATTCTTAGCATAATGAAGCGGCCCAATAACCCTATATTTCATTTTTTGATCATCGAATACGCTCTCTAACCCATAAACATTGATGGAGCAATCATTTTGATTTTCGAACTTTGGAATATCACTTACTTTCATAGGAAACTCTATACCAACCAGATTCAATACTGTAGAAAAGTGTGGGTAGGAAGATGTTTCGGTATTCCTTATCCTCGCAGGATACAAAGCTGATGTAACTGCCCAGGCGAAACAATGCTCATCCTGATTAATAATGTTTACCACCGCTTTCTTGTTCGCAATATAGGTGGGCAGCTTTATGTAAGACCCGCCTCTTAATGGACTATATTTATTAATATTTATTTCTAGAAACAAAATCTCTTCTAAAGCCCAACCTGTAATATCAAAGTAAAAAAAAGAAATAAGCAAACTTAGTCGACATCTGATTTTTTCAAACAACTCACCAGAATCACGTTCCTCGAATTCGATAGCTAGATTCGAAAGACAATCCCGAAATGCGTCAACGATATCTTCCAAATCTGGCGATGAAGCAATTATGCGATTCGGAGCCATGAAAGATTTCACATCTCTCACATCTCGGGTTTCAATGACATATCTACCAAAAACTTCCATGTTCACTTTAATCGAGTGATGAATCAGTAGCATATTATCTAATAGAGATATAATTGTAGCTCTATTCTCATTGAAGAACGCATTGTAATCTAAAATGTTCGTTCTACACTCTAACCTATAGCTAATAATGCGGCATTTGAACGCGCTCTCGATCGCATATACGCCATCTCTGTAGTGCATGCACGCATTAGAGCGATGCTCCAAGGTTCTCTTATGAGCACCCATCCTATCTGATGGAACATCTTTAGCGCAGGGCACACATCTTTGCATACTTCTAGATGTCGATGGCGCTGGCGGATTCGAAATATCCAATCGAGCCCTTTTTGCACTAGGCTCGCCCAAATCACTCAAATCACCAACACATGAAATTCTTTGATGGCGGCGTAAATTATCACTACGCGTAAATGTTTGGAAACAAGCACTGCAGGTCAACATGATGATGATGAATAAAAAACGCTTTTATCACTCACGAACAAACAACAAATGCTGATTAATATGTGATTCCCAATAAACTGTGCTCCGCTCTGCGCACCCTTGAATTTATAGAAGTACCGCCTCCCCCACTCTCACCAACGCGATCTTGAACTCTCGCGGGAGAATGGCGCATGCGCACGCAGCAGCAGTGTTCAAGGTCGCACCCCCTCCCATTTCAGGGGTGTGGAAACACAAGGTCACGCTCACAGAAAAAAAGAAAGCCCTCCTCAAGGACGCGCTCTTCTCAAGGCCACAGCAACTCCCAAGGGCACCCTCCTCTCAAGGTCGCCAACTCGAGGTCACTCCTCCCAAGATCGCATCAAGGTCATTCACCCCAAGGTCACTCCTCTCAAGGTCACTCCTCCCAAGGTCATTCACCCCAAGGTCACTCCTCCCAAGGTCACTCCTCCCAAGGTCATTGACCCCCCTAAGGTCATTGACCCCCCAAGGCCACGTGGGGGGTGTGTGACCTTGGGAGGAGGTCTAGAATCGGCACAAATCATCTACTAAGGGTTTAGGCAAACTAAAATGTCTACCTTGCAATCTTGAAATAAATAATCCAACATGTTTTTGACAGTGTTCCATTGCAATTTATCTAAACCACAGCCAATTTTTGGTATAGCGAGTTTTTGTATATTATTTTTTCGGATATGTTCTTTCATTTTGACTAATGATTTCCACAAATCTTCCAAAAGTGGTTTTTCCCAAAATGAATTTTTTGTTACTTAGGTAATAATAAATGAAATTATTTCCATTTTTCAAACATACCATGCCTCCCCTATACGGATATTGCATTTTTAATTCATCTATTTGACCATATTTTTCTCTGAAAACTTTTGGTATCCCTTTTGAAATTTCCAAGTCTGCCTACACACAATGTGCTGAAGAATATTCATTTTCAGTTGTGAAAATATCTCTGATAGTTTCATCTATTCTAGTTGTTGAAATTTCTATTGGGTTTTTCATATTTTTCAAGAAATTGTCATACTTATTATATTCGATGTTTTGAATACTATTAACGAATTTCAGTTGGATTTCAGAATTATCTACTCGACTACCTGTTCTAGATTCAATTTTGAGAGATTCTTCTTCAATGTAGTCATTGGATTTGTTAATGTTGGTACTTCAACTATACTATTTTTGTTAAGATTCAGCAGGTGTTGTGTGTTTTCAGATTTGGGATTGTTTGTTACTTTATTTTTCATGTTAAGAATTTCTATTGTGTTTCTAATATTATTGAGTGCTTCTTCCCTATAAGCCTTCATCAATATTTCTTTTGATAAACCCGTTTCGGCGACTTGTGGCAGAACATTATTAAATTGTGGCGATATACGGTGAAAATTTACATAACTAGATTTCGATTTAATATCTGTTCGATCCTCATCAATTGGTATTTTCACTAGTTTATGTTTGTCAGATAAAAATATACTTTGTTCAGGAAAGTTTATGATGGCATTGAATTTTTTTAAGAATTCCATTCCTAAAATGAGGGGATGTGGTAGTTTTTCTATCACAATTGCTTCACAGACCGTTTTCAAACCTGCAATATCCAAATGAAAAGTTCTTTTTCCCATTGTAGGTATTCTCAAACCACCAGCCGCAAGTAAATTTTGACTATTAGGATAGTTATTAGTGAAATTCTTACATTCGAAAGATTTTATTACGTTCATTTGTGCTCCAGTGTCGAGGATTGCTACTGTTTCAATATTATTAATTTTGACTTTTATCGTGAGAATATTTGTATTACTTATTTCTTTATGGCGGCACCCCTTTGTCGCTAGGACGACGGCGGGGTTTACCGACGTCCTCCCCCGTTTGAGAAGTTGGCGAAATTTCTACCAAACATGAATATAAAACTCCTGATGAAATTTTGGACATCAGACTGGTAGCCACAAAAACGGACAGCATCGCCCAAAAAACTTGTGATTCCGATTTTAACTTGAGGTTTTTGGACGACCTTGTCCTAATTGATTGCGAACAAAAACAATCTTTAAAAGGTTTGCTGTTGAAATACGAGAATGTTTTTTCAGATAACTCAGGCCGAACAAACTGGTATACACATAAAATAAAATTATTCGATGATTCACCTTTCAAGAAAAAACAGTATCCCATACCGTTCGCATACAGGGAGGCCGTTTTCAAGGAAATTGAAAAGATGGAATCATGGGGCGTAATTGAAAGGGCTTCCACACCTTATATAAGTCCGTTGGTAGTAAACGTTAAGAAAGATGGATCAGTACGTGTTTGTTTGGACGCGAGACACTTAAACAAAGTTTTAGAACCGGATCATGAGTTACCGCGACCTATTGACGAAATTCTAAAGTCCCTTTCAGGCGCGCCTTTTAAGACTCTCTTGGACTTATCTTCGGGATATTGGCAAATACCATCACGAGAACAGGATAAAAAGTACACAGGATTCTTGGTAGGAACTAGGAGTTACCAGTTCACAGTGCTCCCTTTCGGGCTTAGTTCAGCAGTTTCATCATTTTCCAGGGCTGTCTCAAATATTTTCGGTACCGATTTCGATGATTTTGAGATAGCATATTTGGATGATATTTTGGTGTTTTCTAAAACTTTTGCGGATCATATAATACATTTAAATGCTGTTTTAGAACGGTTACAAGTTGCGAGCTTAACTTTAAAGTTCTGAAAATGTCGATTTATTCCGGAAAAGATAAACTACCTTGGGTACATTTTGGGTCAAGAGAGCATTGAACCAGATCCTGCGAGGATCTAAACTGTGAAAAATTTTCCCGTTCCTCATAACTTAAAATCGTTACAAGCCTTCTTGGGTTTATGTAATTATGATAGGGCCTTTTGCGAAAACTTTTCAGGCTTAGCAGAACCCCTAATCAGACTGTTAAGGAAAAAAAACGAGGTGGTGTTGGGGACCAGAGCAGGCGAATGCTTTCGAAGGTATCAAGTCACTTCTTGAAAGAGCATCCCTGTTATATCACCCTGATTTCAACCAACCACTATTTGTACAAACTGATGCGAGTCAATACGCGGTGGGGGCCCAACTATACCAGATAATTGAGGGGCAGCGAAAAGTCATTGCTTAAGCGAGTAGGTTGTTACTTAATAGGGAACAATTTTATTCGTCAAATGAAAAAGAAATCCTAACTGTCATTTGGAAACTACAAAAGTGGCGTACTTTCTTGTTAGGTAGACATTTCACTATTTTAACTGATAATAGCTAGGGCGTTAAGCTATATTCAGACCTGTCGGTTATTGACTCCTCGTGTCACACGGTGGGCACTAGCACTACAAGAATTTAGCTTTACCATAAAGTACATTAAAGCCGCCGAAAACGTCATCGCCGACACCCTTTCCAGGTATCCGGTAATGCGTCATACCGTACCGGATAGCAGATGTTTCAAATTATTTTCTTTAGAATTATAATAATAATAATAATGATTTTATTGATAAATAACAAGTACACATACAAAAAAAAAGAAGTCAGAGTAATTAACACTTGTACCTATCAAAAGGTTGAATTCAATTCCTGAACACATCGTCAGAGACTTATATTCAGAGCTTGCTCTTCCATTCAACCCTGGAGTGATTACAGAAACAAAATAATAAAAATAAATTAAAATAATAAGAAGTGATTAACAAAATAACAAAAAAAGAATAGGTGGTACAATACCTATTAAGAACATAAGTTTGATCAACTAAATAACAAGATTCAATATACCATTCAAGTAGATCAAATAAATGTTTTCTGAACCTTTCTGTGGACAGAGTTTTGAGATTATTGGGTAACCGGTTGTAAAGCCAAGCAAAGTTATATGAAAAAGAACCACGGTAGATGGAAGTCTTGTGAGTTGGTACAGAGAGCTGATTCCTGAACCTTAGATTCAGATTATGAATGTCAGTTCTATATTTGATTTTTTCATGAAGTTAACTGGGTTTTTGATTCAGAATGATTTTGCGAAATTGAACGCACGCATGATATGCTCTCCTGTTCTCCATATTCAACCATCCCAATAAATTCAAATGATGCGACACATGTTGACGTCTTCTCGTTCCGGTGATGAGTCTTATACAAGAGTTCTGTAATTTTTGTAGTCTTTTCTTATCTACTTGTAGTAAATTTGGACCATACACAGTGTCGGCATATTTTGCATGAGAAAGTAAAAGGGAATCACAGAGAATTTTCATGAGATTTGGATTCAGTACTTTTCGACTAGAGTAAATTGATTTGAGATTACTGAATCCTCTTTTCAGAATTAGAGAAACTTGCGATGAGAATCTCAGGGTGGAATCCAAAACCATAGTTATAGACAATAGTTTTTTGAGATATTTGTGAGACTATTCAGGTCTTCATTAATCTACTCACAAGCTATTTCTAGCATATTTTCAGGGAAATTCTTATAACTTTGTGTGTCATCTGCATAACTCTGAATACTAGTGTATTTAAGGCATTTGGGAAATTGAGAGGTATATATGACAAAAAGAAGCGGTCCGATTATTGAGCCTTTTGGCACGCCACTATGAAGTTTGAGATAGCTGGATACGTTTCGATCTAAAATAACTCGTTGCGAGCGGTTCATTAAATAATTACTGATGAGTGTCACAGCATTCGACGATAAACCTTAGTATTTAATCAGGTTCAGAAGTAGTTGATGATTGATTTTGTCGAAAGCTTTCGAGTAATCTATCAGAACAAGTAGGCATAATTCGTTTTTATCGATCGAACCCAACAAGTCATCAACAAACCAGTTGAGCGCCATGAGGTATAGTGCGGGTGCCACATATAGTTTTGTTCCCGGGGCAGTGTGGCATAAATACTGTGCCTCACTGCGGACAGTTATATTTTCTGGTGTGGTATCGTAGAGATGCCTCGCTGCTGTACAATTCAAATTGGAGCTTGAAGAATGTGGCCTGACGAACCATGCTATGATCTTGGCCCGTGGATTTTTTTTTATTATCGATTTTTTTTGCATGTTTCAATTCAAAAGTAGAGGATGGTCTTGTTTTGTTACTTAACTATGAATGAAGAATATGTTATGGTGATAAATTATTGCATTTTCCATTCAAGAACATTACAAACAACGGGATATACTGCATATCATGTGATGGAAAGATTCATCCATTATGCCTAGAGGCTGAGACACAATTGAAGAAATATAATTCTTAGGCACTAGATAAGACAACAGTGCACTTGACGATGTAATGCGAACGAATAAAATAAAAAAAAAATAGGAATGCGGTGAATCTCTTTCCCGTCTGAACACGTCTGAGCCTGCAAATTTTATGAGACACATGTATGTCGCATGGCCCTCAACCCTATGATAATAATCACAGGCCACGCGGCACAAAAGTTATGCCTCAGACAAATCGGCATATAAAAGAAAAACTAAATCGCTAATCGAAAAAATTCGCGAAGATACCTATGATAACATGCTCAATGATGTCAAAAACGATCAATGAAAAATTGGCCATTTGAGACCAGATTTTTTCCTTGTTTGGCGGCGCTTAACTGGTTAAGAAGAGTTGTTGTACAACTGTAATCAGGTCTAAAGCCAGAGCGACTCGGTGGTAAGATATTGTATTGTTCTAAGTAATTTCGAATTTGTTTATTGATTATCTTCTCGAAAGCTTTCGAGATGACACATAAAATACTGATAGGTCGTAAATCGTTGTATGTTTGGGGATTTTTAATTTTGGCCAGAGGTAGTACATGTGATTTTTTCCAAATTGACGGAAAAACATTTATTTCAATACATTCATTAAAGATATGTGTAATGACAGGCAGGATGAAACACTTATACCATCTGAACCAACAGCATTAGATTTTATAGAAAGGATGGATTGGAATACCTCTTCATCACTAGTTTCATGGAAGTCGAAATTGGCATTATCATTATTATAATTATTAGAGATAAAGTTCAATAAATCATCATTTGGGGCTACGTTATTAGTCGAGCATTTACTGAAAAAATCATTAATTTCGTCTACTTCTTTGAGATGATTTGGTATAGTGTTGGAATTTTTGTTATGAAAGTCCGAGAGCTCTCTCCATATTTTTTTTTATTTCGTAGACTGAATTCTGAGTATACCTTTTTTTCTAGATTAATTGTTCGATTGGTGAGGTTTCTAAGTTGCTTGTAGTATTCCCAATGATGCTGGGATTGGCTTCTCTTGTATTTAATCAATGCTCTGTCTCGTAGGCGCATGAGGAGTTTGAGGTTAACAGTTATCCATGGCGCCTTTTTTTTAGTAATACGAACTGTTCTGATAGGTGCATGAACATCGAAGCAGTTTATCATCAGAGATTTAGTCTTTCTACTTTGTCATTCACGTTTCTTAATGTGAATATTGAGTTAAAATCAGAATGAATTAATGTGTGATGAAAGTATTCAGAATTGAAGTGCTTGAAATCCCTGTACGTATATTCAAAATCAGTATTCGCCTTGATCGAAAATATTTGAGAATAAACAATTCAAGAATAAATTGAAAGGATTGTCCAATCAGCAAATAGCTGATCCACTACTGGGTCCAATAATAACGGCTTTATCTCAGAATGAACATTCGGAGAAACTCTCTAAATTCGTTTTATGTGAAAATCGATTGTTTTGTAGACAATCCGATGATGAGCCGTATGTATTATGTATACCAGAAAATCTTGTTAATGAATGTATCTCGAATTACCACGAAATACTTGGACATTTTTGGGTATATAAAACCTGGGTGGTAATTAAGAGGGATTTTTGGTGGAAAAATATGTTTCGCTCTATTAAACAGATGATAAAATCATGTGATATATGTCAGAAAGCTAAAGTCTCAATCTTGCCGAATCCGTCTCTTCTTTCAATATTTCCGAATTCTATAAATGAGGTAATATCATTAGATTTATATGGACCTCTTTCAACGTCTGTTGGTGGTACTACGTTCCTTTGCGTCGTACTTGATTTATATTCCAAATATACAACTTTGTACCCCCTGAAAAAAGCTACCACGCGCTCCATATTGAATAGATTGATTTCCGACTATTTTAGTAAGCATAAAAGAGTAGATATAATTTTAACGGATCATGGGTCCCAATTCACAGCGAAATTATGGTCTGATACTTTGTCTAAATTCGATGTGAAACCAGTATATAGTTCTATTCGACATCCTCAATCTTGTAGAACGATATATGCGAGAATTATCTAGGTTATTTCGTACTTAGTGTTCTGAAAAACATACGCGTTGGGCGGTATAAGTTAGGCGATTTGGCGAATTTTTAAATGCTGTCACACATGAATCCACTGGGTTTTCTCCTCGCGAATTACTATTTGGGGAAAGTCCAATCTCTTCAGCGCGCAGTATATCATGAGATATCCTATCCATGATATCGTTGAACAAGAACAACAACAGAAATTACTTTTAGCAAAGGGAACAATGCAGGGTCGGGCTCATCGAAGGTCAGATTCTAGGCCTGGCCGACCATATCACCCTTTCGCGGTGGGTAAGTTAGTATTGTTAAGAGCGAACCCTATATCTTCCACTCTCACTCAAGAGATAAAGAAGTTTCTTCTCCTCTTTGAGGGACCCTATGTTATAAAAAAACAACTCGGACCCTTATATTTTGTATTTGCCTGATTTATTTAAATTGATATCTTCAAAAGTGAGCGAGTTATTTTGATTAATAGAAAGAAATAAGTGAACTTTGACGTTCTGTAGCTCCACTACTGATCGAGATCGCACTCATGTTTATGTTAACTCTTTTTTATTAAAATGATTTCAGTTTGTGCCTTAAAACCTGACAGGTGTTTCAATTGAAAAACATAATTTTTGCTATTACGGAAAAATGCAACACTCTTTGCATCTCTATTTTCAACACGTCATATTTCTGGTGCTTTTGAATTTTTATTCAAAACTGTTTCTTATTGTGTATCAGCATTATCGATATATGGACAAACACGCACTGTTATATTTAGTCAACCTGTTGAAAATACCTCATGATATATTAGAGTAATTAAGAAATTTCTAAAAATGAAAGAAATAGTCTTATCCAATTATAATTTCGAACATAGTTTGAATTTGAATGTCTGGTAGACCTGGTATGTGCCAGGAAAGTCGAGGAAAGTAGTTGTTGCTCATGGTCTTCAGACATTCGAATTCAAACTATGTTCGAAATTTTAATTGGATAACGCTCTATTTCTTTTATTTTTAATACTACGTTCAATTCATGGCTTCTTTCATTTTGTGAGTAATTTCTATTACACCACCAGTGTACATCAGCTAAAACAAATAATGTTTCCAACATATTTTATGACTATATGAGCCCTTAATGAAGAAATTATTGAAGGCTTAATACATGAGAAAAAAGATAAAGTTTCTATTACTCCCTGTACATAAAACAAATTGGTCGCAAATCGAAGCATAGAAACTTCCTTAATTCTGTGCTAATCATTCATTCCATCATAATCATGTTTCATATGGAACGGAATTATCCAACAAAATTGAGAATTGGCATCGTTGTCCATCGAATTCCGACTGAAAATCGCATCAGTCTTCAAAATATTGATATTCAACCTCGTAGCGTCATCTTTCGGTATTTAACGGAACTTCAGCTTTTAGGCAAGCCATGAATGAACATACCTCTCTTATGGAGGTTGGCTATCTTCCTATTTATTCCTCAATCAACGATGCGAATGGGAAAATAATAAATATTACCTTTATTTTATTTCTATTCGACAACGCAATTGATTTGTATTATTATGTAGTATTGCGATATTTCTTTTCAGCGGCCATTTTATTCGCATACATTTTCCAATATTCGTATAAGCATGAACGTAGCATGAACCCAAGGATATTAAACTGTAAAGGATTGCTCGATCGACCAAGTTTTTCTTCCGGATGTATGACGTCACTGACTCCGCTCGTAATTTCATTGGCTGTTGACTCTCCATCTTTGTCATTGATTTTAGTTTCAGTTTCTCACTTTATTTTTGTTATTCCACAGGAGGTTGTTTTTTAAATACACGAAAGAATAATAATTGAGTTTTTAAGTCAGTATGAGAACATGAAATATCTGGACAATCAATTTATAGCCATTATTAGTTCCATTCGCAAAATTTTAGGAATAGGAATTGGATGAAAACATGTTTTTTCATTCTTTGAAGACTGTTGTGGCACTGGTTTACCTTTTTGGTTTGTGGCCGAATAATTATTGAAGTGAATTATATTCTACAGCACCTAGTCACAGAAATCATTTACACAGTGAATTTTGGAACCAAAGGTATTAAAATGCATGTTGCTGCCTAGAATCAAAATTTAATTGAAAATCTGCTAGATTCATATATTTCATACCAGGTAAGCTCTGAAAATAGTGGTGAAATGAGGGTTTATTATTAATAATATCCATTGGTTTTTTTAGGGTACTATCAAAGATTACATAGACAGAATATAGAATATATTTCTGGATATTGTCCAGTGCAAGTAGATATATGGAAGCAATTATGAAATTGAAAATGTCCTCGGAAGTTTGTAGTGCATGTTCATTTTACATTTCAAGTATACATGTATTATTATCCATTATGAACTGTATAGATCAATAATAAATCATTCCCTATTGAGGTAGGTATATCATTTTGCAATCAGTAGCAGTTTTTATTTCATGATATACAATATTGTTTAATCAATCACACAGTATACTTACATACTATACCATTTTCAACCAACAAATTATGTTATCTTTCACCTATATATTATTTCTGAGTGCATCCAGAAACAGTGATCTACCTATAATGCCTCAAAAATAAAATACTACCTATTTAGATCAAAGGATGATGTCCATTCAAGTTCAGGGCACTGAGATATACCTATCATAAAATCATAATATGAACAGTAGGTAGGTATATGGAACAAATAAAACATTTTGATTTTATAAAATGTATGATTTCCACAGTATAAAATACACCAAAAATTTTGATTTTTGTATTATATCTACCTGAGTTGATTGTTTGACATTTTTCACAATTGGTTATTTTTATTGAATCACTTTCTTCAATTTAGTGAATTCAGTCATCACTTATTATGATGGGATGAAGATGTGATAATTTCAGGATCAGAAGAGAATATGCATCTTCTGAAATGGAGCAACATGTTCAGAGACATTTTGGGATATGGATGATGTTCTCAATATTTTCTGTCACACCTTACTCAGTGGAACATTTGTGTTCCAATCATCTCTTCACTAGTGAATCTACAATACAAAGACAACAATAACAAAATATTACTCCTCAAGAGCATGTATTATAATAATATACCTTCAGGGTACATTTATATGTAGGTCCTGTCATGTTATTCCTGCTCATAATCTTGATCACATAAAATAGAACAAATCTACTGAAATCACTTGGATTACACAAAGGAAGTCTTCCACTTCTAATTGTTGTGGGTTTTGGAAAAACACATGGAAATTATTTGTTGTTTTGGGTTTTCTTAAATCATCTACAGCCTCAGGCCTGTGCCCATGCCGTGCTCATTCCCTCAGTTACAGCTCACAAAACAACTAATTCACCTATAAAAGTAAGATTTTATATATTCAGCATTTTGTATTGCATGTACTTACTTCATTCACTTATATAAAGTACCATTTTATTTTAAATTTACTAAATTCATTCCAATTTTGAAATTTCGCAAAAAGTTTCAATGGCGACATAATAACTTCCGATGGTCGTCCTCTCGACCAATGAACAACAAGGTCGAATCAGTGACGTCATTCAACGTGTTTACATTGCCAGCATAGGGATTGAGCAATCCTTTACAGTTTAATATCCTTGGCATGAACCAGGCTTAATATGGAGGTTGGCTGACCGGTAGTCCATATTGAAGATTTCTTTCTACCAGCAGAGCAGAGTTGCGCACAAAGACAAGAGATGGCGGTAGCTATTCCATTCTCCTTGTTCAATATTGTCTTTCATTTTCTATTACAGCTTATGAGCTTAGAGCTTACAGTACAGCTGATGTACGAAGCACAAACACGAAGTGTAAAGTTATGATGCTGATGCTGAATCAGACAAAGAGAACATTCTGGTCCCCTTCCGCTGTTCGGTCTATAAACAATAATTATCATCCTCCGCACCATCTCGAGCGTATTGGTAATGGATATTACGTGTTTTATACATCGAATTGTTACATACCGCCAGTGCAGTGTTTGTCAGTATTCATGAGTTCGGGATCACGCAGTTCATTGGTATAACTGAGTGGGACGATTTGATGATAGAAGTCATCTTTTTGGGGACTGATATTCGTGATTTCGTGTGAGTACCTTTTGTTTACTGTCGCGGATAGCTAGGTGGGACGGGACGGAGATTACCGGCAAAGGCACGATTCATTTTTATTGGTAAATTGGGATTTGGGATGTACCGTAGCCGGTGGTCATAGTGGTTTGGATATATACTAGTGCCTATCTATAATTTTCGAGATAATTTTCTACAAAAATGTTGTGATATGTGATATCTATATCCGTCGGACAGTACACTACACTGGAAAGTTACATACCTATATACCTATTCTAACCTAACTAAAACGAGTGAACTGTGAATTACGACTATCATGACGAGGTATGAATCGTATAATAATTACAAACTGCGAGTTACTGGCCAGATTGAAAATTTTGGAATTCTTTTGGAAAAACACCTAGTGAATGAGGCTTGCGCTCGACTTATTGAAATGATCACATTAAATTAATTATTTTATTAAAATAAAGTTTTTTGTAATGTAATACTTTATAAAAAGTATACCTATATCACATAAAAATCACATGAATAGAGAAACTGAATATCTAAAAATTAACATGGATAACTAATTAGGGAAAATAATGAACAGTAAAACGACAAAATAACTTAGTTTGTTGAAACTTGACTTCTCTCTCTGGAATCCTTCTCGAAGTCTATAGTTGTTCATGGCCCATTTTAATGAACCTAAAAGATTAAAAAATATAAGTAAGTAAGTATGACTAGTTTTGGATAAGCCAAAAAAGTTTGCATCGTTACTTGTGCATGTAATTTACATTAAATTTCCAGTATTTTTAAAAACCACTAAGAATATCACTCTTTTAAATTATACATATATGTTTCTTGAAGGAAAAATAATTTCGAAATATATCGAAAACGGGACATACTTAGCAAGAAAATATCGAGAAAAATATTCAAAATCATGCCGATTTTTTTTAGTACAGTTTTAGACATTCTGATGATTTTATTTTTGGCAAAGGTATAAATTAGGTAATTTCCTATATTTAGTGACGAGTTTAGTGCTAACCTCGGTCATACCTATACAAAATGACAATATATAATAATATTAAT
This sequence comes from Chrysomela aeneicollis, assembly GCA_029955515.1. Classification (NCBI taxonomy): domain Eukaryota; kingdom Metazoa; phylum Arthropoda; class Insecta; order Coleoptera; family Chrysomelidae; genus Chrysomela; species Chrysomela aeneicollis. The sequence goes on from JARUHQ010000024.1 coordinate 1,012,008, forward strand.
AAAGATTAATAATACTAACAGATTTCCTAATAAATAATCAAATAGTAGGGCGTATGTGGAAAGATTCAAGTCGATTGGATTAGTAACAAATTAACTTTTATCATCACACTTTTTTCGACTTTTTTGGACCACCCTGTATGTGTATGTGAAAATATGTATTCGAGTCAATTAGATCAGTATACCTATAAATTCAAGTTCATGTCATAACCGAGGTCATAATATACTTATTCAAATATTGCACTGTCATAATATCAGTAAAATATAAAAATATATCTGGAAAAAAACCAAGTTTATTCGATTTGTTGAAATTCAACTTTATGTCATTGCACTTTTTTGGGTCCCCGTACATGCCAAACGCATAAAACTAGTAACCTTCTTCAAAAACTTCAGTAATATCCGAGACAATCTCGTTGAGAATATCACTTTCAAATAAGCTTTGCTATATGTTACTTTACGTAATTTCTTATTATTTAAGTATTTATAACATTATAACCTCGATTATAACACAATACACTAGAAAACAATACTAAAGAAGCTAGCAAAGCCACACACGAATTTCGACTCGGGATAGATCACATAATTTTAGGCTCATTTTAGGATATTTTATTACCCTATTCCCAAATTTTTTGCTCTTCTCTTTGATAGAAAAATCTGTGGCGGCCGAACTCAGCAGAGCCATTTTTGAAAAACAATAATTTTGGTGTTTTGAAATAGCCAAATTGTATAGCTCATTTTAGGCTAATTTATTACCCTATTCCCATTTTTTTGCTCCCTCCCTTGATAGAAAAACTTGTGGCTTTGTTAGCTTCGGGCGAACTCAGCAGAGCCATTTTTGAAAATCTATTTTTTTTGCGATTCAATATAGCGATATTACTGGACTAATTTTAGGTTAATTAATTGCCCTGATTTTAATTTTGTTTTCTCCACGCATTACAGAAAAAAACAAGATTTTTCGATTTTCGCCAAGTCGATTTTGCAATAATTTCAAATTATAAATCTTTGACGATTCAACTTGTCAAAACGATGATACCCATCGCTGGATCAATAAAATGTTCATGTTGGAATGTTTTACTCGACGTTTTAAAAAAAAAACTGTGGCTTTGTTGGCTTCGGGTTCGGGCGAACTCAGCAGAGCAAGTTTTTCAAAGACATGATTTTTCTGTCATTTGATATAGCGATATTTCAAGACTAATTTTAGGCTAATTAATTACCCTTAATTCATTATTTTTTCTCCACGCATTAGTGAAAAAAACAAGATTTTTCAATTTTCGCCAAGTAAATGATTATAATTTTTTGACGATTTAACTTGTCAAACCGATGATACACATCGCTGGATCAATTTGGAATGTTTTATTCGACGTTTTTCTAAAAAAACCTGTGGCTTTGCTGACTTCGGGAAATATTTCAAGACTAATTTTAGGCTAAGTAATTACCCTTATTTCATTTCTTCTGTTCCACGCATTACAAAAAAATATTTTTCGATATTCGCCAAGTCGATGATATAATCTTTTCAAATTATAATTTTTTGACTATTCAACTCAGAATATGTCATACCTACTCATGTATAAACTACAGATGATCAATCCTTTTGAATAATCCAGGTTAGCTTGTTGAATTAGTTCATAGTAGACATCAAGGTAGACATTTTCCGAAGTTGGGCGGTTTTGAATTATCGAATATGAAGGGATATTTTAGGAAGGATCTATATTTTGAAAAGTACGTATGGCGTCATCTCGGGTGTCATCGATATTTTCGTGAGGAAGAAACTTTCGACATTCAATAAACATGTTTCAATTCGAGAAATAAATGATCTTATACGTGAATAATTGTGAAATAAACAAAACATAATTGCATAAAACATATAATATTGAATCTCCATCAGAGATATCCATGTATCTCCACGTATCTCCATAAATTTCCATCAAGACTTTCACAGATCTCCTTGGATTTTCACGGATCTTCATGGATTTCCACAGATCTCCATGGATTTCCTCATATCTCCATGGATCATTTGTTACTGTTTGTGACCATTTTTAATATTTTTCGAGATTTTTTTCTTGAAATAATTTTGTTATAATAATAGAGGGCTATGGATACGTTCACATAACTAATTTCAGTCCTAAAATGTTTGTGAAAATAAAAATTCACTGTTTTCGAAAACATTTTTATTGCTATTTTTTTCTAATGGCAACTTCGATGGCAAGAAAAAAATGACATTTTTCTCCAAATGACATTAAAAGCGGCCTTTTAATGACACTTGGCAGGCTTAGAAGTTGTAATTTTAATGCCTAGGCAGAAAAAGTCCACTTTTACTGCCTAGGCAGAAAAAGTTCGTTGCTAGGCAACCTTCCAAGTAATAATTAAAATCAAACTGGTTATTAAAATTGACAATGACATTAAGAAAACTCAAAATGATGCTGATGATAATAAACTGGTTTTATTGCATTAAAACTACAAACTACAACACGAACTTTTTATTTATTAGATATATTTATGGTGATTTGTGAACAATTATTTAATACAATTGAACTCTGTCCACTTCCCTCCTTTCCAGTAAAATTAACAACTTTAGTATCCACACTTGATACTCCGGAAACGCCAGAAAATATTTTATTGCCGATGTTCGACTTATTGGCTAGCGAGTCCTCAATATAGCCCTCCGCGACAGCGGAAGACTTCCATCCTCCATGTTGCTTCAACATTGTTATGTCCCCACCAGAATGCACCAGCAACGTGGCCGAAGTTCTGCGAAAGCAGTGCCCGGTATACTCTTTCGCATGGGATAGTCCCAGAAAAGTAGCAATTTTTTCTGGCATTTTACCGAATTTGTGAATGCCAATGAATTGGTGATGTGCTTTACCGTTCGCATACTTATAGAAGACACGCCGATTATTTAAATTCGAAGGTCTGGAGGCTGCATATTTTCTGTAAACGCTTAAATATTCCGCACACATAAAAACAAATTCTCAAATGAAAACGATATATTTGTTCAACGTCCAATTCTTGTTTTGAAAAAGCGCATTCTTCTTCTGAAATAATTTATTTGAAATGAATTTATTGAATATGTCAATTGTAGAAAATTATTTCACTGGAATATTCATTTGGTATAACAAAATGTACTCAATTCAAGAAATTCAAAGTATCCAGAAAAAATAATTAAGTTCTTGAAAAATATATCACGGAATGTCTTCTTTCAAAATAACATTCAACATTTAATCTCTGAATGAGTAAATCTCTGAGAAAGTTTCTTTGGATTGACCATAATATTTTCTTGAATATAATTGCGATCCCTTCGAGCCGAGAATGTTGCCAAACGGTGTGAGTGTGTTGTTTCGGTGCTCTTGTCGTGCATCCATCATTGTTCAACCAGGTCAACCTATTTTATTGGCATAGAAATATTGGCTTGCTATGAAAGAAAAACTAAGGTCTTAGGAGATATCTGAGGATATAATTACCACTTTTAGAGGTAAGTTACATGCCTATATCTTATCGACGTTCATTCTTGGGTAGGTATTATTGTGTATCCAATCAATTAACGTAGCTATATCATCTCGAAAACTGATAATTCGTGAAAAACTTGAATAACCAGGATCGTCATAGTGAGTGAAAATTGGGGTTAGGTACCTATGTGCGGATGAACGTTTAAATTTGTCCAAACACTGATTGAACAGTGGAAAAGAGCTTCTTGAACTTGTATTAGACATCTTAGGTATTTTTTTACCTAATTTCGATCCAAGGAAAATGAATTCAGTAGTAAGAATGTGAACCCAGATTTGAAGAAATATAATAACCATACATTGTGTTGAGTCAGATTATCTCTCACATTGTACCTACATGGAGTTGTGAATGATATATTTTATATTTTTCAGTAGTTTGAAACCAGAGGAATACAACTTTATTGCGAGGTAAACTGGTGGACAAGTTCAGAAATAATCTCTACGAATAGGGGGAAAGGTTGTCAAGAAGAAGGTTTGCAAGTGATGATGTGATTGATGAGAGCCCCAATAAGAGAACGGAAGTTGAGGATGATTCTCATTTCAAGAAATCGATATAATTCCTCTAATTTGATAAAATTCTTGATACAAAACAATCTACAGCTAAAACTGAAAATCTGATTCTTTTAGTTCAAGAAAAATGCGAGTCATTGAGAGATTATGATTGTCTTGATTTGAATATATTGTGTTATCAATCTGAAATATTGTATTATTCTCACGAAGAACTCCATTCATTTACGAATCAAGAAATCTATAACATTGGTATGAGTGTATATAGTTGGAAACATAAAAGTCTTGAATTGAGCAGACATTTATTCCAGTATATATAAACAAGCCATACTCTTGAATCAAAGCATATCAAATCAAATCAAGTAATTATTTTTATGTGTGCGTTACTACAAAAGATCTTGATCTTTTGGTCTTAGTATTTGGTAGCATAATTAGCAATTTGTCGCCCATATCATTTATATCATCTGTTTTCATTTGCAAAAGCTCATCACATCTACAAGCCCCAGCGACTGCAACAATAAGTACAACCTAAAATATACATTGAAAATTAGTTCTTTAATCCATAATAGATCATTTTCAATATATTCCTACCTTCGTACACAAATACAGTTCATCTGGGGCATCTGATAAAAATTTCTCGATTTCTTCTCTTTGAAAAACTCGGGATTTTTTGCATGGAAACCGTATGACTGGCGTTTCAAAAAAACCCGTAACTTCAGGTATTTTGCCAAATCAATGTTATTTTTTATGTTCAGGGTAGCTTTCAACATTGAATAGGTAGACCATAACGTTGAAGGCTTTATTTTCTTTGAAAGATCGGAAAAATAGACAATCAGCACATCTTCAGAGAAAGATCCTATATTTTTCTTTTGTCTATATTCCATGAATCTGCTGTATGTGAGTTCATATACAGTTCTTGATTTTTCCGGTAAAAGGTTAAATTCCACATCTCGCGCCTGGTCTCTTATCTCAGGTGGTGTTAATTGCATCAATTCATCCTCACTTTGCAGTAAATCCATTTCTAACATGACAACTTTTCAAAATTGACAATGACAAAGTAAACAGTAAACAAACATATTCAAAAAACGTCATCAGCGGTAAACATAATAACGCAGGGCCCAGTTACCTTTGATAAAATAATTTAGTTATTTGGATATTGATAATGAAACGCAATTTAAATATGAAAAAGTCGATTTTGCGTGGAATTGGAACAAATTTGAAGAAAAAATTATATGTTTCACACGGCAGGAAAGCAGATTTAATGCTACTGCACTTATAGTAGCCTTGAGAGGACAATACTGCAGACAATTCCTGTTGATCAGCAGAGCAAATATGGAGATCTGGTGGCTACACTTGAGTTAAGGTATGGCGATCAACATCGAGAGCAGCTATACCGGGTGAAAATGAAAACACGGGTGCAGAAATCTGGGGAGACCTTGCAAGAATTCGAGGCAGATGTGAGAAGACTGATCCAGTTAGCCTACCCACAGGCACCAGAAGACTTCAGGGAGCTACTGGCTGTTCAGTTATTTATCGATGGACTCAGAGATCCTGAGATTGAGAGGATCCTTCGACTGACGACCTTCAACAGAAGCAGTGAAGCCTTGGTTCGAGCTCTGGAGGTAGAAGCAGCTTTTCTTGCTTCGAGTGAAATAGCAAGATCAGTTTCAAACAGGGAACCAACCCAGCAGAGTGAAGAATTGACACAAGTATCAGAAATGTTGCTGGAGAAGATTAGAGTCCTGAAGAAGAATGCTGATAACCAGCAGAACCGAACATGTTTCAGATGCGGCAGAACTGGACTAATAAAAAGGTTTTGTAGACAATATGTGCCATAGCAGTACGCTACATCTGAGTGGACTTCGACTAGTAGACCTGGGACGGCGAGATATCATCCAACGATAACACAAGAGGAAAGAACATGTTATCGATGTGGCAAGACAGGCAGGACACATCCAGAGGGACTGCAGGATGAAAGTATCCCCAGGATTCTTCTCGAATAGTAGGATTGATACATCCAGCATGTTTTTAATGAATGGTCAGGAAAACACTTATGTTGGCACTTCGTGGCGCAGGCCATCAGAAAATTCTGAACAACATGAATCTAACTTATTAAAGTTAAAAGGGTCATGGTAGAAACGGAAAATGTGCCTAGTTCTGAGAAACGAGATGGATCAGAGGAATCTCGGGTTTATCACAATGTGGATGCCAAATCGAATAGATCCATTCGAGGAAACCGTACGGGGTATGAGCGGGCATGACGTCCTGAAGAAACCGACGATAAATGGACAACAGCTACTATGAGACGAGACCAACAGAAAGACCTGGATATTGCTGATTTTCTACGATGGAAAGAAAATAGATTGAGTAGACCCTCATGGAACGATATCGGAGGTAGAAGTCCAGTTTTTAAGTCTATGTGGGCACAATGGGACTCCCTAATCATGGAAAATGGTCTGCTGAAACGAGTTTGGGAGTCAGCCGATGGCAGATCATCCATGTCTCAATTAGTGGTACCCAAGAACAGAATAAACGAAGTTCTAGCAGAAGTCCATGGCAGAAGGCCTGGTAAACATCTGGGTGTAAATGGGACATTGAACAAATTAAGAGAACGGTTCTACTGGGTCCAATATCGTGACGACGTAGGAGGTTGGTGTAGAAAATGTCAAATTTGTCAGAGGAATACAAGCCCGAAAACAAAACCAAGAGGCAAGTTGAGTTACGAATTTGGAGATCATTATTCAACCCGTGACATCACCAGAAATAAAACTAGGTGGGACACTGATAGAATGAAGGCTCGCTACGACCTCAGAGCAAATTCAGAGGGGTTCAAGGAAGAAGATCGAGTATGGCTGTATAATCCACGTCGACAGAAAGGTGTCTCTCCCAAATCAACACCATCTTGGGAAGGACCATACAAGGTGATAAAAAGGATAAATGATGTGGTTTATAGAATCCAACGCAGCCCCAGAGCCAAGATGAAAGTCGTCCACCTGGAGAGGTTGAAGCCTTACAATGGTAAAGTTTTTGATCGGGACGATCAAATTTGATAGGGGGATGATGTTACGAACCGCTGGCATTTCCGAGAAGGCCGGAAAGCACCATCTCGACGCGTGATTCACAGCGGAGGCAGCGGTCGTAGACGTGCCGCTATAATTAGCGGATGATTCATTGCCGTCAAATATGAAAAATAATTCCAGAATATTCCTATTCTTTCTGGACTATGATGTTCTTACCTATATAAGATCCGCGGTTTCGCGGACAAGACAGATTAGAAAAAAAGCTAGTACAGTTAACATTGAGATTTGTAAAGCGAATATCGTTGTTATTTAACTAAGTGTTTATTGAGTTGTATTTAGTGTGTTTAGTGAAATAAATTGTTCAGTTTTGTACTTAGTGTTTTAAATTCACGAACCCAAGTGGAATTAACGTAACAATATTTACGAGGATATTTATTACAGTGAAAGAATCAACTTGCTTGGACCTAATTACATCAGTTATACGCGAGGGGTTGACCACTAGGAGAAAATGTGTATACTGGAATTCCTATAAGCCGGAATTCCCCTGGAATTCCCCGGAATTCTCCGGAATTTCCCCGGAATTCTCCGGAATTCCCCCGGAATTTCCCGGAATTCCCCCGGAATTTCCCGGAATTCCCCCGGAATTTCCCGGAATTCCCCCGGAATTCCCCGGAATTCCTCCGGAAGAAATATGTCAATTCGAACAAATAACGAAGAAATTTTGAAACTAAATGTAGATAATACTCGGTAATCCGGTGAAATATGAAATATTCAGGAACATCACACACAAATTCATTCGGGATTCCCAAGGGGATTTCTGAGTTCAAGATAAACTTCAGACCTAGCTCCAGAGTGATGTCACTAAATATTACAGAATCTGAATAATACCGTATTATATTGATTTCAAAATTTCGAAATCAGTGAGGCTATAGCGTGGGCTATAGGCTGTATTGTATTATATCGAAAACCTCGTCGGAAACAGAATAAATCATCTGATGGTATCAATATCATCCTCGGAAAATACCGAGGAACGGATGGACTGATTCGGTCTGATTTCTCCTCGGATTTAACTTTTTTCTGTTTTAATCCCTCCTTTTTCCAAGATCTGAATCCGTAAGAAGAAAAATCCAGAAAAAACATTTTTATTCAGAAAAAATTCACCAAAGGGTGTTAACTATAAATCATCATATCTATCAAACACATGATTCAATTTACATAGAAACATACAAGGTGGTTCACTCAGGTTCACTAATCACTACTAGCGCGACAGAGATTTAAAGCGAAACTGCAAAACTTTCAAAGTTTTTATCATTTCAGTAGTTCGTACGTTGTTAAATTTTGAAAGTATTTCGAAATATACAGGATTTCCCAAAAATTGTGGCATATTAAAGTTATATTGTATCTTATGGAAGTCCATCTAATTGGTTGCATTTTTATATTCTCCCTGAAAACCTTATTTCATCGATTTATATCACTCTTGGGGTCTAGGCAGAAGATATATGGTTTGGAAAATCAAGATTCTTCAATTTTTTCGTTATTGGCCAAAACCTCGGTGAAATCGGCTTACATGTCCCTATCCTAACTCTTGACCTAATATCTATAATGACATTTAACTGAATCACATATCGGGGGGTTCAGAATTATGAAACACCCTGTTTTTTTTTTCATTCGAATATAAATAATTGGTGGCGAATAAAAAGTCAAGATAGGGACATGTTAGCCGTTTGGATCAATAATGAGTAGATTCGACAGAAAAAATTCCTAAAGTTGAAAAATCTCAATTTTTCACACCCTATATTTCTGTAATCGTTCCAGCTAGTATGATAATAAAATCAGCTTTCCAGATAGAATCTGAAAAAGCAATAAAATTCAGGGTGTTCCAAAAGAAACAAGATAATTAACATTGACATGCCATAATTTTTGGGAACATCCTGTACATTTCATAATAATTTCAAAATATAGCCTTCATATACAAACTACTAAAGTTACAAAATCACAGTCAGCAGAAATTGTTTTTTTTTTTAAGACGGAAATGAACTTATCGATGATCATGATGATGATTAAAATAATTTATTTAACATTTTTAGTGAAATTTCATCAGATTTTCTTGGTGTTTTCAGCAATAAAACACAAAAATTTCGTATTTTTTCTGGCGTAAAAAAGAAAGGAATTCCCCGGAATTCCTATCAATTGTACACCGGAATTCCCATGTGGTCAACCCCTCGGTTATAAGTCTTCTAAAAACATCTGTTGTATAGCGTGATTTAGTTTTTTGTACACGTAACTCCATAGACACTTAGAAATCTGAAGGTGTAAAACCAGCAGAAAAACCTCGAGAATAACTCACTTGTTCCAGCCGATGTAATCGATAGGTACCTTGCAATATGAACTTCAACTCAACATTTTCGAAATTGATGGACTTTTTGTCTTGTAATTTTAGCCATATTGAAATAATAGAATTTAAATATGGATCTCCTCGTGGATCTCGATATAAATTAAAGGGCCTTTCAAATGAGGCATTGCAAGAATCTACTGCCTGTTGGAAAATTTATGGGTGGGACTGTCATTCAGGAGGTAATTTCAGGGATGACATTGATAAATTGCAGGATTTCATAAATAAGAATATTTATGCTCCATAATTGAGATACCTTCTATGTATTTATTTCATTTCGCTGTATCACACAGTATAATATCGATATGATGATGAACCCGCCTATTCAATTTTAAGAACGCGATAGTCAGAGAAAATACCATAGATCTCGGCATAGATACGCTTGAAAAACTATTACATAAATGTGGAACTGCATTATAGGATTGACTACCGATCTATTTTTATTCATCATAGTTCAATGAACCCTAATTGTATATACTAGAAGATGTAAACAATAATAATTTGTATGTCCTGATCTGTTTTCATTGAAACAGATCTCAATTATGTTCCTATCATCAAAAAATATCTTGGAAAATATGGTGAATCGTTGATCTCAAGAAAAATTATAATAAATCAACCATCATTTCATCATAAGAAATTGAGATTGATATCGAAATTGAGTGGATCTCCCCGATAATGAAAATATACGCTACATTAGTAGAGAAGCATAACCTAATTAATTCAATAGTCGTCATCTCGTATCCTATGGTGTGTCCAAATGTCGAGTGCAAGAAATATATATACGGAAATATATATATTTCCGAGTATTCGTCTTCCTAATTGATTATATGAACAGAAAATATTGAAACAATATTTCGAGAATATTTTGGTTTGTCAACGCCGAGGTCACCGCCGTTTCCCAAAATCAGTGAGTACTTATACTTTCTTTGAAGTTCTGATATAGGATTTGACGAGGGATTTGATTAAGTTCTAGTGCTCTCTACTAGAATTCTATGTACCTAATGCTGTACCAGCATTTGTGGCCCACCCAAAAAAAAAACATATTAATTACAATTTATCACAACAAAACTCGATTTTTTTACAGGCGTGGTTTTCTGAAAAATGGGGCGTGGTGCAATATTAGACTAATGCTACACCACACCTTCACCTCGAAAAAAATATGAGCATTTCATTGGTGTAAAAATATCCTATTTTCTTCAAAACTGAGAAAGTGCGAGTTTTTACTGAAAAATTATGATTTTGAGCTATTTTGAGCAGTGTAATTAACGAGGTAATTAATTCGGGATTGAATGCGATATCTGAAATATGATTCATTTTATCACTAGAAGTAATATTTCAGAGGGTGGGGTGATGTAAGGAATTCGTATTCCAATAGACTATAATTTTGTCACTCAATAAAAGCGTTCAAGATTATACATATAATACTTCGGTGTATTTTTTCATGCTGATTTTCACATAAATCGTTTGTAATTAATTTGTGGTGAAGGTGAAGGTGTCGTGTAGCATTAGTCTAATATTGCACCACACCCCATTTTTTAGAAATCCACGCCTGTAAAAAAATTTACTTTTGTTGTAATAAATTGTAATTAATGTGTAAAAAGTTCTCATATAATTTTATTTCCGATGCGAATATGTGGTGTAGCATTAGTCTAATATTGCACCACGCCCCATTTTTCAGAAAACCAAGCCTGTAAAAAAATCGAGTTTTGTTGTGATAAATTGTATAATATGTTAGAAATTCCCACATGATTTTTTTTGGGTGGACCACAAATGCTGGTGCAGCATTAGGTATACATAGAATTCTGAATATTTCTAGCATATTATGGATATATTTCAAAATAATAAAATACTGAACTTTCTTCACACAGCGCAATTTTTTAGATCAAATAATGTTGATGTTTCTCTCTATTGAAGAGAGTTCAGGAGTGTGATTCATACAGGGTGCCCGTTTTTCGAGCTTAACCATGGGGATCTCAGTTAATACAAGAGATACGAGGTCGGTTAAATTGGGGCAAAGTTGAGCATTTTCATGGTGAACAATTTTGTGAAAGAAAATTTTATGTATCATCTCTAGTTTTTGAATTAATGGGAAAAAACTATTACACAAGAAATCTAAATCTGTCATCGTATTTTCCATTGCGTTCTAGATGTCATAGATACAACAGTCAACTTCGGATTTTGTTATGGGCGCCATATTGGACTTTTGCATTTTCGAAAAGTCTGTCATTTTCTGAATACAATGATGTGACACATGATATGTTTGAATCTCACATGTTAACCCTTGTATGCCGATGCTCTTGAGATCAACCTAAATGCCGGTACGGGGTCCCTCAGGGACCCCAATCAAATATATGATTTTTTGTAAAAAAATTTATGTATTTTTATAAAAAATTCACACTAAAGTATATCTAATACAGTTTATTTCAATACAAATGTATATAAACATAATAAACTTTATTCTAGTAAACAAACTGATGAACTTTCTACATGAAAAAAAACCATTTAGAAAAAAGGGATACTCATTTAGTAAATAGGAGAAATATTCAGTTTGACAAACAGGTTGTACATACAATTGTTTGTTCTTTTTTTCTGTGATCTTCACACACAAATTCGAGGGCACTTATAGCATCTAGCCCGTTTTCTAGATGGAGGAACTGGTTGACGATCATGTGCATCTTCTACTATTTCCGCAATCTCGTAGATCCGATATTACACCGCTTTTATGATATTTATGTCGGGACCTCTTCTCCATATGGCTCCGAGCAAGATCTTCTCCCTCGTCTTCTCCTAATTGCAAAAGAAACAATCGTCTTCGTGACAAAATATTTTTTTTCCAGTCGGGATTTTTTTCAATGTGTAAAATGAAAGCATTGGAGACGCAAATGGCTACCATGTTCATAAATAGTCTGTATGGCCATCGATTTGTTTTCTGCTACACGAATACTCTCTAATAAGCTTATCCGCATTGTCAACACCACCTTTACTAGCATTGTAATCTAAAATCATACATGGTTTGTTTCGGTTGTCTGGACAAACTTTATCATCATCGTGTTGGCTTGATTTTTCTTGGGAATGTAGGAGACCATCGTTAGGTTATTAGAAAATGCAAACATAGATGACTCTATTGGTCTGGATGATAGATTTAGCTGAGTTGGTGTGTCGGGCTTATTTTTGCGAACTGTCCCAAGTAATGTGAGTTTCTTTGACAATAAGTAATTTGCCAACGGAACACTTGTACAAAAGTTATCTGTTGTTATTCATCGCCAACTGTCGTGGTACGGTTGCACCAGACCTGACACTACACGAAAACTTTGATTCTTCTCTGGGTTTTCCAGTGTACACCTGAAGGTTGCATAAGTATGACGTTCTTACGTCAGCGGCTGCCCGAATTTTTATTCCATATCGTCCAGTGATCTGTTCGTATGGTTCAAAGGACATTTTACAATTATCAACAAACATGTCCCAAATATTTGTTATTGCTGCTAACTTGTCATGTTCCTTTCGCTCTGCTCTGGTTACCTTGTCGTCAAATCTCAAAAATATTGATATTTGCTCAAACCTGTCCCGCGAGCATATTCAGATGTAACAGTCACAAGATGCGAGCCGAACGCGGACGAACGTTTTTTTTGTATGTAACGTGCACGATAGCACTCAAGTAGATATGCAGACTGTTACATATAACTAAACTACGCAACACTAATTACGTCGCACCCCGAAATTTTGCCCCTGTTGAGATTTGAATAACTTTTTTCTTCTTTGAACAATTCGAATTCTGTTTGCACTGTTCGCTAGCACAGTCCTTCAGCTATAATCTCGTACTTCTTCGATACATAAGGTTATTTCCATAAAATTGCTACAGGATGTTTTTTGGAACTGTGCAAAATTTCGAAATTTTCAAAAGGATCCCAAATGAAAAAAAACAGTTTTTTTTCAACTTTAACAGCAGAGGCATGAAGATTATCTCATTACCTTTGGCCATTTCCAAAATTGTCTTCCCATCACTTTTCTTTACAGAGTGATCTCAAAAAATCAATTTTTTGGTTTTGCAGTCATAACTTTTTTCCTCTTCAACCGATTTTCAAAATTTCAGGATCATTTTGAAGCTGAAACGTTAGATGAACAGACATGAAGATTAGAATTGACTAAAGATAAATATTGAAGATCAAGGGTTTCTGCAAAGGTGACCCAAATCTAAATCCCCCTCGAAATCCCGATTAAAAAAGAAAAATTTCCAAAACGGTGTTTGATCGAAACGAAAATATCACCACCAAAAATACTGATGAAAAAATTTTTACCCCCTCCCCCCCCCAAAATTTTTTTTGCGGGTAAAATTTTTGCTGGTCAAACGGTTAGATATATCGGTAAACATATTCCACCTGACCCCCACATCGGGATCGGATATTGAAAAAAAATAAAATTATTTCGCCCCCCTTGCCCCCTTGGGGTACTTTGGGTACGAAAGAAGGGGAAGGAGATTTTTGTGATTTTTTACATATAATTTTCGTGAGTTTCGTACAAAACTACTAAGAATCGCCCAAACTCGAGTTCTCCAAGTATCATATAGTTTGATGTACAGGGCGGCGTACGTATAACATTTTTTTTGGGGTCTAAAAAATTCAATTCTTTGAAAAAAATCCAAAACATGATGGAAGACTTTGTATAGGGGGTGAGAAGGTTACCCTGAAATATTGTTGCATTCAGAATTTTTTTTTATGTTGAATTTTTTTATGAAGTCTTATATCTTCAGAAAAGAAAGACCTACGAATAGTTTTTTCTGTCCTGGTCTTTATTTTCACGAGAACGTAATTTTCAACCTGTCTTGTCAGTCACTCATTATGATTTTTGTTACGTTGGTTACGGACCATGAATTTTTTTTGGGCTGATTTTTTTTCTAGAACATGGCGTTTCATTTCGGTTTTCTCACGCACAATTTTTGACTACTGAAAGAAAAAAAGATCTGGATGTGTCCAGAATGGAAGATCCTTCCGAAAACAAGTTGATTTTCATTTAATTCTCCTCCCAGTCGAGATTTACAGAGTGTTTCAGATTTGGGTCACTTTTGAGGAAACCCTCGATTCTGAATGTTCATCTTGAGTAAATTCTGATCTTCAAATCTTCTCATATGAGGTTTCAGCTTCAAAATGAGCCTGAGATTTTGAAAATCGGTTGAAAAGGAAAAAAGTTATGACTGCAAAACCAAAACATTGATTTTTTGAAATCACTCTGTAAAGAAAAGTGATAAGAAGACAATTTTGGAAATGGTCAAAGGTAATGAGATAATCTTAATGCCTCTGATGTTGAAGTTTAAAAAAAACTGTTTTTCTTTATTTGGGATCCTTTTGAAAATTTCGAAATTTTGCACAGTTCCAAAAAACATCCTGTAGCAATTTTATGGAAATAACCTTATGTATCAAAGAAGTACGAGATTATAGCTGAAGGACTGAGCTAGCGAACAGTGCAAACAGAATTCGAATTGTTCAAACCAGAAAAAAGTTATTCAAATTTAAACAGGGGCAAAATTTCGGGGTGCGACGTAATTAGTGTTGCGTAGTTTAGTAAATTTATTTTTTTTTCAATATTAATTAGCATATTTACACACATTCTTTGATGTGATTGAAGCAGGTATAGTATATGTTTATTAAGTTTATGTTGGATTATACCGAGGATTATACCTTTATAGTCTAAAAAACTTTAATTATTTAAAGCAGCTTATTTTAATATACATAATATATAAATCCAAATTCAGTTTCCTAATGTTGTTATTTTTTTATTTCATTCATTATTTAAATTTAGTATTTTTGCACATTATTATGTATTATAATAAAAAAAAACACCTCTAATCTAAAATATATTTTAGTAATATAATATTTTTTATTAAAGTGAAAATGACAAAGTGACAAGGAAAACAGTAAAATACAAATAATTCATTTTTTTGATTTGTTGGATCCCAAACCACGGTTGTTCTTTACGCATACACTTAATGAATGTGGTGCTGTAACACATGATTTTTTGCTATTCAAAGAGGGTCTTCCTGCGAGTTTTCTTTTACCAGAGATTTTGGATTTTCGTCTAGCAACGGCAGTTGGCTGAGCACTAATTTTTACTCCTTTTCTTGAAATTTTAGGATTAACAGCTTTGCCTGATTGGATTTTAAGTGCTCCCTTGTATTTGTAAGCTGTGTGGAGACCTGATAATAGGGATGGTACAGAAGTAGCATATTTCTTGAAATTATCCAAATGCCGATTGACAGCTGGTAGGAACTGTTCTGGATCATTATCAATGTGCTTTAAAATTGCATTACTATATGCCAACCATGCTGTTTTTGTTGCTTCAATTTCCGAATCCAAGTCTTCTATCGCGTTAAATTCTTCCGGTACCTTTGGTTCTGTGTTTGGTCCTGTGATAGAAGCATCCACTTCATTAGGACTTATTAAGTTTGATGTATGACAGGTATCTAAAGTTTCATGTGATTGTAATGGATAAAATAATGTCTTTTTTGGTTCTTTGCCGGTAGAAATTTGATAAAACAATATTTTATTTTCGTCTGTTAAAGTATTAATTACTTTTAAAATGCCAAATTTTGAAATTACTGCAGCTTGGTGATTGCAGTGTTTTCCATTATATCCAACTGGACAACTGCACATACATGTTATCATATCTATCTGATAAGTAATATTGGGGTCACTAAAACTTACAACTTCATATTGATGATTTCCAATGTATTTTATATTCACATTTTCAGCCAATTCTTTTGGCAAATATCTTAGTTCAACTGCTTTACTCTCACGGTTTAAGACAATATCAAGAATCCTTTGTTGATAATATCTTTCAAATCCAGTACATATAAAATCAGCTAATTGAGTAAGATTAAAAGCTTTTGTGCGTTCTAAAGGTATATCCTTGAGTAATCGGAACATTACTTCTGCATAATTATTTGTGTCTGAGCCGCGTAAAATCAAATTACGCCTGTAAAACGAACACCAAGTCTCAATTCGTAAATACATATTTTCCTCATATTTAAGAAAGTTGGAATGTTGACATTGTTCACCCAATATTTTTTTGGCTTCAAAAAGCTTATTTTCTGAGTCTGAGTATACAATCTTTCGGAATAACTGGTAATGTGTCTTTGGAATTTTATTTTTTGCAGTAGTAAGCCAACACCAACATGCTTTTAAAACATGGAATGTACATAAAAGCATTTTTGATTGTGGAAAACAGTTTTGTAGGACATTTCTTTCCCCCAAGTCGTCATCTGTCATTATGACAGATGGCTGTATTTTAACCGGGAGTATATCTAGTAGAGCTTGTACCGCTTCTTGAAATATATCCTTTTTTTTTGACTACTACTTATAATGCACCCAATTGGCAAACCTTCCACAGGAGATTGCGTAACAAAAAAATATACTTTATGATCTTGAACATCACAGTTTCCTGTTGCATCCACAAATATCATTTCCGATGCCTGAGGTAGTTTAATAGCTCTTTGCATTATAGGTGTGCTTATTGAAATTTAATGGTTTTCGCCAAAAGTAGATATTTTAAATAATGTCCCATTTCTTTCATTTTCTGAAATTAATACATCTTTCAATTTCTTTAGCATTTCTGGGCCACTACGCTCGCCATATTGCTGCCTGAAGTTCCTAGTCCAAAGAGTTCGCACATCAGTTTTATATGGAAAATAATGACGATCGCCTATGTTATCGTAATACTCATCACCCAATTCTTCCATTTTTGTAGTACAATACGTATGATAAGCCGATGCTACAGAATGCCCTCTTTCAAATTAATTTAATATAGCTTTTTTTGCATCGTCCCCCAAAGGTCTGGCACGTAGAGCTTCACCAACATCAGATCTATGATTGTGATTGTTTCGAAATTCTAATAAACAAGGATACTCTTTGTCCACTTTATTAAATGAATTATTGGCTTTAGACTTTGATATAGGTATAACTTTCTTTAAAGTCATTATTAATTTTGCTGGACAATCAATTTTTCTTGACCTTTTTTTATTTAAATCTGTGGTACTTTTTCTTCGCCTTGTATTAAAATGGCAATACTAAATTCGCTTAAACAAGTTGTTTCTAGCCTTATCCTTTTCAATTGTTTTTTCTATTGACCATGTCACTTTACTAATTTCTTGTATTTCTTCTACAAATTTCTGAAACAAAAATCAAAAACATTTTCCACCTGCATTTTTTTACGAAAAATTGTGATTTTTACAGTAGAGAAAGGTGCTACATTTATTTAAATTTCATAAAATTATTTTCGAGATATCTGCATTTAAAACTTTTAATATTTATACGCTATTGGAGTAGTGTTATGATTTACGCGCCAGAACAATATTTACATCAACATAATCACATAACCTTCAATAATAAAATAAGTAGATATTAAGTATAATACATCAATTTCTTCTTTATCCTTTGCACTAATCCAATAAAACGATTGTTTGATTAGGTTTGAATTAAAACTAGCACTTTTCATTATGTTATCGATATCCATTTCAGCCAAAAACAAACAAAATATCTGCACAAGTTTCTTTCGCTTGACTAATGTAAAAATGCGATTAATGTAACAGTCTGGATGTCCATTTAAGTGCTGTCGTGTACGTTACACGAGACGTTACATATAAAAAAGCGTTCGTCCGCGTTCGGCTCGCCGAAGTGGATATCTTGACCGTTACATCTGAATATGCGTCCCGCGGCAACGCAGCTGTGAAGAATGACCGGCGAATTGATGTATTAGTAGACCACATTTCTCTGGTAGACTCCTTTCTACATCTTAGTGCACCCGCTTTCAGAAGTACCCCTATAAAGCTATCAAGCTCATCTTTTTCAAGAACTGACCATTGTTTTTTTTGTTAGGATTTTTGGTATTCCACTGATCGAAATATCTAATAGCTTCTTCATTAGTATGACGACAAATCATTTCTTTCATTTCCGTTGTCAAAAATGGGTTGAAAATATCTAATATCGTATTGGAATTTTTACTATAGTCTGTGATACCTGGGCGTGCATTTACAATGTTCCTTTGGCGTCTTCTAGTTGTCACAAAAGGATGCTTATTCCATTGCAAACCCGATTTGGCCGTATATATTGGACCACTGCACTCCTCTGCAAGTTCTTGAGGTTCCGTCTCTACTTCACTTTCTACTTCTAGCACATCCTCAGTTTCTGATACAACTTTTGTTATCAGATCTTGAGCCTCCCCATCGTCCAACCAGTCCGACCCTGCATCGCTTTCACAATCAGTGTCGGCGTCCAAATCTATGTTGTCCATTAATTCTTCCTGCTCTTTTTGTGTAAGTGGCCTGGTTCGATCCCTGCGGTTCATTTTGACTGAAAACTATAAAAAATATGTATTTACTGACGCAATTTTTTTATATCGCCTAATGCCGAATCGGGGTCCTAGTGGGACCCCACATACTTACATCGCTTGTAACTGAACACTACCGCTGCAATCCTGCAATAGGCTGAAGCATACTAAAAGGATACACACGACGTGTTTACCGACACATACCTAGAAGCGCTGTTGCCAATATGTTCAAATAATAGAAATATTTGTGAAAATTCTTACTTGGGGTCCCAGCGGGACCCCGCTTAGGCATATGAGGGTTGATCAAAATGGAGAAAAAACCGTTATTACTAAGAATGCTTTGAAAATAACGCCAGCAATTTTGTGGAACGTTCACATTTGTGTTAAGCTTACCTTCTTGAAAACGAAGGTTTAAAGTTAGGAACAAACAGGAAAACTATTGCGTTTAACGAAACAAAATCATCAAATACATAACAAAGTTATTAAAGATGCCAGCTCAGCAATATCAACGATGGGTACAATTTTAAGACATAATTCTTCATTTCAATAATGCAGTATTCTTTCTTTCAAGATCTGATTCTTGGAATTGTAGGTACCTACCCATCGATTGAGCTGTTCACTCGGGATGAAGAATAAAATTGTGTTTAGAAGTGAATTGGAATATTCGAGCATCTTTTATGACTGTTTTGTTTTGCGAAGAAAAAACTTTTATAACTTCAAATGTCGTCTCTCGGATTTTATGCAAGTAAGCTTCCAAGCTATCAGAAATTAGTTTGTTAAATAAAATTTTTGGCATTGTGTCCAAAGCACTCTGCGCAAAAACGATTTTTTGCCAATTTTGACCAGCAGGTAAGATACGAACATATCGAGTGATACGTCATAGTAATCAGAAAAAAACATACTTTTCAAAAATGCAAAAATCCAATATGGCGACCATAACGCTTCCTCCTTCTCGCAACGGAAGGGTGAACGTACTCTGAACTCCGTCCTTTCCAGATACTACAATATATCTGTATTTTATGGAATAAAGGCTATTATTATTATTATTATTATTATTATTATTATTATTATTATTATTATTATTATTATTATTATTATTATTATTATTATTATAAGAAAAACCAAAGTCGAGTGTTTTATCCGAGATCTCTGATATCAATAACGCCTTGGAACATACGATGACAGATTTAGATTCCTTGTGAAAAAGTCCCTGAAGAACGTCCCAATTAAAAACTTCTAGTTCTCTCGGTTTTCGCTTTACAAAATGAAAACGAAAGCTACAAATTTCCGTTTTTTTTTCCAATAACTCAGAAACTAAAAATGATACCTCAAATTTCTTTTCATATATTTAATTGTTCAGCATGAAAATGCGCAACTTTGCCCTAATTTAACCGACCTCGTAACTCTTATAATAACTGAGATCCCCATGGTTAAGCTCGAAAAACGGGCACCGGGCCGTGTATATTTTTTATCTCTTGACTGCACGAATAAAATATAAGGAAATTGGAAGAAGAAATACCTATATTATTGAAATTTATCTTGAACTTTTGGAGGTTACAGGCATCAGATAAACTTAGCCGGTAATGAGTTCGACAAATTCACAGGTCTCGAGCTTGAAAATAAAAGGATGGCCAACTAGCCATTGTAGATTGTAGGAGGGGTCGTTGAGGCTGTGCAGCCTCTCAAGCACCTGGACCTATTAGATCTTTTGTGCATGACGCATAATCTATTCAAGGCCCGGGATTCCGAGGCTTCGTGTGAAGTTTATCAGTTTCCTGGGAGCTAGGTTCCTGATATCGGAGGGCTATAAAAAGGCCCCTTCGAGGAACTTGAGCCTCTTGCAGAAGAGTTCTGCAGTTTCAGCGAAGTTCTCGCAGTATCGGCAACTGTCACTCTTTGTTTTACCCATCTTTTTGAGGTGATACCTCAGAGGGCAGTGTCCAGTGAGGAGTCCCGTTACCAGTTTCAAGTATTTCTTGTCCAACTCGAGAAGCTGTTTAGCTTTCCTTGGCGCGAGGCTCACTAGCCCTTTCACTTGTCTTTGTCCTGGCACTTTATTCCAGTGAGATTTCATTTCATCTGCTTCCCAGCGTCGGAACTCTTCTCTCAAGTGGGCTTTGGAAAGTCCACAAAAGGGTTCTGGGCCAACAAATTGTGTATTTGCCCCTTCTTCGGCAAGGCTGTCTGCTTCCTCGTCCAACTAGCCATTATGTGCTCATCTATTCTCGTATACCTGCTCGTGGTGAAATGATATACATGGTTTCCGATAATAGAAAATTGAGAGATTGCCCACTTTTCTACAGGTGTGAAGTTAGCAGCCATTCTTCAGAATATAATTTTTATCTACCGGCCAAATGACCTATGGCGTCGATTTTGTTCGTGAATAATTATTTTTATTTCTGACAGTGACATTATAAGCTTATATCGTCATAGTTAGTGAGTAAGTAATTTATTTCAAATAGGTACATCCTAATATTCACATATCCATTACAAAAATATAATATATATAACAAGTACATCTAAAATTTAAATGTTAAAAACAATCCAATACATAGCAAGCTTATTACCAACTATTTTACATTATCACAGCAGGTTTTTTTGTTTCAGGTACTCCTTAATCAATATTTTAAATTTTCTAGTAGTATCACAGTTTTTTATATTTTGGGGGAGCGAATTATATTCATTTAAGCCTTTGTAGAACATTGATTTCATACCCCTATTTGTATGCATTCTGTTAAGAAAAAAATTGTTACGATATCTATAATGATAAAAATTGTTACGATATTCATAATGAGGGTCATAACTCCCTTGGGATATTAAGGTTCAAAAACTCCCTCTTACCTTTTACAGTTGAAAATGATACAAGAAATGCTTATAAACGTTTATATGTAATGAAAACTAAGACATATTTTCCTTATTCACGTCATTACAAATAATAAATGTACAATTTTCAAATGTTCCCTGAAAATTACTTCCGCCGCTGGAAACAATTTCTTCTTTTTTATGGGTGGTGCTGTTGCTGTTCACTACAGTCGAGGTGCCTGCCTCTTCTGATGGCAAAGTAGACAGCATACGCGCCGTTTTATTTCTCAATTCAATACTGTCCTCCAGATACCCCTCTGCCACCGTGGAACTTCTCCAACCTCCGTGTCTTTTTAAGTTTGTCATAGTTGCTCCTGCATTGGCTAGGGCAGTAGCAGAAGTGCGACGAAGGCAATGTCCCGTATAGGCTAGTGGGTTTGGCAATCCTAAATGCATTGCGATCTTGCTGGGAATTTTGCCAAACATATTCTTTCCAATTGGCTGAGTTGTACATTTATTTTGTCGGAAGCTCAAAAAAAATCGTTTTGTACCTTCAGGACGCAAGGACATATAAAGTCTCAATAAAGGCAAAGCAGAGAACTCGTTTTCATCCACAACTGTAAATTTCTTCGATACACCAGTTTTACTTTCCGGTACGTTCACTACCATAACAGTATCCCAGTCCTCTATATCTGCTATACTCATATTTAAAAGTTCCTGAGTTCTGCATCCTCCAAAATAACCCATAATTAAAACAACCTATAACAAATAAAACGAAATAAACAAACGAAAAAGAAAATTATGAGAAAAAATTACCTTATGCAATAAATGAATTTCATTAGGGGCGTCCTTTAGAAATTTGATGACATCTTTAGGAGATAAGACAGCAGACTTTTTCGGCTTATAAGGGGTATAACTTTTCCGTTTCAAAAAAGCCTCTAGTTCGTTGAACTTGGTGATATCTCTTTTCTCATATATGGTCACCATCGATTTGAGCATTGACCATTTAGTCCATAACGAATTTGGGCTAAACGTTTCTGACTGCAACGAATAAATACAATTATTATCAAATCTACCAGAAAATACTGAAAATACTTTACCAGTTCTTGAAAATATGCCAGAAAGACAGTTTCGTTGGCATCTTTTGACATAACATTTCTCTGTGTCAGCCACTTCAGATATAAGTTGTATTCTTTTTGATATAGGGCTTCACTTTTCGATGGAAGTAATGATTGTCTTGCTTTTTCCGCTTTTTTTATAATATCCTCCATTATATGAGAAAAAGATCGTCGATTTGTGGTAAAAAATAAACACGTTTTTCACGGAAAAACATTGATTGATAAAGAAAGTTTGCTTATAAAAATGTAACATAGCGGCAACATAGCAACAACCAACAATGCTACAATCAACGCTACCTAATTCAAATATACCAGTTAGGTTATGAATTTAAACATTTATTGCGTTCTAAATATGGACATATTGTTATGAAAATCGGTCAAAAATAAAATTATCTATGTACCACGTGAATTATAGAGCCTTAATAACCTCTGGCAATTGCTGTCCCTCGGGCCAGAGGCCCTCGGGACGCAAACTTTGCCATCGGTAATTAAGGCCCTCATAATTCCCTTAATACATAAATAACTATTATGACATATAGAGTACGATGACAATAAAAATTATTGGAATTCGAATATTGCCATGCCTACAACCGAGCCTACAACATATGGTACGAGATAAATGATTTGCAGGCCGTCTAAGCTGTAGTTGTCACCTTTCAAAACATTTAAAAAATCTTTGTTAAGAAAGAAAACGTATGCTATAGTACACCATATAATAAAATCAACTCGCACGTTTTCGGCAATTTGCCATCATCAGGAGCGATTCTCTGAAAAGTGAGATTTGATAATGAAAACATGTTATTTGTTAAAGAATTTCAGATTAATTTTGAAACTAAGTTGTGAATATAAGGAAATTGAAAAAACTCACTTGTCACAGATCCTTACAAAAGGCGAGACAAAAGGTAAACATGAAAATTTGGAAAAACTTTTCAAACAATTCAATTCATTTCGGGATGTTTGGAGATTAATTATAGAAATTACCCATCCACTTATTAAACATAACAAAATGGAGAAATGACATGGAACATGGAATGTGCGACTAACATAGCGGGCAAAACATCAATTATCATAAACTTTTTTGTATTGACATCTAAATGTTGAATTCTGGTATAGAAGTAAGGAGGTGGGAGTTGACATTACCAAAGAATGACCAACTCATACAGACAATCAAACCAAATTGTGTGTTCTGAAGGAACAGACCTATAAAAATTGTCTGTATGGGTTGGTCATTCTTTGGTAATGTCAACTCCCACCTCCTTACTTCTATACCAGAATTCAACATTTAGATGTCAATACAAAAAAGTTTATGACAATTGATGTTTTCCCCGCTCTGTAAGTCTCACATTTCATGTTCCATGTCATTTCTCCATTTTGTTATGTTTAATAAGTGGATGGGTAATTTTTATAATTAATCTCTAAACATCCCGAAATGAATTGAATTGTTTGAAAAGTTTTTCCAAATTTTCATGTTTACCTTTTGTAAGGATCTGTGACAAGTGAGTTTTTTCAATTTTCTTATATTCACAACTTAGTTTCAAGATTAACCTAAACTAAAATTCTTTCTAAGCATACTTCGTTTTCTTTCTTAAAATTATCAAGTGCACATTACCACTTTTAATTTCAATTTGAAAAATCGTAAAACCCTTCAGAAAAGTTGTCACTTTCGAGGTCACTTCAGATTTTTTCAAAGTTTTGAAGGGTGACCACAACCACTTAGACCACCTACAAATAATTCATCTCGTAACACAATATTTTCCTAGAATCCATGTCTAAGTTGACAGATGTCATGACAGTTTAGGTACGACTTCGAAATACAGTTTGAAGTGGTCATAAACAACCACCAAATTTGTACAGAGAACGGACCTCAATCAGGCAGGAATGCATCAGTGTGGTACACTGATGGATCCGCGCCTTGGTGACAGTCCAACCTACTCTCAAGACATTCTGAGACATCCTGTGGACTCTGCAAAGTAAAGTTAAGAACTTCACATGAGTGAGGTCCGATAACAGATGATCGGAAACAGACGAAGAAACCTCAGAGGAAACAGATGAAATCAAATCTCAGTGATATAAAGTGTCAGGACAAAAACAAGCGATGAGGCTAGTGAGCTGAACAGCTTCTCAAGTTGGACAAGAAGATCTTGAAACTGGTGACGAGATTCCTCAATCGAAACTGCCCTCTGAGGTATATCACTTCAAAAAGATGATTAAGAAGGGGTTAACCTTTACAAACATATCAGAGTATATTTGCGGTGTAAAGGGGGAAGTAAAAATTCCGAGCGAAAGGGGCGGAGACCAATGTCGAACAAAAAACGCTAAGCGCTGTTGGCATCTCACTCCAACTCGGTGTCGCGTAAAATTCGTAGTAAATTCAGTCTTGCGTCTTGCCTGGTCGCTCGGGATCTGTGGCTCGGGTCTGCGGCCATCGGCCGTTACAATTCTCAGAATAGGTCTCCGGCTTTTCATCAGTATATTTTGAACTTACTGTATTATCTTAAAATGTCTATGAGGATAATTTGATATTATATGGAAAATAAAAAAAAACTTGTCGAAACAGATGAAACCCTTTCGAATATCAAAAACAGTAACACAAAAACGTCTAACGGCTAAATTGAAACTTATAAATACACAAATTAGAAAATGTATCTCGGTCGTGGCAGAAATGGGACTTCGATTGGACAAAAGAGAAAATTTCAGGCAAAAATTGGTGAGCTAAAACGGGTTAGATTTCTCATTACAAAAATAAATCGGGGGCATGTAGGTTCAGGATTGAGACCTTCTGTTCGGTGGCTAAATGTAGAATCAATTTTCAACTCGAGAATTCAGACAGGGCTCGTTATCAATTTGAATCACGATGAAATTGAATGCTTTCTCATTGATGCATCGTATGATGAATATGGACACAGAATAAAAAATGCTGTCTATGGAGAAACTATATTGAACATTTTTATACACTACAAAATATATCGGAATATTCTTCTTTGATAGGTATGAATGAATGACATTTTTCAAGGTATTCAGTATCGTTACTGAACTTGAAACTCGAAAACTTACATGATATATTTGAAAACAAAATTTACAGATAACATCCTATTTGTCTCTTATATTTTGACCCATACCTACAGCTTCAACTATACGAGGTGGAAAAAACATTGAATATAAAAGTTGTAGGGTTTCATCGGTCCTATATTTTGTCACTTCCAAAACGAACGAATGCGAATCGCACTTTTTTTTTTCAAATGGATCACCCCCGGTCATAGGTTTATAGCCAGAAGTCCACTTGTTTGTTTTATCTTCTGGTTTCCATGGTATATGGTATCCATGCAAGGATCAAATCAAAATTTCATTGGAAATTTTCATTCAATATTTTCATTCAATATTGGAATTGGAAGTGAAAAGCAGCTTGAGGGAAAAAAAAAGTATTTCATTATAGTAGAAAAAAAAACTGTATTTTTTCAATTTTGCGTTTTTTTCCACCTCGAATATAGTTGAGCCCGAAGGTAGTACAGAAATATCTCATCCATCTCTTATTTCCATATTCCTCTCGTATGTAAAAATCTACTAATTTTGATTCCATCTTATTACGATGAATTTTTTTAATTGTTATTCCTTGATTTGTCCATACCGCGAAGTAACCTGCATACGATGAATGATGAATTGCAGTTTCGAAATTTCGAAAAAAAAAAGTCGATGGTGACCCTCGAATGACGAAACGTCGTATTAAAAATTTTATACTGCTAAGTTATAGAGCATAAATATTAAAATAAAGCCAATAAAAAATGAAAATCTAAAATTTGTCTTTTTTTTTCAATATTTCAAAAACAAAAAAAAATTTCAACTATTTCATTGCGGCTCATTGTTGCGCACATGAATACACAACTTTTTCCTAATTCAACCGATCGTGTATCTCTAACCGTTATCGAATTCCCAATGTAAGGCTGCGAATATGGGACACCCTGTATATCGATTCCAATTATTTCTTATAAAAACATTCGAAAATATTTACGTACCTTATCAATCTCAATATCTTTTTTTCGACTGACAATTTCCTCACAGAAAGTCTTTTACGATGTTTATCGCCAGTTCGATAATTTGAACTCGACATGCTTGATCACAATAATAATACTAGTTCACAAACTAACAATAGTGTCACCATCTGAATGCAATCGCAAACTAACTAGCTTTCTGTTTGTAGTCTGATACATGCATATCTAGCCGGCCCTTTGATGTGTACTGTGTACATAGCGCCTGCCGCCGCCGTTCGCAAAAAATGTTTACGTTTTCCTTCACCTAATTAGTCTTATTCGAGAATGCAATGAATAATTTTCGCAACTTCCATTGATATCATCACCTGTGCTAAAATTCTTGGAATAGCTTCAGTGCTATTTTTGGTTTTTATGAATGAAATACGATTCATTCATAAATTCATAGTATCCATGTAAAAGTGCTTATTTGGTGCGAGGGCGCTCGAATCAGTCATGAAAAATGCTCCGTAATTGAGTCTGCAGAGGTTCAGCAAAAATCATTTTTGAGCTAGTAATTATTGATGGATCGCGATAATTTTTTTTTTCAATAGAGACAATTGTATGATTGAGGCATCTCTCGGAGTACTTTTTCGAAATACGATATATCTTGTGAGATAAAAAATAGTGAATATTGGCGAAATTTCGCAATTTTTTCACTTGTTTTTTTTTTCAAAAAATCAAAAAAGTACTACGAGAGATGCCTAGATCCAAACTGCCTCAAGCAGAAAGTGAAAAAAAAATCGATTTTTTTCAGCGAGGTCCGAGTAATATGATTTTTGCCATTCCTTGTTTCACAAAGTTTTACCATCAATCCCAAATAAGGTTAAACCCCTCTTAAAACAGAGAATGATAGTTGCCACTACTACGAGAACTCCGCTGAAAATGCAGAAAATGAGTTTTGCGAATGCACAGATCTTCTCTTCGTAAAGCCCTCCGATGTCACAATAACGTGAATATTTCAGTTGGATCCTAAAAAATTCCTTTGACGTCTCTACAAAATATACCCTGTATAAAAAATCATAGGTAATCCTGAAAAATATCGCCTATTTGACCGAATTTGTTGGAATAACCTAGATAGCAATACATTGGAAACAGGGGGAAACAGTGTATTCGATACATTCGATATTACAACATTTGTTATGAACACATTTTTAAGGTATTTGAGTGCAAATTTTGACTAAATAGTACTCAATATGACCAGTGACAACATTTTTATTTTACATATCACAATGTGACTTCAATTTGGAAATGGCAAGATATTTGACGCCTCGTTTGACGCTTTTCTTTTGAATTTAGTTTCCTCATTTAATAAAGGAAATATTACCATTTATAAAGTATCTCCTGTGATCAAATATGTTTGATATTCAGTTATTCAAATATCTGTAGATGAGATCTTGTTGGCTAAAAATAGCTTTTAATTGAGCACTATGATGGATATAAATCTTAAATGTCAAACATCGCAGAAGAATTGTTGTGTAGATCTTCTAATCATTTATTGCATTCACTTATGTAACGTATTTTAGAAAGATTATTTTGTCCCAATTTTACAATAGATATAAGTGAGTAAGACATTTTGAAATGAAGAGTTTTTATACTTAGGATACCCAGAAATTTAGGTGACGGATCGCATATCTTTTTTCTGGTCATCAAAAATTGTAAAAAAGTAAATTTTCGTGCAATCGCACGCGAAGTCACTATTTCGCGTTCTCAGCACAGTCCGCGAAATTCAATTTCACGGCCGTTACCCATAGCAACGGCCGCGAAACTAAACTTCACTTCCAAATTTGAATATCACTTACAAATTTGACATTTCTAAAATACTACAAAGACAAAGATTATTTTTTATTGAATACCAACAAATGATTAAGTACTTGTATTATTTAGGATGAATATTAACATTAATTGTACAGTTTGTATTATTACTTATATTCACTCCAGAAGTTCAAGCAACTACATCTATTGTTTCTGAATAATGGTTATTGCCTACATTCAAACCAGATACTATATCGCCAGAAATTGAGTTGGAAATTTGCTTCTTATTTTCGATAGAGTCTTCTACATATCCTTCCGCTACTGTCGTGGACTTCCATCCACCGTGACGTTTAAGAATTGACATATCAGCCCCAGTATTGGCAAGCAGCGTGGCAGAACTTCTCCGAAAACAGTGACCCGTATATGTTTCAGGATTTGGTAATCTGAGATACTTAGCAATCATACTAGGCATTTTCCCAATGGTATGCACTCCAACAACTTGTGCGGTGCACTTTCCGTTTACGTATCTCAAGAATATACGACGATTGTTAACAATATGTTTTGGTCGAAGAGCTGCATATTTACGATAAATTTTTATGAAATCAATATTAGTAACAGTGAAAACACGCTTCTTATCCGTCTTGGTATCGGGAACGGTTACTATCAATACAACATTCTCTTCCTGAATATCTTCAATGGCCATTTTTACTAACTCATCTCGTCGCAAGGCACCAGATATTCCCATTATCAAAACTACCTACAAAAATCAGTACAATAAATGAGAAAATTGTAAATGATATCTCTTAACACTTACCTTCAACAATAAGTATTGTTCATCATTATCTTCTTTCAGGAACGTATCAATTTGCTCACGCGTAAGAACTTTAGACTTTTTTGCTCGATAACCTACTGTTTTTCTTTTCAGAAATGGTACTAATTTTGAAAACTGCTTGATGTCGATATTGTCTCGTATGTTCAGAATACACTTCAGCATGGAATAAATGCTCCATAAAGTTGAACTTTTTACAACATTTGATTTCTGCATCAAATAAGCCAATAAAATGTTTTCAGACATCGTCTTAACATTCTGTTTGTCACACCAATCTTTAAACTCGCCGTAACATTTCTCGTACTGCCGTTTAGATTTTTCAGGTATTAAAACGGAAAGCGCCGAATTTACGACGCTTTTGAGTTCAGGAGGAGTGGAAGGTACTGAAATATCGCTATCAGTATCAGACATTTTGCGATTTGTCAAGAACTGTCAAAATATTTTGTATATATTGAAACATATCATTTCCAGAGCACACAGTGATATTGTTAAATAAATTGAACTGTTGATTTTAGAGCAATTATATATTTATTTACAATCATTTAGTCTAATAATATTAACGATTGCACGAAAAATAGTGTGTATGCCATGGCCGCGAAACTTTTTAACGACCTCAAGATTATCTTGCCTCGGCCGCAAGCGGCCTCGGCGATAACTGTTCTTTCGGTACGTTAAAAAGGTATTTCGCGGCCTAATCATACAAATAACTATTTTAAACCCATTTAACGTAAAAAATTGCTAAATTTTTTTGTAGCATAAGTATAACTATAGATTCTTCCTAACACTCGTTGAATCTGTGGATATTTTGAGTTGATGGCAACACCGTGAAATATAATTTCAACCTTTTACCGAGTGTTGTATTTGAAATAGAAAAGGTGACAAGAATTTCGAAAAAACTGATCACGTAAAAACATTGGCGATAATATTTTCGAAACCGGTTTTGAAATCGCCCTGCACAAAAAATCAAGAATACAGGGTTCCCGTTTTTCTAGCTTAACCATGGGGATCTCAGTTATTATAAGAGATACGAGATCGGTTATATTGGGGCAAAGTTGAGCAATTTTATGCTGAACAATTATGTGAAAGAAAATTGTATGTATCATTTTTAGTTTTAGAATAAATGAAAAAAAACTGAAATTTTCGATTTTCCTTTTTGTTTTTTCAAGCGAAAACCATAAGAACTGGACGTTTATAACTAGGACGTTCTTGAGGCACTTTTTCACAAGGAATCTAAATCTGTCATCGTATGTTCCAAGGCGTTCTTGATGTCAGAGATACAATAGTCGACTTTGGTTTTTCTAATGGGCGCCATATTGGATTTTCGCATTTTCTTAAAGTCTGTCACTTTCTGAATACAATGATGCGACACACGATATGTTTGAATTCTACATGCTGATCAAAATTGAGAAAAAATCGTTTTTACGAAAAGTGCTTTGAAAATAACGCCAATTTTTTTAAAAACAAAATTTTGGGTAGTTCAATTATTGAGGATGAGGAACGTACACTTTTCTGTCAAGCCTACCTGCTTGAAAACTAAGGTTTCAAGTTAGAAACGAACTTGACAGGAAAGCTAGAAGTTTCTTCTCCGAAAAACGAAACAAAATTATTAAATACAATCATAACAAAGTTATAAAAGATGCTTGAATACTCCACCATTCTCTTCTAGACACAATTTCACTCGTTCTTCTTCCCAGCTCAGCAATATCATCGATGGGTACAATTTTAAGAAATATTTCTTCATTTCCCATTAACAATTATCCAGAACTTGGGGTGAAGAGTAAAATTGTGTTTAAAAGTGAATAGTAGAATATTCGAGCATCTTTTATGACCGTTTTGTTTTGCGAAGAAAAAACTTTGATAACTTTAAATGTCGTTCCTGATTCAAAATAAGCTTGGTTCAATTAAAACTTTCAGAATTCAGTTTGTTAAACAACATTTTTGGCATTGTTTCCAGAGCACTCTTCACAAAAATGATTTTTTGCCAATTTTGACCAGCATGTAAAATTCGAACATATCGAATGATACGTCATAGTATTCAGAAAAAACCAGGCATTTCAAAAAAGTAAAAATCCAATATGGCGACCATAAGAAAACCCAAAGTTGAGTGTTGTATCTCTGACATCAAGAACGCAATGGAAAATGCAATGACAGATTCAGATTCCTTGTGAAGAAGTGCCTCTAGAATGTTCTAGTTAAAAACGTTTAGTTCGCTTCGTTTTCGCTTGAAAAAATAAAAACGAAAATAACAAATTTCAGTTTTTTCATTTATTCAAAAACTGAATATGATACATACAATTTTCTTCCACATAATTGTTCAACATAAAATTGCAAAATTTTGACCCAATTTAACCGAGCTCGTATATCTTATAATTACCGAAATCCCCATGGTTAGGCTTGAAAAACGGGCACCCTGTATATCTAACA
Organism: Chrysomela aeneicollis; assembly: GCA_029955515.1. Taxonomy (NCBI): domain Eukaryota; kingdom Metazoa; phylum Arthropoda; class Insecta; order Coleoptera; family Chrysomelidae; genus Chrysomela; species Chrysomela aeneicollis. Next base: position 1,043,689 of record JARUHQ010000024.1, read on the forward strand.
GACGGTTACCGAGATAATCAATTAGTTCTACACTTTTGCCCATCACTGTATATGACTCTCGGTATGACTTCATCAATATCAATTATCTTGTTCTTCTCTAAATTTTTTTTATCTTTTGACTACACGACAAGAAAACCTATAATGTTCACGGAGAAACATCGTGTAAGCCAGTAGAAGGATATTAGAGAGGAAATAGGTAGGTATTGGAATTTTTCTTGCATGTTTGGTGGTTATAGGTATCAAGAAAAACCTCTCTAGGAAGTGAGTTCCACAATTTCGCCGTTCGATAAAAAAAAGTATATTGATATAGAACTTGACAATGAAGGGGTGTCCACCATGCGTCTGTCTGGTCTCCCTGCTCGGAATAGCTCCTGGTGGAGTGATGGACGTAATTTCCGATGAGCATCGGCCATGAAAATATCCAGAGAAAATTAGCTCTCCTCTGAATAGAATCCAGGAGCCTCAGCGTATGTTTGGGTGATGAACTCCAAACATGTGAACGATATTACATGACAGGTCGAATATGTGCTTAGTAGATCATGATAAGCGGTTGAGGTGAGAAATAGCTCGGCATGGAACAAAAAACTTGAGTTTTTGTGGAGCAATTCCAGCAATGTTCCCGAGGGGTTGACCACATGGGAATTCCGGTGTACAATTGATAGGAATTCCTGGGAATTCCTTTCTTTTTTACGCCAGAAAAAATACGAGATTTGTGTGTTTTATTGCTGAAAACACCAAAAAAATCTGATAAATTCTCAATAAAAATGTTAAATAAATTATTTTATTTCTGACAGTGACATTATAAGCTTAAATCGTCATGGTTACGATATCTATAATGAGGGTCATAACTCCCTTGGGATATTAGGGTTCAAAAACTCCCTCTTACCTTTTACAGGTGAAAATGATACAAGAAATGCTTATAAACGTTTATATGTAATGAAAACTAAGACATATTTTCCTTATTCACGTCATTACAAATAATAAATGTACAATTTTCAAATGTTCCCTGAAAATTACTTCCGCCGCTGGAAACAATTTCTTCTTTTTTATGGGTGGTGCTGTTGCTGTTCACTACAGTCGAGGTGCCTGCCTCTTCTGATGGCAAAGTAGGCAGCATAGGCGCCGTTTTATTTCTCAATTCAATACTGTCCTCCAGATACCCCTCTGCCACCGTGGAACGTCTCCAACCTCCGTGTCTTTTTAAGTTTGTCATAGTTGCTCCTGCATTGGCTAGGGCAGTAGCAGAAGTGCGACGAAGGCAATGTCCCGTTAGTGGGTTTGGCAATCCTAAATACATTGCGATTTTGCTGGGAATTTTGCCAAACATATTCTTTCCAATTGGCTGAGTTGTACATTTATTTTGTCGGAAGCTCAAAAAAAATCGTTTTGTACCTTCAGGACGCAAGGACATATAAAGTCTCAATAAAGGCAAAGCAGAGAACTCTTTTTCATCCACAACTGTAAATTTCTTCGATACACCAGTTTTACTTTCCGGTACGTTCACTACCATAACAGTATCCCGGTCCTCTATATCTGCTATACTCATATTTAGAAGTTCCTGAGTTCTGCATCCTCCAAAATAACCCATAATTAGAACAACCTATAACAAATAAAACGAAATAAACAAACGAAAAAGAAAATTATGAGAAAAAAATTACCTTATGCAATAAATGAATTTCATTAGGGGCGTCCTTTAGAAATTTGATGACATCTTTAGAAGATAAGACAGCAGACTTTTTCGGCTTATACCCCTTACTTTTCCGTTTCAAAAAAGCCTCTAGTTCGTTGAACTTGGTGATATCTCTTTTCTCATATATGGTCACCATCGATTTGAGCATAGTCCATAACGAATTTGGGCTAAACGTTTCTGACTGCAACGAATAAATACAATTATTACCAAATCTACCAGAAAATACTGAAAATACTTTACCAGTTCTTGAATATATGCCAGAAAGACAGTTTCGTTGGCATCTTTTGACATAACATTTCTCTGTGTCAGCCACTTCAGATATAAGTTGTATTCTTTTTGATATAGGGCTTCACTTTTCGATGGAAGTAATGATTGTCTTGCTTTTTCCGCTTTTTTTTATAATATCCTCCATTATATCAGAAAAAGATCGTCGATTTGTGGTAAAAAATAAACACGTTTTTAACGGAAAAACATTGATTGATAAAGAAAGTTTGCTTATAAACATGTAACATAGCGACAACCTAGCAACAACCAACAATGCTACAATCAACGCTACCTAATTCAAATATACCAGAAAGGTTATGAATTTAAACATTTATTGCGTTCTAAATATGGACATATTGTTATGAAAATCGGTCAAAAATAAAATTATCTATGTACCACGGGAATTATACAGCCTTAATAACCTCTGGAAATTGCTGTCCCTCGGGCCAGAGGCCCTCGGGACGCAAACTTTGCCATCGGTAATTAAGGCCCTCATAATTCCCTTAATACATAAATAGCTATTCATGTACCAAGTGCGTTATATAGATCCTAACGCCCAAAGGGTAACATTCACCCGAGGGCCTTTGGCCCGAGGGATGAATGTTGCCCGATGGGCGTTAGGATCTAGTAACGCTCGTGGTGCATACAAGATTTTATTTTTCACGAAAAAATTATCTTAAAGGACGTTGTTTACTTCATAAATTTTTTCTCATAGTATTTACTGCGTTCTGGTCGGCAACTGAGCACAAGTGAGCTTCTATGCAATTGCCATGGAAACATTGAAATAAAACTTTTCTGAGTAATTAATTTATTGAACTACAGAAAAAAACATTTAGCGGGCGTTATGATTCATAATGCCCTCCATAACGCCCCGGGCGTTATGGGTCTGTTAATAGCAACCGTTGCCAAGGTATTATAAAGCAGTAACGATCAAGTGAAAAATAATAACTATTTATGGACCTAGGCGTGTTAATAGCCCTCGCTGTCGCTCAAGCTATTACTTACACACTGCGGTCCATAAATGTTACATAAATAACTATACTTAATTAATAGAATTTGCTTGTTTTATAATAAACCGCTAGCCCCCGATTCTACAGAATCGTATGAACTGAACAATATATATTATTAATTTTTGTTATTATTCGTTGAAAAGTTATAATATTATTATGCTTTATGATGGGTGAACATTTCAAATGCCTCTTTGTTGTTATTATTTTGTTTTATGATTTCCTCAACTATATTATTGAAACATAAGTTTTCCTCGGATATCGTACATTATTATTTGCTTTCAACATCTACAGAGTGAGTTGAATGTTCGGAACATGAGTGAAGAATAACTGTTGATAGATTAATCGACTTAACTTTGCCGAACATTTCACGACCCGCTCTTTCTACTAATCGATCTCTTTAGCTCCAAGAGGCACTCAACACTCAACAATATAATGAATGAGTATAAATAATCATCTCGAGAATTTTGAACATGGTTGGAAACATACTAGTTGTTCTCAGATCGTATAAACGACTTTCCGTTATAAATTTTCCATCTACTTCAGAACTAAGAACTTTCAATACAGCAACTGATTATATGGGTTATATAAACTTCAACGATGGGACTACAGTACCCAGAGCGAGAACCAGAGCCTCTGATTTCATGAAAACAGATGATATTAACATCTGATGGTAGTTGAACAGAATAAGAATTCATCATCAGCGTCTTACGTATTACTACTTAAATATAATGTTCCCATTGCGAAAAATTACTTTTATCATAAGGATTGGATTAATTTTATCATGAGGTTTGTATTGGCACGAATATTAAGGTAACTGTCCTAAAGAATTCCATATTTTTCGAGATTCACAGCACAAACTATGCTGAATCAAATGTCAATTTGACTGAAAATGATTATAACGGCGCTGCCATTTACATGCAAAAGTGTCCCGGGGAAGGTTAGTAGTACGACAAAATGTCAAGCATTCTTGTAAGCTTTCGCCAGTTATTGGGACGCTACCGTATTGTGACATTGACATTTGACAGTGACAGCTTTGAAGTCCCCGGCAATCCGAGTCATTCAGTTCGATTATAGAATATTCACTTTCTGTACCTTGTTATATAATGAAAATACATGCAGAACACATGAGGAGCAACTATGTTTTTATAACTCAAGAATGAAATTATTCAAACTGAATTATAACATTCAGTACTCGTAGTCCTAGATAAACTATTATATAATTTTTATGCGTTAAATACGGTAATGAAATCATTGTATAGGTCACCATGTATGATGAAATAATTATTTTCGAACTCCATTCACCGTATATAATGACAAAATTCAACTATCATTGTTCCCAGAAGCGAATACCTCTAACAACCTTCTCATGTATCTTTTTTCACGAATCTCTCACGTCAACAAACTCTCTCTTCTTCTTTCTTAATGTCATCAATGTCTAACTCTCCGTGCGAATTGCAAATAGAAATAAGAGATGTATCCAATAGATTTACGTAAGAATCGTGACTCTAAGAGGTATTTCTTAGATTTTTTTATGGTCGAACAATGGTAAAGTGATAGCATATGACCATGAAAAACTCTTGTCTTTCGAGGAGAAATTTGACCTTTCAATGAGATACTGCATATCGAGGTCTATATTGATTATTTTTCACGAGATTTTTCACTTGGTTGACCCCTCGGTTGTCCCTATTTTCGTACTTTTTCGTCAGTATTGTCTTGTTAGTTGAATCATTGAGGCTTTTTTATTCAAAACAGAATTTGTTTTCATGTGAATTTCCTTTTCTTAATTCTATAGTGTAAATCAGCCTATTAAAATAAATTTAGTATCCCAATTTTTGCGCATATTGACAATAGTATATTACACAACAAGTGTGGAAAGTGACATATTTCACACGAGTGAAGGAAATGCACTTTCCAACGAGTTTTGTACACTATTTTTCCTACGACTCCGAATACTTTCATTTCGCGGGAGGTCTTGTAAAAAATGTAACTTGAGCGGTCTCTAGAATTTCAGGTGGTTTTGATTCAATATCAAGTACTGTTTATTTACATATTCAATATGATATTTGAATACTTCTCCGAAAATTCCTCACTATGTGAATTACTGATTGATTGAGTTAGTTTAGTTTGGACAAATTTCATTGATATTGACACCAGCGTACATAAACAACCTTGACACCATTCACCTGCTAGCGCCAGTAATCACGCAACCAGGAATACAGAACCATAGAAGTATGTAGTTCGCAGGCGCGTACGAGTTACTCGAGTTAGTGCGTCCTTGACTCTTTGCAAACATCTGTGATACCAAAGAATCTTCTCGTTGGTGATACTGTGATATCAAACTGATGCAAGCAGCAAGCTGCGCATAAAACTGTAGCTGTACTCTTTTGAATGATCTCACCCGCTGTCATCAACATCGAAATAGTTGCAGCAAAGAGTATAGGTTCCAGTTTTAAAGTGAATTCAGAGGTTATGTATCAGACACATTGAAATTAATAGATAAAGAGTTCTCGGTATAATTCAAAACGAGACAGAAATCTCAATAAATAATATGAATTTGATTCGAGAACGCTTATGTTGACAGTGAGTACCTTCACAATATACCTAGTTATTTCTATAAATATTCAGGCGACCGTTGTGATATTTTTCATATCAACACTAGTGCTTTTTTTCTTTCAAATAAACAATACCATGGTGATATGAGCTACTTTCTGAATAACAAAACAGTGTGATTATTGACGTTTTCATACGTGGTCGTAGGAAAATTATTTTACCTTTTCACTGCACGAAAGAAATACTCATAATGTTCGTGGAACATCGTACAGGGTGATTGGCTATGGCTTTCACGACTTTATCAGCTGATATCTCGAGAACGAAAAAAGAATGGGAGAGAAAGAAAATGTTTTTCACTTGATTTCATCATTTAATATACAGGAGCTGTGTATAACTTTCAATTTTTTGAATGGAATCCCCTATATATTATCACAATTTTCTGTATATCAAATGATGAAATAAAATGGGAAAACATTTTCTCTGAAGGAAATTAATTTTTCCAAATCTTGAATATCTATCTTCGTTTTCGAGATATCAGCTGTTAATGTTGTTAAATCCATAGCCAATCATCCTTAATAAGTAAATGGATATTGGGGATTTGTAATAGATGACAGGAATTTTTCTTTGAAACTTGGGAAGGCAACAGGCATAACCTCAATATAGGTAATAAGTTCCACAACTTCGCCATTCGATTGAATGAATATTTCAGAGACCGATTTTTAAATTCTACATTTCTCGAGCTTGATAATAAATTTGTGGCCAGTCTGTATCTGTCTGCCTGCTCGGAATCGCTAATGGTGGATGATAGACATCATTTCCGATGAGCATCGACCATGAATATATCTATAGAAGAGGTCGCCTACATTTCTACGATGTTCTATAGGTTAATGAATTCGTATAAGTGCAGGGTCAACACCAAGACGAATAGCTCTCTTCTCGAAACATTTCAGGAGCCTCAGGGTATGTTCGGGAGCTGAACTCCAAGCATGTGAAAAATACTTCATGTTAGGTTCGTGCTTTGTGAATAATGAGAAGCTGTTGAGGTGTGAAGTAGCTCTTGGCGCAACTCCGAATTTTTCTGAAGCAATTTTTGCAATAAAAACATGAACACCCAATGATAAGGTATTTTTGATGGTAAAATTAATCATGGATATTGAGTGAGATATTGAGGTTCTTATACGAACAGTCGTACATTACATCATCATATTAGGCATCGATTGGATCTTGAACTGTGTACAGGGTCTTTACGTATATTTTGAACCCCCCTTAACTTTTTTATTTATTGTTCTATCTTTCGTTCAAAACATGATATCATGTAATTTATCTTGTAGATTTCATATATTATTATGACAGAACAGAAAAAACAGTTGAAGATCTGAAAAAAGTTATGGGCACCAAATATATATTTTTTTAATTGAGCACTCTTCATACTTTGTTACTATTGGATAGAGTATATTCCTCGAGACATATGGAAAAATAATCAAACTGGATAAAAATCTATTGAAAAAGGAATACTAGTGTGATAAGAATGAAGAGAATTTCGTTTATTCGATTACTGACATATTAACGTCCATACATTGAAAATGCACATCAGTTTAACAATGAAATGAAAAAACTAGATGAACTTTGCAACAACAATGACGAATTTATGGAGATTTTTTTTTATTTTCTGGTAACAGGCCAACGTGGGTATTTCCTGGGCAATATATTGTATTGAAGTCTCATATTCATCAAAATTATGAAATTTGTATCATGTTTCGTTCGAATTGATAGAGCGAAAGATTCGAAAAATAAAAAAAAAATGGAAAAAAGTCGAAGTGACAGTAGAGAGTTCAAATTTGGAACAAATGTATGAAATTGGAAACTGAGCAACTTTTTTCTCCGGCATTTTTCGAAATTAAAAAAAAACTGATTTTTTGAGGATTTTCGAAAAAATGTCATATTTGACAGGAAAGATGCTGTATTTTACTCATTTTTCAAGCACAAACTTACTGCGAAGTCAAATTTTCTTTATATCTATTTATAAAAAAAACTTCCATATGTCGCGAACTTTATGTGTGACACTGTATATTATGATCTCGATTATGATATCTCTGATAGATTTCGAGATATTTGTCGTTGAAATTTCACAGTTGATTTAATTATTCGAAAGTACTAATCCAATCTGGTTCACTACTTCAAACCGATTTGTCCTCAGTACTTTGTGGATTTTCTAAAAAAATATTGAAATTATTTATATTTTGATGCATCGAAATAGCTTAAATTCTTGACAGAACTATACATATACTCACCCGAAGCGAGGTTTACCTTATCATGACATTCTTTTGGAACAGTTTTTATATATCTTTAGGGCTGTCCGGCCATTTTTTTTCGGGTTTTATGCACAAATGTCACGAAACATAACAGTTATTGCGCAGTTCTCATGTTTATGTAATAGTTCGTATCATAGTGCATTAAACGATTGATTTTTCTCAAATATTGTTTTTTTTTATAACAATTCTTGTATTTTTTTGTACCGAATGATTCTCAAGAATTTCTTGCTCTCCCAGATAACCATAGAAATTTTATTGTTCGGTGGATTGATACCTCATCAATATCTGCAATATCCAGAGGGTATCGATTTCTTATTTCATTATTGAGAACATTTGTTAAATTTTCAATTGTGTCATCGGCCACTTTTTTCACATGAAAGGGTCACTTCGAAAAGTATTGGAAGTGGAAATTCAACAATGCAGGACAACCCTGTTGACAAATGGGCAACATTCAATGCGAAAGCTTCTAATAGATTCTAATCATAAGGGTATTTTCCAAACCCCCGCAGTATGTCTAATTTGCTATCTTTACTCATTGCAGTGAAGACTCCTTCTTGAAATATAGTCGAGCAACTCCACTGAGAACTGTTTTTAATCGCCTTGGCTGAATATATCGTGGAAAATAACTATGCTATCCTAGGGAGACGGCTATGCCTACATAAATCTATGTTTTAGTTGTTACAAAGCAGATTACTGAGATAGTAATTTGATTTATTGTTATTTTATATGCTTACTGAAACATAAAAGGAAACAAGATAGTTCTTTGTGTACCTAACTATAGTGCAAAACTGCACATTTGTTGAACGATTCATGATGTATGCAGTTTGGGATGAGGTCGAAATATCACCATTCAATCAAAATTGTATCACGTAACTTTTTCCTAGTATACCTACCTATAGTATATTACACAACAAGTGTGGAAAGTGACATATTTCACACTAGTAGTCGTTTAGCATGAGCCGCGTAGAGGCGGAAACGTAACGAGTGAAGGAAATGCACTTTCCAACGAGTTTTGTACACTATTTTTTCTACGACTTCGAATACTTTCATTTCGCGGGAAGTCTTGTCAAAAATGTAACTTGAGCGGTCTCTATAATTTCAGGTGGTTCTGATTCGATATCAAGTACTGTTTGTTTCCATATTCAAGATGATATTTGAATAGTTCTCCGACAATTCCTTATTATGTGAATTACTGATTGTTTGGACAAACGATTTCATTGATATTTTACACCATACGCCTGCTATCACCAGTAATCACGCAACCAGGAATACAGAACCACAAAAGTACGTAGTACGCAAGCGCGTGCGAGTTTGTGCGTCCTTGAATCCTTGTCAAATGTGAATTAATAGTGCAAATGTGATAAGTGTGATATGATACAACATGCAACTGATGCAAGCCGCGCAATCGCGCATAAAACTGTAGCTGGTAGCAAGTTGTGGATGATCTCACTTGCTGCCATCAACATCATCAGACATGTATAGAAATAGTTCCAGTCACTGTCCCTAATTTTTATTGAAGTGAATCCAGAGGTTATGTATCATTGACACATTGAAATTAATGGATACCTATAAAGAATTTTCGCTATAATTCGAAACGAGACAAAAATTTCAATAAACAATATGAATTTGATTTGATAACGCTTTTATATTGACAGTGAGTACCAACTAATATACCTAATTATTTCTATCGATTCAGGCGACCGTGTGATATTTTTCATTTCAACACGTGTGTATTTATCTTTCAAATAACCACACCATGATGATATAAGCTACTTTCCAAATAATAAAACAATGTGCTATATGACATTTTCATATGGGATCGTAGAAAAAATATATATCTGAAATTCTTGTATCAAGTGTGAATCAGCCAAATGGAATAATTTTGATGATGAATAAATGGGTATTTTTAGGACCGCATTTTTTCAACAACAACTATTGTAGCCACCCTTTCGAAATAAATTAGTGAATTTCGACCCAACCTATTTGAAAAAATTCAGGGGATGATATTGTAAGGCTTTTGATGAAAATACCGTAGATTTTTGCAGCAGTTTCAAGTAATGAGTCATAAGAAGTTCATCCACTGGTATTCAAAATAATCATTTATCTCGTCATTTATACAAGTGTCATTAGTTTCAGGTCCTAGAAAAAGTTGGCTAGCATTCATATCTTACGTGATTTGGAAAATGTCAGTCTATTTCACAAATCTTTGTTTGAATAATAATGAAAGTGAGCTTCTTTATTTCAAATAATGTTGTGTTCAATATCACATTTACTAACACAAATTGAAATGACGCCAAGGACGAACAAGTTTCTAAGTGTTCGAGAATTATATCAGCGAATATGGTCCCAGTGCAATCAAACATTTCCGATATAAAGTATATTTTACTTTCTTTTGCCTTTATACGAGTTGGTAGTTCATTATAGAGTCATATACACATATAATGAGAACTTTTCTCTGACAGTGTAAGCGATGTTTGGGATAGTCCGTGTTTAATGTTCTTGTCTTATACTGTCTTTTCCTTCGAATCGAAATAGATAAAGACTAGGCACTCATATCATGTATATTACATATGGCCCTATTATCCCCTTTGATCTAAAAACTGACCTTCATGTTTGAAAGTTCGTTCAAATTAATCTAAGTTAAGCATTTTCCAATAACAAATGTGTCTTAAATATGGGTGCTACTGTCCCAAAAAATGATTCAATACTCAACACTGATTCAAAATAAGCGGGATAAAGTATCTTCAGCCGAATTGACCGACCAACTTTAAAATTATCTACCTACCTATCTACCCACCTAGCACCATTACAAACTTCGACGAAAGTTCCTTTTTCGCATCTTTCGTATGTACCAGTAGACCTACTACATTTATTTAGATACCAGAATTGATAGGCTCAAAAGTCATACCCGACATTTGCAACGCTACCATGACCACCTACATAAGAAAATGTGGGGAGCGTTTCTGTCTATGCGTTCCAAAAACGCGACCTCAAGCGTTTCCAAAATCAGTCGCTGTCGCCTTTCGCAAGCTTGGCCGTCTACATAAAAATCAATGAAACATATTCCCGCGCCCCGGTCGCGGCATTTGTGTCGTGCCGACCAGGGGGTCGATTATCGAATGTCGAGTGAAATTTGTCGAATTCGACATATGTCGATGGAAATTGTCGCTCCACACTTAACTGTGGCATTCTCCATTGGTTTCGACATCAAAGTCGCATGAAACAAATTTTGTAAAATATAATGAGCTGGCAACACGGATATATGAAGATACTTTATGTTTTATGCCTATGAGCTTTGGTCTTGATCACAAGTTTCTTTTTGTTTTGGCCTTTGGTACTTTCACCAAATTCATATCTCAATGTCAATGGTAGAGAAATGATATAAATATAAAAGCACCATAGCCGTCGAAGTTAGTTATTGCACACAGAATCGTTGATTGAGCTCTCTAGTCAAATCTTTAGACAATCTGATTGTTTTACAAACTCATCAGATAGAGTCAAAAACGGATTTCTATATATGCCTTGTCGGTCTCGAGGACGTTGATGATTTTCTTGATTTTCAAGATTTTCTATAGCTTCGCTAGTCATAAAGCTGCCATGACACTGTATTAACAACTTTCAACCTTCGCAAAATCTCAACCATGAAAATTCATGAGAATCTATCAAAATCGTTTGTGTGGATTCGAATGACAAAAATCATCGAATGCGACATTCGAGAATAAATAAATACAATGGGGTCATAAACCTCTAGAGCTTTAGCAGAATTAATAATCGTTTTCCGACACCTTACTAAACTACTACCGACATGGCATCAAAATTAAATCGGAATATTCTTTTATGCTCGAGAAAATCGAAATCAAAAATAATTATTTGACAGCACCATATTTCTGCTGACGTCACCTGGTAGATCGGGATGGTATCGTGAAAATATCGAAAATAATAGGGAAGAAGAATTTTTTGACATAAGTGATGGCAGATAAGTCAGATGACAATATGTCAATTTTTAATTCAAATTTTTTTCGATAACGAAACTAATTCAAAATATCTAAAAGGGCGCATTAATTGATTGTTTATCATCTATATAACGCAAGTCAGGTATTTTATATGAGTTAATATATTTCTATAGGATTTTCAATACCACCTCAGCGAAGTCAATGAGATGATTGAACTCAAAGACACTATAAAATAGAGAAATAAAAATGAAGAATTAATTCAATTAATAACTTAATTGTCTGGGAAAAGTAGGTAAGTGTAGTGGTGCATCTGATAATATTTTAAAAAAACAACATAAGTTGATATTATAATTACATATTCACAATATAATGTAAAGAAGATATCTCATATAAACTCACATCATAGATAGAGTATGTACTAACAATAACTGAGGATTTAGGAAAATACATTTATTATTTACAGAAGTGCATGACAATAAGGATTTGGGTTATTAGCTTATAACTATTACTAAAATACTTTGTGCTCTCACTTAACAGGTTCTCATGATGTTCATATACAAAGATTCAAAGAATAAGGATAAGAACTTTAACTTAGATCAAAATTATCTTCACAGCAATTACTTGCAGATATAGCTATGTGTTGTCCTACTGCAAAACATAAAGTTTGTCTCATATTAACACTTGGAGTACAAATATGAATTTCGAGAATCCACATTCTTGTTGCTACATGAAGCACAGTAAGTCTTTGAAACTTTCTGAAAAAAGTGGTCGGTGAGGGGTATAATGAACGCTGAACAATGAAATAAAACTCAATAGTAACTTACCTTTTATCATCCGAATATTTTCGCAGGAAGAATTAAAATCGCCCAGTAATTTTTTACCGCCATCTGTCAAAGATGACAGAGATTGTCAATTCTTCTTCCACTTCGATTTATGGAACAGAACCTAAACCAACCTACCAGGTGACGTCACATTATTAGAAAAGGATGGAGAATTTTCGATTTTTGAATGCAGATTTTGGAAAAACCCTTGAAAATAAAAATTTCAAAAAAATATCGACGTATTCTCTGGAGGCCCGCGTTTCACATATATAATTTTTGAAAAAAAGTTTACAACCCTATTCTTGTTCGACAAAGAGAATATCTCGCATGCGACATTAAATGTCACGGTTTGACATTGCTTGTTGAAATTTAGTCAGAAAACAGGAACAATATAAACATACAATTCAGATAATCCTTGAAGAGGGATTTGAATTCGTGAAATAAATAAAATATACGAAAATACTCACAAGTACGTAAATATCATATACACTAATTAGGACATCAGAAAACCAAGTTCCGATTGGTACGTGTTTCGAACGAAGATTCGTTTCAAAATTTTAACGAAAAATTAACAATAATTTTGATGTCGATGTCGATTGTCGATGTCAAAAAATTAAAAAAGGGCATTACCATGTTATAGTCATGTTTAGAAACCCTGTATATCTGTATCAGTATATGCCAATAGAATGATATCACACTGACTGAACTGTCATAGAGAAATAAACGCATTAGAATATAAATGAATGCAGATGATGATCGGTTTAATCTCGGTTTTTGATAGTCAAATTGTTACACTTAGTAGAGGTCGTTGAACTTATAGTTGTGATTTCAATTACGATGTGGAATGTATTATATAATAAACAGCACCATGATGAATTAGATTTCCAGATACTATTTCACACATTCATGTTCAGAACTAATGAGATAGTACATTTTCAAACAAATAAGACGGTTAAAACGTCAACTTACATAGCAATTTTTTTTCATCTTTTGACTGCACGGGAGGAAATACTATATTGTTCGTGGAGAAACATCGTTCAAGTGAAAGATTTGATCGGCTGTGTGCATGTATCAAATGTAATTCAAACAACTCAGATTTGTATTTCATGCAAATTATATTTTTTCTGAAATCACAGAAAAACGCTTTCGACAGTTAAGTCATCATCAGTGCATACCTGAAAGCAAGTATGATTTTGTTTAAGTAGAGAAAATTCTTATCAATGTATATAGAGATGAAAGGATTTAAACCATTTTTTGTATGGAGGTAAATCAATACTTACTTGTCAGGTATTACAAGAATTCCATAAAATCATAAAAGTATTCATTTGCTACAAATTGCTTTACATTAAAAAAAATATTTGATCTTCCCAACATTTAGATAAACTCGTTATAAAATTTAAAATTTGAAAATTTGAATAACACAACGAACGAATATCACATATGTTGACTGTTCAAAAGTCCACAGAGAAGTAATGACGAGAGTGAAGCAGCATAGAAATATAAATTCTGTGATGTGACTTGAAATGGACATGGAACAATAAATGGAAGAAAATTCATAAATTCAACATAGACAAATTTTGAAAATTAATAAATAACTTTTATGGTTATTTCAATCTTCTATGCAAAGGAATGTATGATCTGTTCAGATTGACTTGTGAATTCAGACATAGATCATTGTTAAGCAACTCCTCATCAATATGTAAGTAAATCCTCCAAAAATTCTAATCTATTATAATTTTTGGATGAAACTGATTTCAAAACCTGAGAGTTCCTGTTGGGGCTGAAATTATGGTTATTAAATCGAAGGTGATGTCCAACAGCTGAGTTCTTGTTAGGATTCAGATGTTCACTTATGCGGACTCTCAAAGGTCTACAAGTTCTACCAATATATGCTGCATTGCAATCACTGCAACTCAGTTTATAAATGCCACTTTTTTGAAGTTTTTCAACTTTATCTTTTGATGGAAGTGAAACAAATTTGTATATTGTTTTGATTTTTGGAAAAGCAAGGTTACGTTCTCTGTTTGTTTTAATTTTCTGGATTAAGGTGTTGATAATGTTTGGATTGTAGTTGTTGTTGGAGGCTATTTGTTTAAGAATATTTAACTCACTGTTGTATTCATGTTTGGAAAGAGGTATATTTAAAAGTCTATGGATGTAACAATAGAATGCAGCCATTTTGTGTTGATGTGGATGTGATGAAATATTTGGGATAACATGATCCGTTTGTGTTGGTTTTCTGAATATGCTGAATTGGAGATTGTTGTTTATTTTATGTAAACTGATGTCTAGGAAGTTCAACCTTGGAGGTTAAAGATATCAGAAAATATTTCTCTGAGAAGTGATAACCACAATTTCGTTGTCCGATGGAGAAAATGTAGTCACCTATATTCAGGAGAAATATTTTTAGTAAACGACACAGCTGTGTCGAATGCCAAACTCGGTTAAATGCTTAAGATTATCCAATGAAACAGCCAGATACTCTCCGTTGTTTTTTTTATGTAAGTAAGAAAATCTCCAGTTGATTTCTGGTACTAAAGTATATTGTCAGTCGTTTACGATTCTAGGTTTCTCCAGATATTGTATAGAGTCTATACTGATTACTTTCTTCATCAATTTTATTGATCCGTGATGCCAAATGATTATTTTCGTATACGCTGCGAAAAGTGTGCACGTTTCACATGATAATATCTAGGAAACATGAAGTAGTACTGTTGGATACAAAATTTTGTCCACAACTGTATAAAAAATTGCGAAAATTCATGAGGAAATGTGCCAATTTGAGTTGTGTTAGGAAACCTCCACAAAAACCTACCACATGGTCGAACTAAATTAAAATTGATATTAAAGAAGCTAGCAAAACCACACGAAAAAATGTAAAGTAGGTCTATTAATTAGCCTGAATTTAGTCCCTGAATTTAGTCCCAAAATATAACTGAGTTTGCCCGAATATGTTCAAATAGAAATGGTGACCTTCGGTTTGTGGGACATATTGAATATTGAAGGAAAGGTTCTCTCCATAGACATATTGATGAATCACTGCATATTCGAGTTCCACCATGAGCTGTGAATTCTGCTCTTTCTCATCCAACGCGAGTTTTGATTGACATAATGGAAGAACAGACATTCTGGATTCCATCCGAATAAATCTGACCTCGCCCTACATCACGAATTATATTTATATACGTAATTGTGAATGAAAAATAAAATCCTGTCGACATAGGGAGATGTTTAGTCATTTTGACAGCGATTTTTTTTTACAGCGATCAAACTACGTTTTCCTCAAAATCATACTTCATCTATAGTGAGCGCGTTTCATTTTAATTCCTGTCATGTCAACTTCAAATGTTCGTAGGTATTGCTCATTTTTTTGTTTACTAAGAGAAATTCATCCGATAAAAAAGCTCTTGAGCTTTTACTGTTGATAAAGACCTGAAGATGATAAATATATCTATTGTGATAAGAAGCCCATTGATTCCATCAACTACTTCGAGTGATAATTAACCATCAACTCTAAAGATAGGTCTTTTATTTCGCTTTTTTGTTGCAACACCAATAGTTACAAGACCAAGATAGAAATATAACGTATACCTACCTACCTAAACGAATTATCAGAGCTTAGAAATTAGTCACAGATCAGATGATTACATGTAATTGAAAGATGCATGCAATTCATTACAAAATCAGAAATGATTGCAACATATTGTGGTCTATAGATAGGTACATTTTCGAAGTATGACCATGAAGTTGATTTTTTCTATGCAACAAAGATGTTAACCTCAAGATCTCAAAAAAAACTTTCAGATTGTATAAAATTGTTTTTTTTTTCCTTTTCTTTTTTTTTTTTTCATCTCCTTTGGATTGAATGAGTTTTGTTGGTACATCGTCATCTAGTGTATTTAATATAAATATAGTCTCGAATTTTTTATTTTTTTTTCAGGGTTGAGTTGAAAAACAGCTCTTGCTGACACTTCGCCTTTCATAATTTTTTGTATCTTTTTATTTGTAAGATTTATTGCCTTGAATTGTTGTATATTTTCCCGAAATGACGAATAAAGCCGCTTTATTATTATTATTATTATTTTAAAGATTTGAATTAAATCAATTCCAGTCACGACTCTGCGGCCTCCGACACCACGCAGAGTCGAGCTGGAGAAAAACCAGTGACCACTCCCCACGCCGTGAGGTAAGTGATCACTGGGACCGAGTATCGTGTGCCCTGAGTAGACGCAATGATCCCAGGATGACGGCCTTCTGCATGGCCCCAGCTAAAATGTGGGCCTTTTGTCGGCAAGATGGAATTTTCTGGAGTTCCGAGAGCAGCGTCTGTCGTGTACCACCAAGGGAGCCTATGATCAGGATGACTAGTTCGACAGAATGGTCTGGATAAAGTCTGCGGAGTTCGTAGAGAAGATTTCTATATTTCGTCCGTTTTTCCTCCTCCTTCAAAACGATGTTCGGTTCGGCTGGTGCCGAGAATTCGATCACGAACATCGTTTTGGTTTGATGGTCGAGGAGGACTACATCAGGCTTATTAGCTTGTATCTGCCTGAGGGTGGGGAATGAGAATTTCCAATAAATTCGACACCTCTCATTCTCCACAACGGACTCAATATCCCCTGGAGCATAAGGCAGCACTGGAGTTTCGTCGATACCGTACGAGTGCCTTAGATGGTAATAAAGCACTCGTAATGCCGCATTGTGTCGATGGATATAGGCCGAAACTGCATACACCGTGCATGATGAAAGCAGGTGCATCAGCGTTTCCGGCGCCCTACGGCAGGCCCTGCATCTTACATCAGGGACCTCTATACCCATGACTCGGCTTCGGTAATGCAACGTGTTGAAAACTCCATCCTGGCATGCCATTATGAACCCCTCTTGTGAAGAAAAGTTTCGGACTTCCATTGTCTAAAGGTATGAAGATTTGAATCCTGAGAAAAGAAAAGATGAGTTATGCTGAAAAAACGAAATAAGTGATGAATAAAAATTAACTATTTTATCGAATCAAGAAGATTCGAGTATCAATAAATCAGGTTAGTATTAGTGTTAGTATATATGAAGTCGAAAAATGTAGATTTAAATGGGAGTTTAACTAGTCGATGAGCCTGAAAATAAGAAAAAATTGAATTAGAAATCAATAGCCTGAAAAAGAATGGTTGAATTAGAAATCAATAGCCTGAAAAAAGAAAAGTTGAATAGCCTGAAAAAAGAAAAGTTGAATTAAAAATTAAAATAAAAAGAATGAATAAAGAATTAAAATTATGAGAAAGATTCAAATCGAGTTTGTCACGACGTTTCGATTGTGTGTATCTACAATCGTCTTCAGGTGAGAACTAACAAAGTCCTGGGATACGGGGGTATTTATAGGTCAGCTATGGCGGGATTTTTCGGTTCAGTGAGCCGTAACCGGTTGATTCGGCTAATCAGCGGTTTCCATGTGTTGCGGATCTCGACGCTTGGTTGACTGAAAGCGTTATTATTCATTATGTATGCTGCTTCCTTGAATTTTCTCCTGAACCAGTGTTCTTCTCTATGGATGATTTCTGCCTCAGACCATTTGATGTTATGTTGGTGGGTCCACACATGTTCTGCGATTCCTGACTTGGTGGTTTCTCCTCGTTGGGTGTTTTTCTTGTGTTCGCCGATTCTGGTTTCTAGTGGTCTCTTGGTTTCTCCGATGTATGATTTGCCACATTCGCATGGTACTCGATAAACACAATTCTTGGAGTCACTGATTTTGTTCGTTGGTCTGGTTTTGGTGAGTTGGCTGCGGATGGTGTTTCCAGATTTGAAGCAGGTCTTGATCTTGTATTTGGATCCAATCTTCTTGATTCTCTCTGACAATCCTTTGATGTAGGGAAGGCACAATGTTGGTTGTTGCGGTTCTTCTTCTTTTTGGATTATCCTCTGTTTCCTGCTCTTCAACGTCTGTTCCACCAATTTCCTTGAATAGCCGTTCTGGTAGAGGTCTCTCTTGATGTGGTCCAGTTCGGAAGTTAGGCTTTCCTCGTTGTTGCAGAGGCTGAAGGCACGATCAATCAGAGTTTTCACTATGCCCCTTTTCGTAGCTCCGTGATGGTTGGATCCATTGTTGAGATATTGTCCTGTATGAGTTGGTTTCCTGTAAACAGAAGTTTGCCATTTGTTGTCTGTTCTCTTCACTTTCACGTCCAGGAAAGGCAATTCGTTTTGGGATTCTCTCTCGATGGTGAATTTGATGGAAGGTCTCACGTTGTTGAGGTGTTGTAGGAAGGTGTCCAGTTCGTCGTCTCCGTGGTTCCACACTATGAATGTGTCGTCGACGTATCTCAACCAGATTCGCGGCTTTTTATGTGCTTGGTCGATGGCGAATGTTTCGAACCATTCCATATATATATTCGCTATTACCGGCGAGAGCGATGATCCCATTGGTAGTCCTTCATCTTGAGTGAAGAAAGAGTCCTTAATCTGGAAGTAGCAGTTCCGAAGACAGCATTCTAGGAGATCCATAATTCCTTCTACTGGTATTGGTGTTCTATCTCCGAGGTGTTCGTCGCTCTGAAGTTTTGTTTTGATTATTTGAAGTGCTTCTCCGACAGGAACGTTGGTGTAAAGGCTTTCTACATCGAAGCTGACGAGTTGGTCTCCTTGTGTAGCTTCAATTTTCTCTAGGATCTCAACAAAGTGCCTGGAGTTCTTCACGAAGGATGGAGTGTGTTGTGTATTAGAGATAATCGGCGACACCACTGTACTGAACATAGAACACATGTGACATGTGTCAGTTAAAAGTGCAATCAAGTATCTATGATTCTAAGTTATAAGATAGATGACATGGTGGAGGTTAGGTAGTTAAATAAGGAGGTTAGGTATTGAGCATGTGGAGAGAAATTTAAAATAAATGGATCTAGACTCCCGATTGACTTTTATTACGAAAGGGTAATAAAAACATAAAATTGGCGACGAGGATGGGATACTGAACAACGGAGTGATGGCTGAAATAGGGAAAATAAAAGAATTTGATCCATCCAAGGAGTCATTTAGTACCTACCAAAAAAGGTTAAAGTTGTATTTCTCTGTGAATTCCACTAAGGAGGAAAAAAAGAAAGACATATTTTTATTATTAATGGGTTCAAAAGTATATGATACATTGACGAATTTAGCTATGCCAAAGCAACCTGAAGAACTAACGTTCAATGACATTGAGATATTGCTGACAAATTATTTCCAACCAGCGAAGCTTGAGATAGTGGAACGGTTCCAGTTTTCAAAAAGAGATCAAAAAGATACTGAAAATGTCAATGAATATGCAGTCGAATTGAGAAAAATGGCAATTTCATGCAAATTTGGTAACTTCCTGAATGAAGCACTTCGTGACAGATTTGTTTCTGGATTGAGTAATGATAGGATCCAAAGGGAGATATTACTGAAGAATAGAACGTTTGAAGAAGCAGTGAAATTGGCTGTTAGTCTAGAGTTGGTTGAAAGAGAATCTAGAGGAATGCAGGGTCGAGAAGTAAATTATTCTAGAAGAGAAAATAAAGCAGCTACTAAAGAAACGAAAGTAGAAAAACAAGAAGAAAAGAAGAAGTGTCAATGCTGTGGGAAGTTTCATTTTGGAAAATGCAAATATATGGACTACTCATGCAAGAAATGTGGAAAAAAAGGACACTTGCTTCGAATGTGTAAGAAGAAAGCAGTACAATTTGTAGAAGCAGAAAACAGTGACAATGAAAGCAGTGCAGGTAGTATAGATGTAAATCAGGAACAATTGTTTTTCACACCAAACACAACTGTAAGTAACAATCCATTTGTTATATCTCTATGCATTGGAAGGAAAATGGTGAAAATGGAAGTAGATACTGGGGCATCTGTGTCTCTGATAAGCAAGGTTCATCATGAGGGTTACTTTTCTGATTTTGAACTATATCAAACTGACACAAAGCTCTATACTTTCTCAGGTATAAAATTGCAGGTTTTAGGCAAAATATATGTACCAGTTCATTTCAAAAATGTAAAGAAAGAGTTAGGATTGTTGGTTGTTGACAGTAGGAGCATAAAAAGTCCCATGTTGATGGGTCGTAATTGGCTTAAGGATTTAAATATAAAATTTGAAATTTTAAATAATATTACTGTTAACAAGAATGATATACCAGTTTCAAAAGAAGTTATTGATACAACTGTCGAAAGTTTTTCTAAAAAGTACACTGTATTTTCAAAAGGAAATGGTAAATTCAATAATTTTAAGGTTGATATTGTATTGGAGGGCAACCCAACCCCAGTATTTTGTAAATCACGTCCTGTTCCATATTCCTTAAGGTCATCAGTATCAGCGGAATTGGACAGATTGGAAAAATTGGGAATTCTGAAAAGGGTGACTCATAGCAAATGGGCATCCCCCATTGTAGTAGTAGAAAAGGGGTCAGGGATCAAAAAAAAAATTAGAATCTGTGGCGATTATAAAGTATCTGTTAATCCTGTATCGCGTACAGAACATTATCCATTGCCCAATCCTAATGATGTCATGGCAATGTTGACCGCTGCAAAACTTTATGTATTATTGGACCTAAAGAATGCTTACCAGCAATTAGAACTTTCTGAAAAAGCTCAAGAAATATTAACCATCAATACACATCAAGGATTATATTCATATACAATGATGCCATATGGAATAAAAAGTGCTCCAGCTATTTTTCAGGCAACTATGGATAAACTACTATTTGGTATAAATAATGTAATCTGTTATATTGATGACATTTTGATTTGGGGTAACAACTTTGAGGAATGTAAAAATACTGTAGAGAAGGTTTTGGAAAGGCTGAGTAAGGCAAATTTGAAAATTGGCATTGAAAAATGTAACTTTTTCAAAAATAGTGTGGATTATTTAGGGGTTACAATTTCTAGTCAAGGCATAAAACCAACTGACAAAGGAACATTAGCAATTTTGAATGCACCAAAGCCAGAGAATTTAACTAGTTTGAGATCATTCTTAGGATTGCTGAATTTTTATGGAAGGTTCATACCTAATATATCTTCTGAATTGAGACCACTTCATGAATTACTTGAAAAAAATACAAAATGGAATTGGTCACAGGAATGCAATAACTGTTTTGAGCGATGTAAGAAATTAATCACTGAATGTGATGTACTCACTTATTATGATCCAAATAAAACGTTAATATTAACATGTGATGCTTCACAGTATGGTATTGGGGCAATTTTAGCTCATGAAATTGAGGGCATTGAACGTCCTATCTGTTTCACATCCAGGACACTAAATAAAAGTGAGAGAGGGTACTCCCAACTTGAAAAAGAGGCCCTAGCCATTATTTTTGGTGTGAAGAAATTCCATTTATATTTGCATGGTAGAAAATTTCTAATAAATTCCGATCATCAACCATTGCAAACTATCTTTCATCCAAATAAAGCTATTCCGACGTTGGCAGCCGCCAGAATTCAACGTTGGGCTTTGTTATTGTCTACATATGATTATAACATAAAATATAAATGTGGGAAAACTATTGCTCATGTAGATGCACTATCGAGACTCCCATTGCCTGAAACAGAGGATGATTCATATGCTGAAATAAATTATTTTTCTTGTGTAGATGAAGAACCAATATGTGCGTTAGACATTGCAGAATATACTTCAAAAGATCCAATTTTGTTGAAAGTTTATGATTTTAGTTTGAATGGGTGGCCTAATAATATCAGTGACAATTCATTGAATCCATATTGGATTAGGCGACATGAAATCTCCCTAGAAAAAGGTTGTATATTATGGGGAAGACGTGTGATTATACCAAAAAAATTACAAACAAAAATATTAGATTTATTGCATGATCAACATCCAGGAGTAGTGAGAAGTAAAATGTTGGCTCGCAGTTTGTTATGGTGGCCTGGATTTGATAATGAATTAGAAATATTTATAAAAAAATGTGATGTTTGTAAAAGGTCTGCAAATGCTAAATCTGAACCAGAAGTTAATTGGCCATCTTGTTCACGAATATTTGAAAGAGTGCACATTGACTTTGCAATGAAAAACAGTATAAATTTTCTGGTTTTGATCGATGCATATTCAAAATGGGCAGAACTTAAAATTATGACATCAACATCATCTGATGCAACAATTAGCACTCTCAGGACTATTTTTTCTAATTATGGTTTGCCAGAAAATTTGGTATCAGATAATGGACCACAGCTTATATCGGATGAATTTTCAAAATTTTGTAAACAAAATGGTATTCACCACATAAAAACGCCACCTTATCATGCAAAATCTAATGGTGCAGCTGAGCGAACTGTCCAAATTTTGAAAAAATCTTTGCTGAAGATTAGACTTGATAATAGCTCAAGTAATATTCAATTACAGCTTGATAATATTCTCTTTGCATATAGAAATACTCCTCAAACTTCGACAGGTAAAACACCTGCAGAATTGTTTTTGAATAGAAAACCAAGAACACGGTTGAGTATATTGAAACAAAATCTTAAAAAAAAATCAAGTAAATCTAAAAATATTCTTTGCTTTGAACCGGAGGATTTGGTTTTTGTGAAAACAAAAAGGGGGGAAGACGAGAAATGGACAGATGGGAAGATTTTGGAAAAAAATAGCAATTATACTTATTTAGTGAAAACCACTAATGGTAAAATCAGTTTGATTCATATTGATGATTTGAAAGCGAACATAAATAAAACAACTGTTCCAACCGTTGATGCTGATTTGTTTAGGGATATCAAATCAGATAATGTTAGTGATATATTTGATAAGTCTGATAACATAGAATTAGAAACATTAAAAAAAAGTGTTCCACCTAGCACTAGTGTAACACCAAGAAAATCTAGTGAAACTGTATTATCTCCTTCAAATGGTAGTAATAACATTTCTGATAATAGTTATAAATCTGTAGGTATAGATAACGCTGAGCATTGTCCAAGGCGTTCATCACGTACTATTAAAGCACCTGTAAGACTAGATCTATAAATTAGTATGTAACATGATTTTGATTTTGTAAGTACTTGAGTTATAATTAGTTGTAGTTATATGAGATTAAAATGTAAAAGGGGGGAGTGTTGTGTATTAGAGATAATCGGCGACACCACTGTACTGAACATAGAACACATGTGACATGTGTCAGTTAAAAGTGCAATCAAGTATCTATGATTCTAAGTTATAAGATAGATGACATGGTGGAGGTTAGGTAGTTAAATAAGGAGGTTAGGTATTGAGCATGTGGAGAGAAATTTAAAATAAATGGATCTAGACTCCCGATTGACTTTTATTACGAAAGGGTAATAAAAACATAAAAGAGTGTTTCCCTGTAGTGGTTGGATGATCGGTAGTAGGAATCTCGCTAGCTTGTGGGTGGCTGAATTTCTGGAGCTGATGATCGGTCTGAGTGGGACGTCTGTTTTATGAATCTTTGGCAGTCCATATAGGTGAGGTGGTTTGCTGTGATGTGGTGTCAACGATGATCTCTCCTTATCTGAAAAATAAAGTTGATATTTCTTCAAAGTGAGGTAAACCTTCCGTTCGATTGCTGGAGTGGGATCTCGTGCGATCGTGGTGTATTTTCCTTTTCTGAGAGTCTCTTCAATTTTCTGCTCATAGAGTTCTGTGTCCATAATAACGGTAGCGTTTCCTTTGTCTGCCGGTAGGATTTTGATGGTGTTGTCTCTTCGTAGATGGTTTAAGGCCTTCTGTTCCTCGCGGCTGATATTGGGTGTAGGAGGTGTTAGTTCGCGATCCAGTTGTTCCCTCACTTTCCATCTGAATTCCTCTGCTTGGATTTGGTTGATGAATAAGGTGGTAGTCTCCACAGCGCTGATTATCTCCAATAATGGTATCTCCTTCGGTGTTATGGCGAAATTGAGTCCTTTGTTCAGAAGAGATTCCTCTATCTCAGTGAGTGGGTTGGAGCTCATGTTGATGATGTTTCCTTTGTTGTGGTTGATCTGTTCTTCGCTTCCAACTGAGTGCTCTGATTTCACTAACTTCTTCCACTTGCGGTTGTGCTTGTTTTCCATGTCCTGCCGAGTCCTGATACATATTCTGTTGATCTTGGCGAAAATTGCTTCATTATCTTCTTCTAACGTATGTCTTCTGATTTCTTCGAAACGTTCTGTAGCGTCTTGTAGAAGGATTGATCTCATCCAGCGGTGGTAGTTGATTTGTGATTTGATGAGTGCCCGACTCGCTCTTTCCAATATACGTCTGGCTCTTTCTCCTGGAATTGGTGATTTTAACTGAAAGCCGTGTGGGATGATGTTATTATCTCTTGCTCTGCACAAGAAATTGAGGTGTGTTTCTTCCTTTGTTAGCTTGACCATAGTCTTCTCGTATCCTCGGAATTTGTTGCTGATACCGGGTCCGTACCGGGTGTACAACTTTTGTTTGAAGGTGGCTGACAATGTCTCGAGTTGTGAAGAAAAGTTTCGGACTTCCATTGTCTAAAGGTATGAAGATTTGAATCCTGAGAAAAGAAAAGATGAGTTATGCTGAAAAAACGAAATAAGTGATGAATAAAAATTAACTATTTTATCGAATCAAGAAGATTCGAGTATCAATAAATCAGGTTAGTATTAGTGTTAGTATATATGAAGTCGAAAAATGTAGATTTAAATGGGAGTTTAACTAGTCGATGAGCCTGAAAATAAGAAAAAATTGAATTAGAAATCAATAGCCTGAAAAAGAAAGGTTGAATTAGAAATCAATAGCCTGAAAAAAGAAAAGTTGAATAGCCTGAAAAAAGAAAAGTTGAATAAAAAATTAAAATAAAATGAATGAATAAAGAATTAAAATTATGAGAAAGATTCAAATCGAGTTTGTCACGACGTTTCGATTGTGTGTATATACAATCGTCTTCAGGTGAGAACTAACAAAGTCCTGGGATACGGGGGTATTTATAGGTCAGCTATGGCGGGATTTTCGGAACTGCTACTTCCAGATTAAGGACTCTTTCTTCACTCAAGATGAAGGACTACCAATGGGATTACCGCTCTCGCCGGTAATAGCGAATATATATATGGAATGGTTCGAAACATTCGCTATCGACCAAGCACATAAAAAGCCGCGAATCTGGTTGAGATACGTCGACGACACATTCATAGTGTGGAACCATGGAGACGACGAACTGGACACCTTCCTACAACACCTCAACAACGTGAGACCTTCCATCAAATTCACCATCGAGAGAGAATCCCAAAACGAATTGCCTTTCCTGGACGTGAAAGTGAAGAGAACAGACAACAAATGGCAAACTTCTGTTTACAGGAAACCAACTCACACAGGACAATATCTCAACAATGGATCCAACCATCACGGAGCTACGAAAAGGGGCATAGTGAAAACTCTGATTGATCGTGCCTTCAGCCTCTGCAACAACGAGGAAAGCCTAACTTCCGAACTGGACCACATCAAGAGAGACCTCTACCAGAACGGCTATTCAAGGAAATTGGTGGAACAGACGTTGAAGAGCAGGAAACAGAGGATAATCCAAAAAGAAGAAGAACCGCAACAACCAACATTGTGCCTTCCCTACATCAAAGGATTGTCAGAGAGAATCAAGAAGATTGGATCCAAATACAAGATCAAGACCTGCTTCAAATCTGGAAACACCATCCGCAGCCAACTCACCAAAACCAGACCAACGAACAAAAACAGTGACTCCAAGAATTGTGTTTATCGAGTACCATGCGAATGTGGCAAATCATACATCGGAGAAACCAAGAGACCACTGGAAACCAGAATCGGCGAACACAAGAAAAACACCCAACGAGGAGAAACCACCAAGTCAGGAATCGCAGAACATGTGTGGACCCACCAACATAACATCAAATGGTCTGAGGCAGAAATCATCCATAGAGAAGAACACTGGTTCAGGAGGAAATTCAAGGAAGCAGCATACATAATGAATAATAACGCTTTCAGTCAACCAAGCGTCGAGATCCGCAACACATGGAAACCGCTGATTAGCCGAATCAACCGGTTACGGCTCACTGAACCGAAAAATCCCGCCATAGCTGACCTATAAATACCCCCGTATCCCAGGACTTTGTTAGTTCTCACCTGAAGACGATTGTAGATACACACAATCGAAACGTCGTGACAAACTCGATTTGAATCTTTCTCATAATTTTAATTCTTTATTCATTCATTTTATTTTAATTTTTAATTCAACTTTTCTTTTTTCAGGCTATTGATTTCTAATTCAACCTTTCTTCTTCAGGCTATTGATTTCTAATTCAATTTTTTCTTATTTTCAGGCTCATCGACTAGTTAAACTCCCATTTAAATCTACATTTTTCGACTTCATATATACTAACACTAATACTAACCTGATTTATTGATACTCGAATCTTCTTGATTCGATAAAATAGTTAATTTTTTTTATTCATCACTTATTTCGTTTTTTCAGCATAACTTATCTTTTCTTTTCTCAGGATTCAAATCTTCATACCTTTAGACAATGGAAGTCCGAAACTTTTCTTCACAACTCGAGACATTGTCAGCCACCTTCAAACAAAAAATGAACCCCTCTGTTTCCGAATTCAGCCCGCCTGACCTTAGGAATGCAAAGGTCAGCTCTTTGGATAAACCCCTGTCTTCAATGTTGTTGAAGAAGACAGAATGTAGAGGTTTATCCATGTGAAGCTGCAGAGTTTTATTAACTTCTGCAGCTTTGATGCGGGCTTTCCTCCGAGCGTGGTCGAGCTCAGTGACTGAGACACGGGCTCCACGCTCGGAATCGAAAATCAGAGAGAGCTCATCGGCTGCTCGATGTGCTGCCTTGAATAGGAATGCTCCTACTCCTGCATTCTCATGGCTTTTGACCATTTGCAGGAGGGGGTCCGAACTCCTGATGACCTTGCAGGCATTATCCAGAACCATTCTGTTATGGAGATACTCCAAACTTAAGAGTCCACGGCCTCCCTGATCTCTTGGGAGATATAACCGTGGAACGGACGAAGTTGGATAAAGGCTCCTATTAAGGTGCATCATCTTGCGAGTACTAACGTCAAGTTGGCGCAGCTCAGCTAGTGTCCACTTGAATACTCCAAAGGAGTATAGTAGGATCGGAACAGCAAGCATGTTAGTAGCAGCGACTTTATTCTTTCCAGACAGTTCTGAAGACCAGATCTGTCGAAGTCGCTGCCGATACTAGCTGCGGAGAGAGTCTTTCACCATTTGTGTTTCCTGTATGTGGCTTTCCTCCACACCCAGGTAGGTGTACGTCTCCGGCATCCAAGTGGTGTAGGATGCTTCCGTCCACTAGCTGCGCGTCCTTGTCGTAGTCCTCGCATCGTCCTCTCTTAGGATGAACCAGTGCACATTTGTCCATCCCGAATTCCATCCCAATAGCCTGTGTATACTCCTGTACCACCCTGAGGGATTGGTCTAAGTTCCTCTCACCGGAAGCATAGAGTTTAAGGTCATCCACATAGAATAAGTGGGTGACTTTATGCCTCCGTTGACTGGGTGGTCCGCAGTAGTAGCCCTTGGTTCTTCTGAGCTCAACGGATAACGGCAACAATGAGATGCAAAATAAAAGAGGGCTGAGGGAGTCTCCCTGGAAAACCCCTCTCTTGATGATGACCGGCTCTGTCTGGACTTTCGCATTCCCCGATGTTATGGTGAAGCGAGTCCGCCAGAGCGGCATCAGTTGTTCAATGCATCTCACTATTTGATCGGGTACCGCAAGGCATCTGAGCAAATGCATGATTAGCTCATGCGATGTTGTATCAAATGCCTTGCGGTAATCGATCCAGGCCATCGAAAGGTTTCGCTTATACTGCACGGAGTCCTGCGTTATAGATCTATCTATCAGCAGGTTCTCCTTGCAGCCAGCGACACCCCTCTTCGACCCTCGTTGCTCATATATCCGTTGATAAACCGGGTCTACCACTAGGAGCATACGCATGTACAAGATGCGTGTAAACAGCTTGTAGCATGCGTTTAAACAGGTTATTGGTATGTAATTCTTCGGGTTGGACAAATCTCCTTTCTTGGGGAGAAGCACGGTTCGCCCCTCGATAAACCACTCCGGAATTTGCTGCTCTCCATTTAGCCAGAGATTGAATATTCTGGCTAAATGGTGGTGGGTAGTGGATAACTTTTTCCACCAAAAGTTATTGATCCCATCAGGACCTGGAGCAGCAAAGTTCTTAGAACCCGTTAGGGCTCTCCGAACCTCCTCGGTGGTAATCGATTGACGCAGCAATTCGGGCTCAGGCTCTCGGAACCTTTCACAAAAGGCTCCGAACTGCGTCAGGGCTGGAGTATCTCTGTTGAATGGATGCCTCACCTCATAGATACCCTTCCAGAAGGTTTCCACCTGATCAACAGTCGGCGGATTCTCAACTACACTAGAAGGCGGTTGGAATAAGCGAGAAGGCTTTTCGCGAAAAAGTTTATTTTCCGCCAACCCTCTCGCTCGCCTCTTCAGTGACTGCTTGGGAGCTACTAACATCCGTATCCTCTCCAGGCAGTGCTGTTTGATAACAGTTAGCACTGCCAGGTTTAGTGTGTGATGAGTGCGCCGTAATGTGGTGGCTATTCGTCGCACTTTTGACGTGAATGGCCTGTTGGCCTCCACATAGTCCATCACACACTGGATACGGGAAGTGTGTTGTCTCGCCGACTGGATCTTCCATCTTTCGTACGCGTCGTTCTGCCCTCTCGACCGGGGAGGCCGATTCTACTGGTCTCCTCGGCTGAGAGGACCGAACGGCATCGTACACGGCACAATTGATGTGCCAGATGTCAGCATTTTCTGGAAGTGTATTTTGAAGTGATTCATCCATTCTAGTCAGGTTTTGTGATCGTAGGGCTTTGATGTTATTAAGGCTCCTACGATTCCTGATTTGGCTTACCTCTGGTACTTGGTCCCTTCCTTCGTTGTTCTGCAGGACGGGCGGAATTAAGTGTTCTTCCACCTCGTCGTTCTGCCGGGAAGGGACTCTGACATACTGCCTAACGCGTAGGTGGGATACATAATCTCGAAGATTTTGTGCCGAGAAGGCTGCATGCTCTGGGTGAAGTTGAAGCCACAGAGCATGCATTCGCCTCATGTATCCCCTACGCGCAGGCTCGCTGCTCTCGTGGCACTGCAGAAGGTCGTCCCTGAGATCATCGGTCCACTCAAAGCGTCCATGTTCATTGCGGTCGTTATCGGGCTGTCCGTCCTGTTGGGCCCCACCACCTTGCCTCTGATCCCTATCCGACTGGGATCGGTTGTGGGGGCCCTGTCCTCTGTTTAAAGGAACCAGAGTATTGGGGCTCGTCAGGTGGTTAGCCTTCAGAGCCCACGGCCGACATTAGAGGGGATCGAGCGTTCCCCTCCCGGGTGCGCTTTCGCTGCCGGTCCGATTTTTCACCCTCAGCTCGGAAAGGTGGTGTCGCTACTCACCATGGGCACACATAACGTTGCCCATCCTGCCCTTATTATTATTATTAACATAACCCTTCCCATTGAAGTTCTCGTTAGGCATGGTAGATATGATTTTTCAAATAATCGGTTTGTCTATTTGTTACAGTAAAGTGATCTTCGTTATAACGGGTGAAAAGTTTGGCTTCCTGAATTATGGCAATAAAAACATTCATTGTGAATATCCGCATATAAAGGTTATTTAATTCATATGTTTTTACCTACATACTATATTTTCACACCACTATAGTAGAATTTCCAGTAGTAATATCATAAGCGCTTTGAAATATTCAGGTTATACATCGATAACTTATTGCATAATTTCAAAGAGTATCAGTTTGATAGTTAAAATAAACCGACTGCATTATGTAAAACTGAAACGATTTGTAATTATGCAGGAAGATTGAGATGTCTAACCATACCTCGAATATTTTGAGGCACGAATTGTATTCGATGCGATTATTTTCTGAGTACAATCGTCCTATTATTCTTCATTTGGGATCCTTTTGAAAATTCCGAAATTTTGCACAGTTTCAAATAACATCCTGTAGCAATTTTATGGAAAAAACCTCCAGTATCGAAAAAGTACGAGATTATAGCTGAAGGACTGAGCAAACAGAATTCGAATTGTTCAAATCAGAAACAAGTTATTCAAATTTCAACAAGGCCAAAATTTCTGGGTGTGCGTAGTTTATATGAGACAACAAAAATATATAATATCAAGATCTCATTTTTTGTATGAAGCAGTGCTGCACGAAAATATTTCACATATACCAATGATTAAATTGTAATTTTTGCAAATCCTGATCGGCGGTATAAATTCGTGTGTATCTCTTTCGAGATAAACTATATTGTATTGCTTCTGTCTAATAGGGTAATTTTTTGTTTTCAGAAACATCTTAGATAATGTTTCCACAACACCTCATTGTTCCTATTTTGTTCCTTGGCCTGAGTTCTGTCCATTGTGAGGTATTCACTGCTCTCGCCGATTTAGAAGACCTACTTAGCACCGAGAGGGTTCTCATAGATACTCTGGAAAACTACATCAGAGCAGAAGAACAGAAACTAGATTTATTGAAAAGGTATGTGCTTTCTCCATCCTCTCAGAATCTGTTGTGCACGTGTTTGTTTAATAGTAGGTTTCCATAAAAATAATATTTTCGAGAAATATAACAGGAGCATATAGCCTGAATCGAGGGGTTGACCACATGGGAACTCCGGTGTACAATTGATAGGAATTCCGGGAAATTCCTTTCTTCTTTACGCCAGAAAAAAAGAAAAAATACGAAATGTTCAAGAAAATCTGATAAATTTTCATCAAGTTCATTCCCGTTTTTTTTTAAACAATTTTTGCTGACTGTGATTTTGTAACTTTAGTAATTTGTATATGAAGGAAAATTATTTTAAAATGCACAGGATGCTCCAAAAAATTGTGGCATTGATTTTCTTGTTTCTTTTGTGCTACTCTAAACCTGTCAAATTTGACATTTTTTCGAAAGTACTCAAGAAATCAGTTTTTTTTGTAAATTCCTGAAAATGCCAAATAAAAAAGTTGCTCAGTTTCCAATTTTATACATTTGTTCCAAATTTGGACTCTATACTGTCACTTCGACTTTTTTTCATTTTTTTTTTTAATTTTTCGAATCTTTCGCTCTATCGATTCGAACGAAACATGATTCAAATTTCATAATTTTGATGAATATGAGACTTCAATATCATATCTTGCCCAGGAAATACCCACATTGGCCTGTTACCAGAAATTAAAAAAAATGCATCTACAGAAATTCGTCTTTGTTGTTGCAAAGTTCATCTAGTTTTCTCATTTCATTGTTAAACTGATGTGGATTTTCAATGTATGGGCGTTAATATGTCAGTAATCGAATAAACGAATTTGTTTTCATTCTTATTGCACTCGTATTTCTTTTTTTAATAGATTTTTATCCAGTTTGATTATTTTTCTGACCAATAATTCAGTTACAAACAAACCCGAATTATCATACTTTTCGTACGTATAAATTTTTTTTTGGGTCTGAAAAATTAAACTGTTTGAAAAAAACCAAAACCTGAAGACTTTGTATAGGGGGTGAGGAGGTTACCATGAAATTTTGTTGTATTCTGAATTTTTTTTTATTCTGAATTTTTTTATGAAGTCTTATATCTTCAGAAAATAAAGACTTACGAATGATGTTTTCCCGATCTTTATTTTCACGAAAACGAAATTTTCAACCTGTCTTGTCTGTCATTCATTATAATTCTTGGTACGTTGGTTACGGCCATGCATTTACCTTGGGCTGATTATTTTTCGAAAACATGGCGTTTCAATTTGGTTTTCTCACGCAGAATTTTTGACTACTAAAAACAAGGAAGATCTGGACGTATCCAGAATGTCAGAAGATCCTTTAGAAAACAAGTTGATTTTCATTTAATTTTCCTCGCAGCCAGGATTTATAGGGTGATTCAGATTTGGGTCAATATTGAGAAAACCCTCGATCTTGAATAATCATCTTGACTCAATTTAGAGGGTGATTAAGATTTGGGTCACCATTGAGGAAACCCTCGATCTTGAATAATCATCTTGACTCAATTTAGAGGGTGATTAAGATTTGGGTCACCATTGAGGAAACCCTCGATCTTGAATAATCATCTTGACTCAATTCTGATCTTCATATCACCTCATCTAATGTTTCAGCTTCAAAATGAGCATGAGATCTTGAAAATCAGTTGAAGATGTGAAAAGTTATGACTTCAAAACCAAAAAATTAGTTTTTTGAGATCACTCTGTGAATAAAAGAGATAAGAAGGCAATTTTGGAAATAGCCTAAGGTAATGAGATCATCCTAATGCCTATGCTGTTAAATCGGAAAAAAACTGTTTTTCTAACAATCTCATTGAAAAAACCTCATGTATCGAAAAAGTACGAGATTATAGCTGAAGGACTGAGCTAGTGAACAGTGTGAACAGAATTTGAATTGTTCAGAGCAGGAATAAGTTATTCAAATTTTAACAAGGGCAACTTTCGGGGTGCGACGTAATAAGTGTTGCGTAGTTTAGATCGAGGTTTAGATAAATGGCTAGCAAGGCTGGCACTGCCAAAAGACCAATTTCACCTAGACATCAACGATCTGAAGTAACCCCTTTCTTCAATAGCAATCCCATAACACGTCATCAAAAAATCCTTATATTTCCTTGATTGTAACCGCCGATTTTGTTTTTTGAATATATTGATGAATCCGATAGATTTCACTGAAATGCTCCATATTCATATTTATAGACATCAAGTATGAGTCCAAAACTTGTACCTTTCTAATATACGTTATACAGATGACTTCATAAATTTTCATTACAATTGTTTGATTCAATTCTAGGTTCGCAGATATATATCAGAAGCAACATGAACTTGCCGCAGAAGATGTCCAATTATATATAGCAAATCCCATCAACGCCTATTTGTTGGTCAAAAGGCTGACTGCAGATTGGAAGCAGGTGGAATCGTTAATGGGAACAGTTATCAGTCATGGTAATACATTTTTATTTCGATGGATATACTGGTTTTCAGGAACATAAAACATAAGAGAATATTCTGATATATATTGTTTTCGAGCCACATATTTCCTGCAGAAGGCGAAACTTGGTAAACAAATTCACAAAAGACAGGAAATACCGAGGGAAATGCATAGTTATTTGCAGTTCAATGTAATACTTACAACTTGTCAAGTCTCCAAACATTCCCAAAACAATCAAATAACTGCTACATAATTTGTACAAAATGTAAAATACTTCCTCTATTCAGAATATATCACTTTCACCTTTCTAAATAGGTATTTACATTAACAAAATGTGAAATAATTACACTCCAAAGATAATAATTGATGTTGAATTTAATTTCCAGACTTTTTGATGAACATAACTTACTTCAAAGAAACTCTGAAGTTTCCTACTGACGAAGATTTGAATGGAGCTGCAGTTGCTCTCACTAGACTGCAGGATACATACAGGTATTGAATGTTAATCTTCCAAACTTTTTTACTGCCCTACACATTTACCGGATAAAATAAATATCATTATTATTTCTGATTATTCTCTAGTTTCCATTAGTAAAGATTATGACGATCCATTTTTTCGAAGAGTCTCTAGCGTAGCATATAAATATTTACCGAAAATAGCGATCCGGACCCTCAATGATAGATTTTTTGTTTGGCAGATACATTTTCAAAACTCTTGTACCCTCCAATTATAAAACCTAACCAACAAATATAATCTTATTGTAGATACATTATGTAATCATTACGACCAACGTTTTCCTGTTGATAAAACTACATTACAACCACATCTGTTCGTGGTCACAATAACCTCATCAACTCCTTTTATTTCTATTCAACATTCAAGTCATTCAAATCTTTATTGTACTGGCGTGATATTTACTACTTATACGAAATCATAACAGCACCTAAAGGTTTTAAAACGTACATTAACTGTTCGGTTTTGGAACATAGCAATTACGTGGTCTTTTAGACGTTATGAAGAGAATGTTAATTTTATCACTCTGTGCTACTGGGGGCCTCAATCCTGCCTGAAATGATTGTAATTATTGTTCATCCACCATCTTCCTTCCACAATCAAAACGGGATGCTTTGTATTCCTACAATTTCATTTCCTCACCTAATAATAGCGTGACTCCAATATTCATCATTCACGAATTCCTTTCTTCAGGTTGGATACTTCTTCATTAGCGAGAGGAGAACTCAACGGCGTTAAGTATAGTGCTGAACTATCAGCTGCCGATTGTTTCGAATTGGGAAGACAAAGTTACAATAACGGCGACTATTACCATACTCAGTTATGGATGAGAGAGGCAGAGGCAAGACTGAAAAGGGAAGCCAACGAAACGGTGGATCACAGTGATATCTTGGAATATTTAGCGTTTTCTACTTACAAGGAAGGTACATGTTATCATCGATTATTTTCCCTTCTGATTCTTTTTTCTATGCGAAATTCTTGTTATATTTGAGATTTCTATTAAAGCTGTGGAATATAGATTGTAGATTATAGGAGGGGTCGTTAAGGCTGTGCAGCCACTCAAGCACCTCGACCTATTGGTTCTTCTGTGCATAACCCTTGATCTATTCGAGGCCCGAGATTCCGAGGCTTCGTGCGAAATTTATCAGTTTCCTAGGAGCTAGTTTCTTAACATCGGAGGGCTCTAAGAAGGCCCCTTCCAGTAACTTGATTCTCTTACAGAAGAGTGCTGAGCATTCGCAAAGCAAATGTTCTACAGTTTCAGCGAAGTTCCCGCAGTAGCGGCAACTATCACTCTCTGTTTCACCCATTATTTAAGGTGATATATACCTCAGAGGGCAGTGTCCAATGATGAGTCCCTTTACTAGTTTCAAGTCTTTTTTGTCCAACTCGAGAAGCTATTCAGCTTTCCTTGGCGAAAGGCTCACTAGTCCTTTCGCTTGTTTCTGTCCTGACGCTTTATTCCAGTGAGATTTCATTTCATCTGCTTCTCAGCGTCGGAACTCTTCTCTCATGTGGGCCTTGAAGAGTCCACAGAAGGGTTCTGGCCGAGAAATTGTGTATTCGTCCTTTCTTTGGCAAGGCAGTGTGCTTCTTCGTTGCCTTCAACTCCCTTATGACCTGGCACCCACATCAAAGTGACATGGTTTTGTAGAATATAACTTTCACAGGAAGTACAGCCTGATCCACTCATATATATTCAATCAAGTAATCTACTATGAATCAAAACTCATTCTACCAGCTTTCGATATACTATATTGCTTTTGTCTTGAAATAGTAAATGGAATAGTTATTGTAAAATAAATAGTTCATTAAAAATTCGATTAAAAATAATTGCGGTTGAATATGTTATTGTTCTTCAAAAATTATTACTGTTTCTTCATAGATCGTAATTTCTCACTTCCATAAAATAATAAGTTGGAACTCGAAAGATTACTTTTTCATCGAGAATAATCATTTGTCACTTCCGCCAATTGAAAACAATCGTGGCTATAATTAAAACCTATCAAAACTATCTTTAATACTATACTGATATAGGCATTCACTAAGCTATCTGAATTTTGGTCATAGAAATTAATAGTTCTGAAAATGACTGTCGCCTATTGAATATTTCATATTTGATAGATGTTGAACACCAGAATTCATCTATCACCATTGTTGACCACTATCGATTACCTCTCAAAATGACCTTTCTCTAGAATGAATGAAAGTTTCTTAGATTGAAAAATAATATTTTGATGATGTCTGGAGGTTGTTTTCCTAAATAGCTTCGAAGCGGAAGTATCGCATGTTCATGTGAAAGCTTTTGTCATTGTACATACTAAATACGACCATTTTTTATTTTCATGAAATTCATCAGGAATTAGGCGATTTCAGTAACTTGAGATCTATGTAGTCATAGCTTGAAAGGAGAATCTACTCACAGACGAATATGCAGAATAGGGTAATCTAATGGAATATCTCCAAAAGGATTATTAGAAAGATGATGGCATAAAAAAACATACTGTTTGCGATAATTGACGCATATTCTTGCACATTCTGTGTAATACTCAGTGAATATGAACATTTTTCGTCTTTCGTTCATCCTTCAATATCCATGAACCAGTCACTGTATATCATCAATAATAATGATTCGCATAAAAATTTTGGAAAGTCAAAAAGTGTACTTACCTACCCAAAATCACGCTTATTCATTGAGTAATCGTTAACTATATT
This sequence comes from Chrysomela aeneicollis, assembly GCA_029955515.1. NCBI lineage: Eukaryota > Metazoa > Arthropoda > Insecta > Coleoptera > Chrysomelidae > Chrysomela > Chrysomela aeneicollis. The sequence continues at coordinate 1,080,426 of JARUHQ010000024.1, forward strand.
TTGATCTGGATTTCAATCAAAATTAAATTAAAATATAATCTACCTACTTCGTTTCAGGAAATGTTCCTCTAGCATTAGACTTGACCAATAAACTTCTGGAGATTTTACCTACTCATACGAGAGCCTTAGGAAATAAAGTATATTATGAAGAGGAGATTGAGAAATCCAAAGAAACCCACCGACCAAAAAAAGGCGAAAATGAGTCCGAGGATACCGAAATCTATGATGAAGTAGGAGTTCCATTATCCTTTTGCTCACTATTCGGTGTTTAGAGGTCTTTGAAGTTATTGAACGTATTTTTAATCGTTATCTTAGTTGTCTTACATGCATCTTCAAATAGGTGCCCTAACTTCCTGAGTAAAAAATGGCGAAATTAATTCACAAATAACAAGGTTGGCTACTATGATCGGTGAAAAATTGTTGATCTCAAACTTTTCAAACGTGAGAGATCATAATTTAGTTGAAAGTTTTATAAGAGCTAATGCGGATCAAAAATAATATGGGAGATTTTTCAAGTCATCTTCTAGAATTTCGAGTAGGTACACACCAGAACAATCCAATATAGATGGACAAATCTAGATTGGACCACTTGGATACATAATGGAGATGAGTTGACGAAATCATTTTGGACTTATGTTTACAATTTTTTCTGAATTGTATTTGTAATTTTAATTGCTGAGCATTCCGAACTGCGGAATGAATTCTTTTGGAAAAACTTACACTATTTTTCATTAGATAATATACTTTTTCTATTTTGGTTGTATAATGAAGTCATTTTGCAACGCAAATGCGTGTCGAAATAGCCTCTATTTCGATACGCATTTTTTATTATTCGGAGATTGGTACAATCGAACTGTCAAATGATAGTCAGAAGAGTTAGGCCCAGTTTACTTCTGAGCGACTTGGATTTGGTGATATTAGCAGTGAAAAAATCAATGTTTGGTAAATTTCAATTCAGAGTGTAATTTGATTTAAATTGACCAACAAAAACAACATCGAATTCTTCACTGCTGGTATTGCAATAATCAAAATGATTTAACTGAAAACTGGGCTTTACGCTTCAGATTTTAATTATTTCAATATCATTGTTACTAATCGAAGATGTGTATGTTATTTATAGATATTAAATCCATTTTTTGCTTCAAATCAATTCAAAATAGAAAAAATTGAATATGACACACGTTTTATAAGACACGTTGTCGCACTTGTTCACTTGGAGCACTCCTCGCTTCGCTCGTCGTACTCCAAACAACGCGTGCGACAAAATAGCGTCTTATAAAACTTGTATCATAATATACTATTGTGAAGATGGCTTCGTATTATTTGTTTCTCCTTGAAACTGTCATCGAAAATGAGGGAAATAAATTGCGATCCAAAAATATTGCTAAATGTTATATGTTATATGTTTCAATATGTTTCACAACTTTATGATTCATATGACATTTTCACTGATTTTTCAGCACTACGATTCAGACCCGTATGGGAGAGAACATTACGAGAAATTATGCAGGGGTGAAATGAAGATATCAGACGAAATGACTGCCAAATTGAAATGCAGATACGAGAACAACAATAATCCGTTCTTGTTGATTGCACCGTTCAAAGTGGAGGAGATGCATCAGAAGCCTGATTTATTCATGTTCCACGACGTAATGTCTGATGAAGAAATAAAAACCGTCAAGAGATTGGCCCAACCAAGAGTAAGATCAAATATACCTACCAATATCTCCACAATACAATATAACTATCATGTATAAGAATTTTCATTCGAAAAAATGGAACTGCAATTATTACATGGGAGAATTTCATAAAATCCGAATTCTATTCCAACGATGATTTCAATGGTAATCAATTATAGTATAACTAACGAATTCAAAAATGGAATCGATTATTTGGAAAGAGCGTGAATACTAACCTTGAACATCTGAAAAAACACGACGAACATAAAAAATGATAATTCTTTTTCAATAGAGTTTCATTGGTGTTTCCACTGAAGATGGCAACTTATTTGCAGAAATACGTACCTATTTGGTTTTTGTTAAACATTTTGTGGTTTTTGGGGTTATATTTTAATTTGTTGTATACCTCCATACTACCTAGTTCCCCGTAAGAAGCAGTGGTGAAAAATATCATCCCCATTCTTCAATCATGAAGTATGTAAATACTTACCATGAGAATTCTTTTTTGATTTGTAACCAATCTTCGTTTGAACATTACTTTGTTTGCTTTGATGTGTATATCAAGTTATTTGAATTTACCATTCCATAGGATTTGTTATGTAGAATATTTTATAGAAAATTGTGAACTACGACTAATGGAATGATAAGTCCTTCGCGTTTGATTGTTTTTCTTTTCTGTTGAAGAAGATAAGAATTCAAAGAATGCATCTATGAGAAAACCATGTTAGGAAATTTTTTTGACAATATGTGGTGGTGTACCTAAAAATGCCCTGGTTTCTTATAATTCAACAACACTGATAAGAAAGGTTGTACGTGCTCCAACTGAACAAAAAAACAATAATTTACTTAGATTTTCAGATGATTACTTTGGAATTCGAGGTAGGACCTGATGTAGGGAAACCGAGCGAGTTCCAGAGTGAGAAATTGCTTGTTGGTCCTGCTTGAAGAAGAAAAATATTGAAAAATAATCCATCTGCATTAGCAGTGGAATGTTCAGAAATAACGAAATACAAAAAAGTTTCGAGTTCATTAGGAGATTTTTTCTGCAGTGAAACCTATGAGAATGATTTGAAACCTTTTTTGGTATTTGAATTCCAAGATGCTTGTAGATTGTAGATTGTAGGGGAGGCTTTGCAGTCTCTCAAGCTCCCCGACCTATTAGATCTTTTGTGCATAACCCTCAATCTATTCGAGGCCCGGGATTCCGAGGCTTCTGTAGAATTTTATCAGTTTTCTAGGAGCTAGGTTCCTGATATCGGAGGGCTCTCCCTTCCAGGAACTTGAGCCTCTTGCAGAAGAGTGCTGGGCATTCGCAAAGTACACGTTCTGCGATTTCAGCGAAGTTCTCGCAGTAGTGGCAACTATCACTCTCTGTTGTACCCATCTTTTTGAGGTGATACCTCAGAGGGCAGTGTCCAGTGAGGAGTCCCGTTACCAGTTTCATGTCTTTTTATTCGAACCTTGGAATGGCTCACTAGCCTTTTCGCTGGTCGTTGTCCCAGCACTTTATTCCAGTGATATTTAATTTCATCTGTTTCCCGAATTTGCATTCTTTATCCCATCAATTACAGGTAGTTGAGAAACAGAAGTTATTCCTGCCATATTGTGAAAACGAAATATATTGTTGATAATTCCTTCATAAAATGTTATTCATAATCAGAAACGTTTTTTTTCCTAGCCCAATTGATTTTATATCTATTAATTGTCAATCTTCCAATGATTGTAGGAGAGAAATGTGCTGTATAATACTAGATATGCTGCAGAATTCCAGTTGATCAAAGAATATTCTCTATTTCCAGAAATTTTCTGACCTAGTGTTCTCATTTTCAGTTGCTAAGAGCTACTGTACAAAATTCCAAAACAGGTGAGCTCGAAACTGCTCAATATAGAATCAGCAAATCAGCTTGGCTAAAAGAACAAGAACATAAACACATCGCTGATATTTCCAGAAGAGTTGAAGACATGACGGGACTGACTATGGAAACAGCAGAGGAATTACAAGTTGTTAATTATGGTATAGGAGGACATTATGAGCCACACTTTGATTTTGCAAGGGTGAGATATGAAACCAAAGTTTTCATCATTGTGATCCATTTTTCATCTTCCTGGTTACAAAAGAAAACTATTTCGTCTATGATTTTTTTGTATCCTAATCTAACAGACATGAGTTGAAATAGAATGGTATTGAAAACTGTTTATCGTCATAGAAGGATAATGATAAACAATGATAATGTTTCAGTCAATCGCTAAGTACGACCTTTTATGAATTTATGTGATCATTTTACTTTCACAGAGAGAAGAAAAAAACGCCTTCAAGAGTTTAGGAACCGGAAACAGGATAGCAACATTACTCTTCTACGTAAGAAAATCTTTTTCCTATGCGTCATACATCCACTGATTCTCTCTCGATTCCAGATGAGTGATGTTTCTCAAGGTGGCGCCACTGTTTTTCCTGTAATTGGGGCTGCTCTATGGCCTCAAAAGGGTTCTGCAGCATTCTGGTATAATCTGCATGCCAGTGGAGATGGAGATCTATTGACCAGGCATGCAGCATGTCCAGTCTTGGCAGGATCAAAATGGGGTAAGAAAACTACATAGATTTTATTTCGCCTCGAGGGTTATAATCTGATTTGATTTACAGGGATATATAGCCTCAATTGCTTGCAAGCATAGTATATTGGATCAGTTTTGAGTAATTCATGAAACTTCTACACATTCAGGTGATATAATCGTCACGTCACTATCCCAATCCTAAATTTTTAAACATTTTTCTGTTAATCGTCACTCTCAACGTTTTGAACTGATGAATTATCAAAATTGAATCAGCTTCTGTTGTTTTCTACTAGATCCATTGGTTTCAATTGCTCATATAATGTTCCTCAAAGCGGATAGAAAATCAATAAACAAATAGTTCAATTGATGTTATGGGTTCTGATTTTCTCCACTTCGATCATTATTGCACAAAATGTGAACATTACCCTAATCTATAGTTTCGTCAATTTGGACCTATACTTCTGATGAAACCAAGGATATTTTTGACATCTGTTTTTCCACTAAAAGATAAAAAAGTTCTTGAGCTTGTCAATAAAAGGGTAGCCAGCCAATCTGCGCCTGTCTGACCTGCGTACTCGGAATCGCTCGTGACGAAATGATATAAACATTATTTCCGATTACCATCGACTATGAAATTATTTATAGGCAAGTGAGACATCGAATAATCTTCTGCGGGTTCCATATGGAATTAGTGCAGGGTCACCAAGTCGCCAGTAGCCTCAGGATAGTTTCTGTTATAAAATGTCTCAATTTTCGCTGCTGCCAGTTGTTTGTTATTATCACTAACCACCAGTGTAGCTAAAAAATCACCAGAGTAAATGATTACTTATTCCAGAGCACAGTTATTGAGACCAAAGGGCAAGCGATTGAATGTATGAACTTCAGAAGGACAACCAAAATTTGCACTCAATTTGCTCGATTCATCATCTAGTTCTACCTAATGAAACCTCTTCCTAAAATCTAGAACAGTAATATACAGGGCTATTCAAATTCGTTTCTGTACATGGGGATCTCGTAAACGATTAGAGATAGAGTGTCGGTTAAATTGTGGCAAAGTTGCGTATTTTAGAGACCTATTCAATGATGTGAATAAATCTTTTGGTTCTGGAGATATACAAGAAAAAACAAACAATCCCAAATTATTTATTTGCCTGTATCTTCTTCATTCGCAGGCATATTGAAAATCAATCCACATTTTAATTTCTTAGTATGAAGTGAACGTCGACGATCCAAAAACTACAACAAAAAATACAGGTCCGTATTTAAAAATTCAAAGATGGGAGTGGCCCAAGTCAGATGACACCCTGTATAAAAGATTCATGAACATATTCTGATAGCCCCCATCAAGTGCCAATAGCAAAATGTGGATAGATTTCCAATATGTCTGCGAATGAAGAAGATACAGGCAAATAAATAATTTGAGATTTTTTAGTTTTTCCTGTATATCTCCAGAACCAAAATAGCTAAATTCGCTTTTTTCACATCATTGAAAAGGTCTCTAAAATACGCAACTTTGCCACAATTCAACCGACACTCTATCTCTTATCGTTCACGAGATCCCCATGTACAGAAACGAATTTGAATAGCCCGGTATATTTGTTTTCAAATTTTGGGATTATTTTTTACTGAGTAGGAATTTCGAAATTTCTAGTGCCCTATAAGGATATTTAATCACTCCAGTTGGCTTCTCCTGAATTGCACAGGTCCTCTAACTGTTCCTTCTAACAGATTATCTAGGAAAGTGGAATTCTCCTTTTTTCAATTTCAATGTACATTATTTTTTAAATGTCCCCAATCACTTTTTCCAACAAATCTTCGATTTTTATCATTAGCAAGCACAACTGAATTTTCCTTAGCAAAAATATTCATATCAAGACGGATTTCAAGTCCAAGTATCGAAGATGATTCGTTTACTACCACAACAAAATTCAGATTAATTGCAGAGATAATTGATTCCCGCTGCATACTATTGCTATTTTTTTCATTTTGCAGTATCAAATAAGTGGATCCATGAACGAGGACAAGAATTCCGAAGACCGTGTACTTTAGAACAACCGCCAGAAGATCTTATAGCGTGAGATCATCCCCAATGGAAAATTTAATGATAACGTGGGATAACGTGAGATATCGAAAGTGTGACATTGTTCAATACATATCGAAAGCAATGAAAATATATTCTCAAGTTTCAAAAATATATTCAATGTAAAGAACTGTACATATAAATACTCATATACATATGATATTTTGAATGCATAGCCGAAGACTAATCGTAGATGAAATTATGTAATATAATTCTTTTTATTGTGATATATATTAAATATGGTTATTCTCATAATGCAGTTTTTTCACTCTCTCAATATTTTCCCGAAACCATTCGTCTTTCTCATTCATATTGCTGAAGAAACTGTGTAGTCATTTTTAGTTGTAAGGCGACATTCACTCCTTTTTTAAGGGGTTTCTTCATATTATATTATAATGAATATATTGAAGTAGCAAAAGCGAATAATCAGCATGAAATCAAGAATGTACAAAAAAAGGGATCAAATTAAGGAGACATGCAAATATTCTGATGAAAAAACTGGAACTTTGGAGAAACATTTATTTTTTGAGTTCAGAACCCAATAGGTTTATAGTAACTGATAGAACACAGGACAACGAAATGGTGAGAAAAAGATTGTTCGAGGAGAACCATGCAGAGGATTGACAAAATAATAGCATATCGAAGGTCTCTGGTGTGTGCTTTCTTGTCCGTATTGGAGTTCTTTAAGAAGGTGAGAATGGGTGTTTTATTAGAGAAGAGGGTAATTTTGCACTAATCATGCGATAAATATTTCTAGTTTTCGAGATAATCGATGCCAAAGTTCGAGATTTCACCATCTTTGTAAGGCAAGTTTTGGGCAAGTAATGTATCCTCTTAGATCCCAAGACATATTACATGCATTTACCATGGTTGATTATGATTTTTGTGTGAGAAAAACATCATAAATATATAATTTTTTCGTGATTTTACTATTATTTCACTCTAGGCTACATAAACAACGGCCATTTTGAAAACCTCTGTGAGAAGCGAATAAAGGTGGATCATAGCTGTCTTATAGCAATACGAGTCAGTGATATGTGTTTTCTCTTTTCAATACATGTCAAAAAGAAAGTAAAAGGAGGTGAAATTTCGAAACTTGGCATCGATAATCTCGAAAAGTATATACCTATATGTTCACGATATTATTATGAAATTCGTGTTTTTGAGGTCAAAATACATACAAAATACGCACCAATAAAAATTTTCTGAGAAAAGATTACATAAAAAACTGACATGATTATTATTAAAATGTTAGTTCTGTCAGATTTGTTATTGACGGCATAAGAAAGGCCGACTGTTAGCCGCTTAGATCATATTGCTTACGGTAGATCCGGCATCATGTAGTATTTGTTTGGTATTATAGAGGGGTATTGATGAGAGGGGTTGAAGGGCAAGAAAGTATTATGTTACAGTAGCGTACAGTTGGGATATTTTGGCACAGCACATATTGAATTTTTTATTATCTCATGAACAAATTGGTGAAAGAAACAGCAATTCATCCAAATGGTATTTGGGATTGCCGAATTGCCGTCAAATTAATCCAATTAGAGTATTCATAATTCACCTTTAGTTCTTATTGTCACTTCTTGTCCAATCCAACAATAACACGCCTATGATAATGGAATACAAGATCTGGCAGAATGTGTTTATGCAAATCAAACAGGACTTCGGCATTTTGATGGCATATATGCGAATTTACGAACTATTTTCTCGAAGAAAAACACTCGAAACTACCCAGATAGCACAAATATCCTCAGAATATTTTAATAATCTGCGAAAATATCATGTTGTAGAATATTCGCATCGATTATTCCTTGAATGTTCATAGAATGTTTGGAACATTTCATAGAACATTTCATTAAAATATTCTAATAATAATCTGGAAAAGCATTCTTATAACCTTCTGAGAATTTTCATCGAAAAATGTTCTAAAAATTTTCAAGGATTGTTTCATGCGAATACTCTGAAAATATTCTGAAAATATTCCTATAATCTTCTGGTATGAAATATTCCGGGATATTCAATATATATAATGTTCTCAGAATATTCAAGGGCTGTTCCTTGAGAATATCCTCATAATTTTCTGAAATAACATTTTTATAATCTTCTGAGATAAATTTAACTAATATATTCATCAAATAATGTTCTCAGAATAATCAAAAGGATTGTTCCATGCGAATATTCTGATGATATTCTCAGATAAGTCATTTCTATAATCTTCTGGGATGAAATATTCTAGAATGTTCAATACATGATATTGTCATGAAAATAACATTCCTATAATCTTCTGAAATGAAATTAACCACAATATTCATCAAATAGTGTTCTCAGAATATTCAAGGATTGTTGCGGATGAATATCCTGATAATATTCTGTAACTTTGTACCTACGAATCGAGAGCATATAAAAATCGGGAAGATGATTATTCTTGAATATTTCACCTTACTTTCAATGAATTTATTCATTGAACGATAGTGGAGAAACGAAATTGAAACTGCTCAATTTAACATATCTTCTAATTTCAGTTTGATCACCCTAGTTGGGCGTACAGTGACTCTATACAAGACAGTGGCGACAATAGGCGTCAGCGTTTTGATTGGTGACGCCATTAAGAGGCAAATTTTCTGTTTGTTTACATTGGTTTATATGGCGTTTAGTGACTAATTCTTCTTGTGCAGTTATATTTCCCAAAAATTTCGCAGTTTGATCACTACAATACACGTATAATATCAAAAGGCAGTGATTTAGCAAAAAATTTGACTGGTATGTACCTATATATCCGTAAATTCCTCTATTGAAATAACCTAACATTCTGTTTGTGCATATTACTATGTTTAGTTTTGCATATTTCGTTTCAGTTTCAATACAAAATGCCTGGGTGTGCAGCTGTAGGCTGTTTCAATTCGGCAAAGAAAAGTTTTCTGATGAAAAAATTCCTAAAAGACCCAAAACGCAGGAAATAATGGGCAATCAAAACAAAACATTACAAGTGGATCCCTACATATTCATCAAATCTCTGCAAGGTAAAGTTACTATAGTCATTCTGTTGAAATCATCCAGACTCACATACTTTGATATATACTGAAATACATAGATCATTGTTTTTTTAGGCAAATTTTGAACCTGAAATATATGTATAGGAGAGAACTAGAGAAGATGAAAGCTGCAGACTGATGAGATCTGATGTACCAATAACTTTATTTTCGTTTGCAAACCCCATATTAAATAAAGAGCAAAAAGAACCACTACTACTTTTTCAAGAACCTGCTGAGTTTCCAGAAACTATATATTAACCCTGTTTCATTTGAATTATATTGAAATGAATTCACTTCTTAATATTGTAGGGTAGGTATATAATTTCAAGCATTGAAAAAACATCTAAGACCTGTGAAGATTTTATTAGCTCCTTATAGGAAATGAAAATCCTATTGAAATGGTATACCAAATTGTCAGTTTTGAAATGTTAGAGACAGAAAACATCATTTTTCTGTAGGGAACATGTAATGTATTTTTTTATCAATATGGAGAGTATTTCAGACAATATTATTATGATATATTGTCTCCTCAAAACATTGAAATTATTATAAATCTATGTTTCATAAGATGTCTCCATCACATATTTTTTTCCACAAGATCGAATCCTAATGAGATCCATTGCTTCATCTAAACCACTGCAAATCTTGATGAATATGTAGGGATCCACTTGCCATGTTTTGTTTTGATTGCCATTATTTCCTGCGTTTTGGGTCATTTAGGAATTTTTTCATCAAAAAACTTTTCTTTGCTGAATTGAAACAGCCTTTAGCTGCACACCCAGGCATTTTCTATTGAAACTGAAACGAAATATGCAGAATTAAACATAGTAGTAATATGCACAAACAGAATGTTATGGTTATTTCAATAGAGGAATTAATGGATATAAAGGTACATACCAGTCAAATTTTTGGATAAATCACTGCCTATTGATATCATACGTGTATTGTATAGGTCAAACTGCGAAATTTTTGGGAAATATAACTGCACAAGAAGATTTACTCAGTAAACACCATATAAACCAATGTAAACAAACAGAAAATTTGCCTCTTAATGGCGGGTGGGCGAAGCTTATAGGCCTATTGTCGCCACTGTCTTGTATAGAGTCACTGTAGTTGGGCGTATTGAAATGTTTCCTTACTTCTGTCACTAGATGTCACGGTTCAGCCGCGGTTTCAAAGTCGCCGTTGGACAGCGGCTCAGTGATTTCAAATACAGTAGAACTCCAATTATCCGAATTAATGGGGACCGGGACCCATTCGGATAATCAAATATTCGGATAATCGGATTTTTTTTTTTAAAATTGCCATTGGAGAGAATAAAAGCTACGTTTTGATATTGCACTATTTTTTTATTGAATTAAATGAAAGAAACATGAAATTTTCACATGTTTTAAATATTCTTTTCGAAGCCATGGTATAAAAACAATACAGTATTGTACACGCACAAACAAAAGTAAGCCGTAGCGAAAGAGTACATAGCGTCCTCGAGCAAGGTCAATAGCACACTGGCTAATCAAAACAAACAATGACAGGTGCGCCGTGACTGCAATGCGCCGGAACTTGTCTTAACTTGCCGTTGTGCCTAGACACGCGGGGGGAAGTCAGTGTAGGCACAACGGCAAGTTAAGACAAGTCAAGTCAAGACTTGACGCGCATTTGTGATTCGGATAATCGGCGATTCGGATAGTCGGAGTTCGGATAATTGGAGTTCTACTGTACTCTAGTATACTATAGTATAGGCTACAAGTTAAATCGGAAGTCGTTAGATCTATGACAGACAGTGACAACTATTCATTACGGTAATGGAAAAGAAGAATGAACTCGGAAATTTTTGAAGTATGTTCTCAGCACGTTCATCGAAGTGAAACTCAGTCCACTTTGGATATCCATACAATGTGCGTAGAATAAATAAATTTATTGTGGAAATATTCTGAGAATATTCCATGAGGTGCTTCAATGAATATTCTATGCATGTACTCGCGTGCTATGTGGGTATGTGAATCAGACCCGATCGACACAAGAATTTGTCATTTGTGTCAAACAAAGGCGTGTATCGTCAAAATCTTAAAACGAACAATCATTATGGCTTTGATACTTTCGAACCCCCCCGGACCTACCAAACAAATAACCTGAATGCCGGATCTAGCGTGAGCAATATAAGATCTATGGTTAGCCGCCGCTAGTATGCCAACATAGTTCATCCAAAGAATATCTACGCTTACAAGTGTAAGCGTACATATTCTTTGGTTCATCTCTATATGATGAGCCTCAGAAATCATGTTTCCTGGAAGGGTTCTTCTGGCCTGCATTAATATTATATCATGATATTGAGGACGATTCATTAGATTCACCTTCCTTTCGTTTTATATAGAGAAAGTTGTGTAATTATAGCTATAATAAAACTGGTAGAGGTCAGTGCTATTTATTTTAAAACAACTTTTTAACATTGTCTTTATAAAGTCCGTGTCTCACGGTCAAACTATTTGTTCAAACTATGGAAGTGTGATGTCATCAATGACGTCACATCGGACAGCACCTGAAATTAGAACATATTCTAAATATTTTACTTGTTTTATAAAAAGTCAATTCACCAAAAATCGAAACGTTAGAATACTCATAGACTTGAGTTTTTGACTGTTGGAATTGTTGGAAATGTCTGCTGCTTGTAATTGGACCGAGGAGCAAGTAACGTTCCTAAAGAAGCAGATAACTTTTGTATAACATCAGACAAAAAGATTACCACAAGAGAGATAAGATGTCAGATATGCATTGCATTCATATATATCTATCAATATCTATTTAGAGTTGTTTGCTGACACCGATTCACCAAAAATCGAAACGTTAGAATACTCATCCCAGATAACACAAAAACCTTTTGAGGATCTTCTGAGGCGGTCACATTAACGTCCTCAATACGTCGAGAGGCTTTCAAAGAACGTCCCTAGGACGTCCTCCTGTTACCATTTTCCACGTTCAAATAACGTCTCAGAAGATCCCACGAGGTCTTACTTTTTTATTCACTCCAGTTATGCCTTTTTTGAGTTTTTATTATTCTCAGAATGACTTTTGAGCATATCTGAGAACTAATGAAAATGGAAAAAAAAAAAAAAAATCAGCGCTATCATGGTCACCCATCCAAATCCAAGCCACTGCTGTCGTTGCTTGACTTCTGTGATTCAACTTACCTCATCATTGCAATGTCGCTATTCCGTGAACTTATAAATGTTTAACTTTCAATGTGATTTGAACAACAATTATTTTCAAGGATTTTTATTACTAAAATTGGGATACTTATTTTTTTTTCAATAATAATGGACAAGATAATTTTTCTTGATATATAGCTCACTTTTAAATTGGAAAATTCATATGGAGTGGAGAACCAACCAATATCGAATAATTAAAAATTAATTCAATAATAAAGAACGCTTCGTCCGATTATGATAATTTGTAACTCGATTTAAAAATATATATATGTATATCTATCTCGTGACTTGGAAGAGATGAAATTTACATAAAAATATTTACCTTTTTCAATTGTTTTTATGAGTAGAACATACTCCGGTCGATTGCTCCGAGTGTGGATAATTTGCTGACCAAAAAATAATCCTGCCAATCCGAACCTTGGAAGATATATAATCGAGTGAAACTCCAAATCTGAGTTGTGTTTGATGAGGTGTTCGTGCCACCGTAGGAAAATATCGAATCAACCCCCTCGCAAGGGTAGCTTATACTTGTAATTTTTCTTAAAACTTTACTGACCGGGGGTATCCAGTGAAGATATTTCATTGAAACAGTAGATTATGACTGCTGAAAACATACTCTTCATGCCACCATAATGAAAATCCGAATCAACCCCCTCGCAAGGGTAGTTTATACTTGTGATTTTCCTTGAAACTTTGCTGACTGGGGGTATCCACTGAAGATATTCCAATGAAATAGTAGATTATGATTGTTGAATACATACTCTTCATGCCACCATAGTGAAAATATGAATCAACCCCCTCGCAAGGGTAGTTTATACTTGTGATTTTCCTTGAAACTTTGCTGACTGGGGGTTTCTAGTGCAGATATCGCAGTGAAACAGTAGATTGTGATTACTCGAACCATACTCTTCATGCCACCATAGAAAAAATTTGAATCAACCCCCTCGCAAGGGTAGTTTATACGTGTGATTTTCCTTAAAACCTTGCTGACAGGGGGTTTCTAGTGTGAATATTGCAGTGAAACAATAGATTATGATTGCTCAAACCATACACTTCATGCCACCATAGTGAACATCCGAATCAACCCCCTCGCAAGGGTAGTTCATACCTGTGATTTTTCTTAAAACTTTGCTGACCGGGGGTATCCACTGAATATATTCCATTGAAACAGTAGATTATGATTGCTGAATACATACTCTTTATGCCACCATAGTGAAAAATTGGATCAACCCCACTGCAAGGTTAGTTTATACAAGTTAATCTTCAAAAATTCTACTGACTGGGGATTTTCAGTGGAGATATTCAATCAAATGAAAGATAATCTATGCAAATTTTATATTATTTTTGCCTTCAAGAAAAACATATAAATAAATTCTGAAGATGTACATACAGAATGTTATGGTTATTTCAATAGAGGAATTAATGGATATAAAGGTACATACCAGTCAAATTTTTGGATAAATCACTGCCTATTGATATCATACGTGTATTGTATAGGTCAAACTGCGAAATTTTTGGGAAATATAACTGCACAAGAAGATTTACTCAGTAAACACCATATAAACCAATGTAAACAAACAGAAAATTTGCCTCTTAATGGCGGGTGGGCGAAGCTTATAGGCCTATTGTCGCCACTGTCTTGTATAGAGTCACTGTAGTTGGGCGTATTGAAATGTTTCCTTACTTCTGTCACTAGATGTCACGGTTCAGCCGCGGTTTCAAAGTCGCCGTTGGACAGCGGCTCAGTGATTTCAAATACAGTAGAACTCCAATTATCCGAATTAATGGGGACCGGGACCCATTCGGATAATCAAATATTCGGATAATCGGATTTTTTTTTTAAAAATTGCCATTGGAGAGAATAAAAGCTACGTTTTGATATTGCACTATTTTTTTATTGAATTAAATGAAAGAAACATGAAATTTTCACATGTTTTAAATATTCTTTTCGAAGCCATGGTATAAAAACAATACAGTATTGTACACGCACAAACAAAAGTAAGCCGTAGCGAAAGAGTACATAGCGTCCTCGAGCAAGGTCAATAGCACACTGGCTAATCAAAACAAACAATGACAGGTGCGCCGTGACTGCAATGCGCCGGAACTTGTCTTAACTTGCCGTTGTGCCTAGACACGCGGGGGGAAGTCAGTGTAGGCACAACGGCAAGTTAAGACAAGTCAAGTCAAGACTTGACGCGCATTTGTGATTCGGATAATCGGCGATTCGGATAGTCGGAGTTCGGATAATTGGAGTTCTACTGTACTCTAGTATACTATAGTATAGGCTACAAGTTAAATCGGAAGTCGTTAGATCTATGACAGACAGTGACAACTATTCATTACGGTAATGGAAAAGAAGAATGAACTCGGAAATTTTTGAAGTATGTTCTCAGCACGTTCATCGAAGTGAAACTCAGTCCACTTTGGATATCCATACAATGTGCGTAGAATAAATAAATTTATTGTGGAAATATTCTGAGAATATTCCATGAGGTGCTTCAATGAATATTATGCATGTACTCGCGTGCTATGTGGGTATGTGAATCAGACCCGATCGACACAAGAATTTGTCATTTGTGTCACACAAAGGCGTGTATCGTCAAAATCTTAAAACGAACAATCATTATGGCTTTGATACTTTCGAACCCCCCCGGACCTACCAAACAAATAACCTGAATGCCGGATCTAGCGTGAGCAATATAAGATCTATGGTTAGCCGCCGCTAGTATGCCAACATAGTTCATCCAAAGAATATCTACGCTTACAAGTGTAAGCGTACATATTCTTTGGTTCATCTCTATATGATGAGCCTCAGAAATCATGTTTCCTGGAAGGGTTCTTCTGGCCTGCATTAATATTATATCATGATATTGAGGACGATTCATTAGATTCACCTTCCTTTCGTTTTATATAGAGAAAGTTGTGTAATTATAGCTATAATAAAACTGGTAGAGGTCAGTGCTATTTATTTTAAAACAACTTTTTAACATTGTCTTTATAAAGTCCGTGTCTCACGGTCAAACTATTTGTTCAAACTATGGAAGTGTGATGTCATCAATGACGTCACATCGGACAGCACCTGAAATTAGAACATATTCTAAATATTTTACTTGTTTTATAAAAAGTCAATTCACCAAAAATCGAAACGTTAGAATACTCATAGACTTGAGTTTTTGACTGTTGGAATTGTTGGAAATGTCTGCTGCTTGTAATTGGACCGAGGAGCAAGTAACGTTCCTAATGAAGCAGATAACTTTTGTATAACATCAGACAAAAAGATTACCACAAGAGAGATAAGATGTCAGATATGCATTGCATTCATATATATCTATCAATATCTATTTAGAGTTGTTTGCTGACACCGATTCACCAAAAATCGAAACGTTAGAATACTCATCCCAGATAACACAAAAACCTTTTGAGGATCTTCTGAGGCGGTCACATTAACGTCCTCAATACGTCGAGAGGCTTTCAAAGAACGTCCCTAGGACGTCCTCCTGTTACCATTTTCCACGTTCAAATAACGTCTCAGAAGATCCCACGAGGTCTTACTTTTTTATTCACTCCAGTTATGCCTTTTTTGAGTTTTTATTATTCTCAGAATGACTTTTGAGCATATCTGAGAACTAATGAAAATGGAAAAAAAAAAAAAAAATCAGCGCTATCATGGTCACCCATCCAAATCCAAGCCACTGCTGTCGTTGCTTGACTTCTGTGATTCAACTTACCTCATCATTGCAATGTCGCTATTCCGTGAACTTATAAATGTTTAACTTTCAATGTGATTTGAACAACAATTATTTTCAAGGATTTTTATTACTAAAATTGGGATACTTATTTTTTTTTCAATAATAATGGACAAGATAATTTTTCTTGATATATAGCTCACTTTTAAATTGGGAAATTCATATGGAGTGGAGAACCAACCAATATCGAATAATTAAAAATTAATTCAATAATAAAGAACGCTTCGTCCGATTATGATAATTTGTAACTCGATTTAAAAATATATATATGTATATCTATCTCGTGACTTGAAAGAGATGAAATTTACATAAAAATATTTACCTTTTTCAATTGTTTTTATGAGTAGAACATACTCCGGTCGATTGCTCCGAGTGTGGATAATTTGCTGACCAAAAAATAATCCTGCCAATCCGAACCTTGGAAGATATATAATCGAGTGAAACTCCAAATCTGAGTTGTGTTTGATGAGGTGTTCGTGCCACCGTAGGAAAATATCGAATCAACCCCCTCGCAAGGGTAGCTTATACTTGTAATTTTTCTTAAAACTTTACTGACCGGGGGTATCCAGTGAAGATATTTCATTGAAACAGTAGATTATGACTGCTGAAAACATACTCTTCATGCCACCATAATGAAAATCCGAATCAACCCCCTCGCAAGGGTAGTTTATACTTGTGATTTTCCTTGAAACTTTGCTGACTGGGGGTATCCACTGAAGATATTCCAATGAAATAGTAGATTATGATTGTTGAATACATACTCTTCATGCCACCATAGTGAAAATATGAATCAACCCCCTCGCAAGGGTAGTTTATACTTGTGATTTTCCTTGAAACTTTGCTGACTGGGGGTTTCTAGTGCAGATATCGCAGTGAAACAGTAGATTGTGATTACTCGAACCATACTCTTCATGCCACCATAGAAAAAATTTGAATCAACCCCCTCGCAAGGGTAGTTTATACGTGTGATTTTCCTTAAAACCTTGCTGACAGGGGGTTTCTAGTGTGAATATTGCAGTGAAACAATAGATTATGATTGCTCAAACCATACACTTCATGCCACCATAGTGAACATCCGAATCAACCCCCTCGCAAGGGTAGTTCATACCTGTGATTTTTCTTAAAACTTTGCTGACCGGGGGTATCCACTGAATATATTCCATTGAAACAGTAGATTATGATTGTTGAATACATACTCTTTATGCCACCATAGTGAAAAATTGGATCAACCCCACTGCAAGGTTAGTTTATACAAGTTAATCTTCAAAAATTCTACTGACTGGGGATTTTCAGTGGAGATATTCAATCAAATGAAAGATAATCTATGCAAATTTTATATTATTTTTGCCTTCAAGAAAAACATATAAATAAATTCTGAAGATGTACATACAAATAAAAATTAACTCTGATGGGAAACAAATAATAGAAAATAAATATTTAATTCAGTCACATCATAAACTGTCTTGTACAGTGTGTCCAGGTTTAGTCACTTTTGCACGATATCTCAGTTGTCCTTGGGGATAGAGAATTGCGGTTTTCACATTACTGTCCTAATTTTTTTGTGAAACAAACATTGCCGAAAACCGAACATCTAAATTTGTCCATCCGCCTGTACAGTATGTGTCCAGTTTTCGTCACTTTTGCACGATATCTCAGTTTTCCTTGGGGATAGAGAGTTGCGGTTGTATTTAACAATCATAATCTACTATTTCATTGGAATATCTTCACTGGATACCCCCAGTCAGCAAAGTTTCAAGGAAAATCACAGGTATAAACTACCCTTGCGAAGGGGTTGATTCGGATTTTCACTATGGTGGCATGGAGGGTATGATTTGAGCAATCATAATCTATTGTTTTACTGCAATATTCACACTATAAACCCCCTGTCAGCAAGGTTTCAAGGAAAATCACAAGTATAAACTACCCTTGCGAGGGGGTTGATTCATATTTTCTTTATGGTGGCATGAAGATTATGTTTTGGGCAATCATAATCTATTGTTTCACTGCAATATTCACACTATAAACCCCCTGTTAGCAAGGTTTTAAGGAAAATCACGAGTATAAACTACCCTTGCGAGGGGGTTGATTCATATTTTCACTATGGTGGCATGAAGAGTATGTATTTAACATTCATAATCTACAATTTCATTGGAATATCTTCACTGGGTACCCCCAATCAGCAAAGTTTCAAGGAAAATCACAAGTATAAACTACCCTTGCGAGGGGGTTGATTCGGATTTTCACTATGGTGGCATGGAGGATATGATTTGAGCAATCATAATCTATCGTTTCACTGCAATATTCACACTAGAAACCCCCCTGTCAGCAAGGTTTGAAGGAAAATCACACGTATAAACTACCCTTGCGAGGGGGTTGATTCATATTTTCTTTATGGTGGCATGAAGATTATGTTTTGGGCAATCATAATCTATTGTTTCACTGCAATATTCACACTATAAACCCCCTGTCAGCAAGGTTTTAAGGAAAATCACAAGTATAAACTACCCTTGCGAGGGGGTTGATTCGGATTTTCACTATGGTGGCATGAAGAGTATGGTTTGGGCAATCATAATCTATTGTTTCACTGCAATATTCACACTAGAAACCCCCTGTCAGCAAGGTTTTTAGGAAAATCACACGTATAAACTACCCTTGCGAAGGGGTTGATTCAAATTTTTACTATGGTGGCATGAAGAGTATGGTTTGAGCAATCATCATATATTATTTTACTACAGCCAAGGTTTTAAGGAAAATCACACGTATAAACTACCCGTGCGAGGGGGTTGATCCAAATTTTCACCATGGTGGCATGAAGAGTATGGTTTGAGCAATCACAATCTACTGTTTCACTGCAATA
The DNA here is from genome assembly GCA_029955515.1 of Chrysomela aeneicollis. Classification (NCBI taxonomy): domain Eukaryota; kingdom Metazoa; phylum Arthropoda; class Insecta; order Coleoptera; family Chrysomelidae; genus Chrysomela; species Chrysomela aeneicollis. The sequence goes on from JARUHQ010000024.1 coordinate 1,099,579, forward strand.
TCTGCACTAGAAACCCCAGTCAGCATAGTTTTAAGGAAAATCACAAGTATAAACTACCCTTGTGATGGGGTTGATCCAGATTTGTTTTATGGTGGCACGAAGTATCCGCATCGAACAATCATAATATGATGTTTCAGTGGAATATTTCAACTGGAACCCCTCGGTCAGCAATGTTTTTAGAAAAATCACAAGTATAAACTACCCCCGTATGGGGGTGTATTCAAATTTTTGTTATGGTGGCAAGAAGGTATTTCTTCATAGATATCTGTTTTGTATTATGAGCCCGATATTCGCAGTAGAAGTCTGAAATCTAATGGAATATTCTATTCTGGTCAGCAAAATACTTTTTCTCGATTGCTCCTAACTTCACATGAGTACCTATACATATTTAAAGACGAAAATATCATCAGAATACATCCACATAGGCCCACACAATACACATTTCCACATCCCCAGGCTGCCGCTGAAAAGACTAATGTGGGACAATTATGTCGAAAATTCTGAGCCTAGTGACGTTATCAGGATGTAGATTATAGAACATCCTCCTACAGTCTTTTGGCGACTATTAGAGGACGTCCTTAGGCCCACACATATCTACATCCTCAGGCTGCCGCTCGGAGGACTAATGTGCGACAATTATGTCGAAAATTCTGAGCCTTGTGACGTTCTCAGGATGTAGAATATAGAACATCCTCTAAAGTCTTTTGGCGACTATTAGAGGACGTCCTTAGGACCACACATATCTACATCCTCAGGCTGCCGCTCGGAGGACTAATGTGCGACAATTATGTCGAAAATTCTGAGCCTTGTGACGTTCTCAGGATGTAGAATATAGAACATCCTCTAAAGTCTTTTGGCGACTATTAGAGGACGTCCTTAGGCGAATGTGTGTTATCTGGGATAGACTTGAGTTTTTGACTGTTGGAATTGTTGGAAATGTCTGCTGCTTGTAATTGGACCGAGGAGCAAGTAACGTTCCTAATGAAGCAGATAACATTTGTATAACATCAGACAAAAAGATTACCACAAGAGAGATTAGATGTCAGATATGCATTGAATTCATATATATCTATCAATATCTATTTAGAGTTGTTTGCTGACACCGATTCACCAAAAATCGAAACGTTAGAATACTTATAGACTTGAGTTTTTGACTGTTGGAATTGTTGGAAATGGCTTCTGCTTGTAATTGGACCGAGGAGCAGGTAACGTTCCTAATGAAGCAGATAACTTTTGTATAACATCAGACAAAAAGATTACCACAAGAGAGATAAAATGTCAGATATGCATTGAATTCATATATATCTATCAATATCTATTTAGAGTTGTTTGCTGACACCGATTCACCAAAAATCGAAACGTTAGAATACTCATAGACTTGAGTTTTTGACTGTTGGAATTGTTGGAAATGGCTGCTGCTTGTAATTGGACCGAGGAGCAAGTAACGTTCCCAATGAAGCAGATAACTTTTGTATAACATCAGACAAAAAGATTACCACAAGGGAGATAAGATGTCAGATATGCATTGAATTCATATATATCTATCAATATCTATTTAGAGTTGTTTGCTGACACCGATTCACCAAAAATCGAAACGTTAGAATACTCATAGACTTGAGTTTTTGACTGTTGGAATTGTTGGAAATGTCTGCTGCTTGTAATTGGACCGAGGAGCAAGTAACGTTCCTAATGAAGCAGATAACTTTTGTATAACATCAGACAAAAAAATTACCACAAGAGAGATAAGATGTCAGATATGCATTGAATTCATATATATCTATCAATATCTATTTAGAGTTGTTTGCTGACACCAATTCACCAAAAATCGAAACGTTAGAATACTCATAGACTTGAGTTTTTGACTGTTGGAATTGTTGGAAATGTCTGCTGCTTGTAATTGGACCGAGGAGCAAGTAACGTTCCTAAAGAAGCAGATAACTTTTGTATAACATCAGACAAAAAGATTACCACAAGAGAGATAAGATGTCAGATATGCATTGCATTCATATATATCTATCAATATCTATTTAGAGTTGTTTGCTGACACCGATTCACCAAAAATCGAAACGTTAGAATACTCATAGACTTGAGTTTTTGACTGTTGGAATTGTTGGAAATGTCTGCTGCTTGTAATTGGACCGAGGAGCAAGTAACGTTCCTAATGAAGCAGATAACATTTGTATAACATCAGACAAAAAGATTACCACAAGAGAGATAAGATGTCAGATATGCATTGAATTCATATATATCTATCAATATCTATTTAGAGTTGTTTGCTGACACCGATTCACCAAAAATCGAAACGTTAGAATACTTATAGACTTGAGTTTTTGACTGTTGGAATTGTTGGAAATGGCTTCTGCTTGTAATTGGACCGAGGAGCAGGTAACGTTCCTAATGAAGCAGATAACTTTTGTATAACATCAGACAAAAAGATTACCACAAGAGAGATAAAATGTCAGATATGCATTGAATTCATATATATCTATCAATATCTATTTAGAGTTGTTTGCTGACACCGATTCACCAAAAATCGAAACGTTAGAATACTCATAGACTTGAGTTTTTGACTGTTGGAATTGTTGGAAATGGCTGCTGCTTGTAATTGGACCGAGGAGCAAGTAACGTTCCCAATGAAGCAGATAACTTTTGTATAACATCAGACAAAAAGATTACCACAAGGGAGATAAGATGTCAGATATGCATTGAATTCATATATATCTATCAATATCTATTTAGAGTTGTTTGCCGACACCGATTCACCAAAAATCGAAACGTTAGAATACTCATAGACTTGAGTTTTTGACTGTTGGAATTGTTGGAAATGGCTGCTGCTTGTAATTAGACCGAGGAGCAAGTAACGTTCCCAATGAAGCAGATAACTTTTGTATAACATCAGACAAAAAGTTTACCACAAGGGAGATAAGATGTCAGATATGCATTGAATTCATATATATCTATCAATATCTATTTAGAGTTGTTTGCTGACACCGATTCTCCAAAAATGGAAACGTTAGAATACTCATAGACTTGAGTTTTTGACTGTTGGAATTGTTGGAAATGGCTTCTGCTTGTAATTGGACCGAGGAGCAGGTAACGTTCCTAATGAAGCAGATAACTTTTGTATAACATCAGACAAAAAGATTACCACAAGAGAGATAAAATGTCAGATATGCATTGAATTCATATATATCTATCAATATCTATTTAGAGTTGTTTGCTGACACCGATTCACCAAAAATCGAAACGTTAGAATACTCATAGACTTGAGTTTTTGACTGTTGGAATTGTTGGAAATGGCTGCTGCTTGTAATTGGACCGAGGAGCAAGTAACGTTCCCAATGAAGCAGATAACTTTTGTATAACATCAGACAAAAAGATTACCACAAGGGAGATAAGATGTCAGATATGCATTGAATTCATATATATCTATCAATATCTATTTAGAGTTGTTTGCCGACACCGATTCACCAAAAATCGAAACGTTAGAATACTCATAGACTTGAGTTTTTGACTGTTGGAATTGTTGGAAATGGCTGCTGCTTGTAATTAGACCGAGGAGCAAGTAACGTTCCCAATGAAGCAGATAACTTTTGTATAACATCAGACAAAAAGTTTACCACAAGGGAGATAAGATGTCAGATATGCATTGAATTCATATATATCTATCAATATCTATTTAGAGTTGTTTGCTGACACCGATTCTCCAAAAATGGAAACGTTAGAATACTCATAGACTTGAGTTTTTGACTGTTGGAATTGTTGGAAATGGCTGCTGCTTGTAATTGGACCGAGGAGCAAGTAACGTTCCTAATGAAGCAGATAACTTTCGTATAACATCAGACAAAAAGATTACCACAAGGGAGATAAGATGTCAGATATGCATTGAATTCATATATATCTATCAATATCTATTTAGAGTTGTTTGCTGACACCGATTCACCAAAAATCGAAACGTTAGAATACTCATAGACTTGAGTTTTTGACTGTTGGAATTGTTGGAAATGGCTTCTGCTTGTAATTGGACCGAGGAGCAAGTAACGTTCCTAATGAAGCAGATAACTTTTGTATAACATCAGACAAAAAGTTTACCACAAGGGAGATAAGATGTCAGATATGCATTGAATTCATATATATCTATCAATATCTATTTAGAGTTGTTTGCTGACACCGATTCTCCAAAAATGGAAACGTTAGAATACTCATAGACTTGAGTTTTTGACTGTTGGAATTGTTGGAAATGGCTGCTGCTTGTAATTGGACCGAGGAGCAAGTAACGTTCCTAATGAAGCAGATAACTTTTGTATAACATCAGACAAAAAGATTACCACAAGGGAGATAAGATGTCAGATATGCATTGAATTCATATATATCTATCAATATCTATTTAGAGTTGTTTGCTGACACCGATTCACCAAAAATCGAAACGTTAGAATACTCATAGACTTGAGTTTTTGACTGTTGGAATTGTTGGAAATGGCTTCTGCTTGTAATTGGACCGAGGAGCAAGTAACGTTCCTAATGAAGCAGATAACTTTTGTATAACATCAGACAAAAAGATTACCACAAGAGAGATAAGATGTCAGATATGCATTGAATTCATATATATATATCAACTACGAATATTCATAATAAGGACAGCCTATCTGAAGCCGAAACAAAAGAGCATCGCTGGCTACGATGAATTTATGCATATGCGTCAAAATAAGAGTAGATGATTACAGTACTTTCCTATTGTTGTTCCTCTCTTATGTCTTCGCAGCTACTCAAATTGAAAATGATCGTATGTCGGGTATCACTTTTGCGATCTTTTTCAAACAAACAAGTTATATTTGTTTTTTGTTGATGTGAATTTTCTTGTTTCTCGTTATTATTTTCCATTGCGTGTTAAGTGTTTGTGTTTCTTTAATTCATGGTTGTTCAGGTGATACTATTCGTAATGTAAGTTCAACACTGCCGTAAATAAGTCCAATGTCGGTGTCCAGGTCGTGTCCAACCTCCAGGTTATCTTCCACTTTGTTAACATTGTCTCTTATGGCGTATGGTCAATATATTGTAGTTAATATATATATGATTGAATGATATTGCTAGTAATTCTCACGGCCAAATAACTGGTAGGTGTTCTGAATCATTCGTCATCCTTTCAATTGATAATAAGTACCTACATATACCGGGTGTCCCCTTAAGCCTATCGACCGGATTTATCCCAGAAACTATTGGTCCCACAGTTTTAGGAAAAAAACTATCTAATGTAAAGCGGTCAATAGAAATTCAACTAAAATATTTTTAAGTTCCTAAAATGACCGCTAGGTGGCGTAATACAGATTGAAAATTTAAAAACTCTTCAAACAACGACAACAAAAACAAAAGAAAAACGGTATACAAAAATCACCATAACTTCGGTTTGTAATAGAAATAGAAATAGTTTTATTCATCACTAAAATTTTCATACATACACAATTACAAAATTAAGTACATGAGAAAACTTATTGGACTAGTCAAAAGAGTGATAATGCTAAAAAAGCAAAAACACAAAAATTCAAAAAGACTACATGTATAAAAGAAACTATGTCATTTAGGCACTGAAAGCAAGAAATTCATCCATATTGTAGAAGCAGTTATCCAACAGAAAACCATATAGTTTATTTCTCATTACATTTCTACTTTTATTGATCCCTATAAAAGTTATTATTTTATTGTAGCATTTAATACCCAAATATTTTGGGGAATTCTGACTCACACTCAAGCGAGAGTAGGGGTGATATAAAGTATCTTCACCCCGAGTAGCGTAATTATGTATATCAGAGTTTTTTTTATATAGGTGTTTATTATCATAGATGAATAACACTAGTTGTAATATGTAGAGGCACGGCAATGGTAAGATGCTATATTTTTTGAATAATGGTTTACAAGAGTCGAGTGGACGAGCCTTGTCCATACAGCGAATGACTCTTTTCTGAACTTTAAAAATGCGGTCAGTATATGCAGAGTTACCCCAGAAAATCAATCCATATTGTAGCCTTGATTGTACCAATCCATGATACATAAGTTTTAAAACTTCTGTAGAGACCGTGTCTCGCAGATTCCGAATTGCGTAGTTTGCACTGCCAACTTTTACACATAAACTGTCAATGTTAGCTTTTGATCCAGAATTATTCCCAAAAATCTAGCTACCTGACAGTATTCCAAGGTTTCACCACACATATTGATATTTTTCATTAGATCTGGGTTAGAGGTCTGTCTTATCCAATTTAAATAAACTTTTGATCGTTTGATAGGTGACTCAAGGTAGAGTAAGAATACGATTTTAAATATTTTGGCAAATTCTTCAACAAACCACCAGATGTCGCTTTTCGTAATTTTTACCAATTATTGATGATTTCTTAGAAATTTCAAATTTAATGACATATTTTTTAATAAAGTATCATATTCTGCAAAATAGATTTAGAAAAGAATGCCGCAAACCGAAAGTCTCTAGTATTTTTTAAACAAAAGTTATGAATAAAAATGTGTTTATAAGATAACGAGCGTTATAAATGCATATTTTTAAAATATAAAGAAGGGTATGAATACAAAATAATTGACAAAACTGTCAAGGAGATGATGAAATCTGTCAATATTTTGCCGTTGAGCCATTCTTATGCTAAGCTTTTAGTGTTTAATTATCAAAAAACCTTTTTTTTTGAAAATAATGTCTCACACTATCGCAGAAGCATATGATATGATATGCTTGCAATATTTTTTCGAAGTTTTGAAAATCTAGTGATTGCCTCGCGAGAATACAGTTTGGTATATCCAGAAAAAAGGCAACTTTCTCGAATGGTATTCCTTCGCCTGTCTCGACGCTTAAGGGAAACTGGAAGTGTTTTGCCAATACCACCGACCAATAGACGTCGAAGAGCAAGAAACGAAGAAAACATAATAAACGTTCTTGCTTACGTTGAAGCACATCCTCACTCCAGTATATCGGAGACATGTCAAGAGATTTGGGTGTATCAAGATCAGCAGTCCAACTTATTTTTTCCGTATTATGTTCAACTGCATCAGCACTGACAGCTTTAGATTTTGACAGAAGACTGGAATACTGCGAATGGATGCGTAATATGTTAACAGAAAATCCAAATTTTTTGTCCAGAATTTTATGGACCGATGAGGCAACGTTTACCAGTATACCGGTAAGGTAAATTTGCATAACAGCCATTACTGGGCGGAAAATAACTCACACTGGATGATTGAAATTGATCAACAACATAAATTCTCTGTTAATGTTTGGTGCGGTATTATCGAGGGAATAGTAATTTACGTAACAAGTCCGGAAAATACTGTTTTTTTGGATGAGTGGATAAAATTCTAGGACGAGCGTAGCGAGTCCTGGAAGTCTGCGAGTCCAAAAAAACTGTTTTCGGGCGTGTTGCGTACACAATTTTTTCGGCAACCGTGTAGAATATAACAAATCAAAGAAACACATTTCTTTCAAAAATTGAAATGTTAGCTAATTTTATGTCAGATAGCTGTCAGTCGTTATTTTGCTGCTATGGTAATGATCAACTGCATTTATCAAAACCATACTACCAAGATTTTCATATTTACAATGAAAACAACGATGTGATTCTTCCCGGCCTAGTCCGGGAAGTACGTACTTCCAGGACTAGGCCGGAAAAATGCCACTTTCTCAAAAAAAAATCGTCTGGAAAGTACGTACTTTCCGGACGGTTGCCGAAAATAGTAATTTACGTAACAAGTCCGGAAAATACTGTTTTTTTGGATGAGTGGACAAAATTCTAGGACGAGCGTAGCGAGTCCTAGAAGTCTGCGAGTCCAAAAAAACTGTTTTCGGGCGTGTTGCGTACACAATTTTTTCGGCAACCGTGTAGAATATAACAAATCAAAGAAACACATTTCTTTCAAAAATTTAAATGTTAGCTAATTTTATGTCAGATAGCTGTCAGTCGTTATTTTGCTGCTATGGTAATTATCAACTGCATTTATCAAAACCATACTACCAAGATTTTCATATTTACAATGACAACAACGATGTGATTCTTCCCGGCCTAGTCCGGGAAGTACGTACTTCCAGGACTAGGCCGGAAAAATGCCACTTTCTCAAAAAAAAATCGTCTGGAAAGTACGTACTTTCCGGACGGTTGCCGAAAATAGTAATTTACGTAACAAGTCCGGAAAATACTGTTTTTTTGGATGAGTGGACAAAATTCTAGGACGAGCGTAGCGAGTCCTAGAAGTCTGCGAGTCCAAAAAAACTGTTTTCGGGCGTGTTGCGTACACAATTTTTTCGGCAACCGTGTAGAATATAACAAATCAAAGAAACACATTTCTTTCAAAAATTGAAATGTTAGCTAATTTTATGTCAGATAGCTGTCAGTCGTTATTTTGCTGCTATGGTAATGATCAACTGCATTTATCAAAACCATACTACCAAGATTTTCATATTTACAATGACAACAACGATGTGATTCTTCCCGGCCTAGTCCGGGAAGTACGTACTTCCAGGACTAGGCCGGAAAAATGCCACTTTCTCAAAAAAAAATCGTCTGGAAAGTACGTACTTTCCGGACGGTTGCCGAAAATAGTAATTTACGTAACAAGTCCGGAAAATACTGTTTTTTTGGATGAGTGGACAAAATTCTAGGACGAGCGTAGCGAGTCCTAGAAGTCTGCGAGTCCAAAAAAACTGTTTTCGGGCGTGTTGCGTACACAATTTTTTCGGCAACCGTGTAGAATATAACAAATCAAAGAAACACATTTCTTTCAAAAATTGAAATGTTAGCTAATTTTATGTCAGATAGCTGTCAGTCGTTATTTTGCTGCTATGGTAATGATCAACTGCATTTATCAAAACCATACTACCAAGATTTTCATATTTACAATGACAACAACGATGTGATTCTTCCCGGCCTAGTCCGGGAAGTACGTACTTTCCGGACTAGGCTGGAAAAATGCCACTTTCTCAAAAAAAATCGTCTGGAAAGTACGTACTTTCCGGACGGTTGCCGAAAATAGTAATTTACGTAACAAGTCCGGAAAATACTGTTTTTTTGGATGAGTGGACAAAATTCTAGGACGAGCGTAGCGAGTCCTGGAAGTCTGCGAGTCCAAAAAAACTGTTTTCGGGCGTGTTGCGTACACAATTTTTTCGGCAACCGTGTAGAATATAACAAATCAAAGAAACACATTTCTTTCAAAAATTGAAATGTTAGCTAATTTTATGTCAGATAGCTGTCAGTCGTTATTTTGCTGCTATGGTAATGATCAACTGCATTTATCAAAACCATACTACCAAGATTTTCATATTTACAATGACAACAACGATGTGATTCTTCCCGGCCTAGTCCGGGAAGTACGTACTTCCAGGACTAGGCCGGAAAAATGCCACTTTCTCAAAAAAAAATCGTCTGGAAAGTACGTACTTTCCGGACGGTTGCCGAAAATAGTAATTTACGTAACAAGTCCGGAAAATACTGTTTTTTTGGATGAGTGGACAAAATTCTAGGACGAGCGTAGCGAGTCCTAGAAGTCTGCGAGTCCAAAAAAACTGTTTTCGGGCGTGTTGCGTACACAATTTTTTCGGCAACCGTGTAGAATATAACAAATCAAAGAAACACATTTCTTTCAAAAATTGAAATGTTAGCTAATTTTATGTCAGATAGCTGTCAGTCGTTATTTTGCTGCTATGGTAATTATCAACTGCATTTATCAAAACCATACTACCAAGATTTTCATATTTACAATGACAACAACGATGTGATTCTTCCCGGCCTAGTCCGGGAAGTACGTACTTTCCGGACTAGGCTGGAAAAATGCCACTTTCTCAAAAAAAATCGTCTGGAAAGTACGTACTTTCCGGACGGTTGCCGAAAATAGTAATTTACGTAACGAGTCCGGAAAATACTGTTTTTTTGGATGAGTGGACAAAATTCTAGGACGAGCGTAGCGAGTCCTAGAAGTCTGCGAGTCCAAAAAAACTGTTTTCGGGCGTGTTGCGTACACAATTTTTTCGGCAACCGTGTAGAATAACAAATCAAAGAAACACATTTCTTTCAAAAATTGAAATGTTAGCTAATTTTATGTCAGATAGCTGTCAGTCGTTATTTTGCTGCTATGGTAATTATCAACTGCATTTATCAAAACCATACTACCAAGATTTTCATATTTACAATGACAACAACGATGTGATTCTTCCCGGCCTAGTCCGGGAAGTACGTACTTTCCGGACTAGGCTGGAAAAATGCCACTTTCTCAAAAAAAATCGTCTGGAAAGTACGTACTTTCCGGACGGTTGCCGAAAATAGTAATTTACGTAACAAGTCCGGAAAATACTGTTTTTTTGGATGAGTGGACAAAATTCTAGGACGAGCGTAGCGAGTCCTGGAAGTCTGCGAGTCCAAAAAAACTGTTTTCGGGCGTGTTGCGTACACAATTTTTTCGGCAACCGTGTAGAATATAACAAATCAAAGAAACACATTTCTTTCAAAAATTGAAATGTTAGCTAATTTTATGTCAGATAGCTGTCAGTCGTTATTTTGCTGCTATGGTAATGATCAACTGCATTTATCAAAACCATACTACCAAGATTTTCATATTTACAATGACAACAACGATGTGATTCTTCCCGGCCTAGTCCGGGAAGTACGTACTTCCAGGACTAGGCCGGAAAAATGCCACTTTCTCAAAAAAAAATCGTCTGGAAAGTACGTACTTTCCGGACGGTTGCCGAAAATAGTAATTTACGTAACAAGTCCGGAAAATACTGTTTTTTTGGATGAGTGGACAAAATTCTAGGACGAGCGTAGCGAGTCCTAGAAGTCTGCGAGTCCAAAAAAACTGTTTTCGGGCGTGTTGCGTACACAATTTTTTCGGCAACCGTGTAGAATATAACAAATCAAAGAAACACATTTCTTTCAAAAATTGAAATGTTAGCTAATTTTATGTCAGATAGCTGTCAGTCGTTATTTTGCTGCTATGGTAATTATCAACTGCATTTATCAAAACCATACTACCAAGATTTTCATATTTACAATGACAACAACGATGTGATTCTTCCCGGCCTAGTCCGGGAAGTACGTACTTTCCGGACTAGGCTGGAAAAATGCCACTTTCTCAAAAAAAATCGTCTGGAAAGTACGTACTTTCCGGACGGTTGCCGAAAATAGTAATTTACGTAACAAGTCCGGAAAATACTGTTTTTTTGGATGAGTGGACAAAATTCTAGGACGAGCGTAGCGAGTCCTGGAAGTCTGCGAGTCCAAAAAAACTGTTTTCGGGCGTGTTGCGTACACAATTTTTTCGGCAACCGTGTAGAATAACAAATCAAAGAAACACATTTCTTTCAAAAATTGAAATGTTAGCTAATTTTATGTCAGATAGCTGTCAGTCGTTATTTTGCTGCTATGGTAATTATCAACTGCATTTATCAAAACCATACTACCAAGATTTTCATATTTACAATGACAACAACGATGTGATTCTTCCCGGCCTAGTCCGGGAAGTACGTACTTTCCGGACTAGGCTGGAAAAATGCCACTTTCTCAAAAAAAATCGTCTGGAAAGTACGTACTTTCCGGACGGTTGCCGAAAATAGTAATTTACGTAACAAGTCCGGAAAATACTGTTTTTTTGGATGAGTGGACAAAATTCTAGGACGAGCGTAGCGAGTCCTGGAAGTCTGCGAGTCCAAAAAAACTGTTTTCGGGCGTGTTGCGTACACAATTTTTTCGGCAACCGTGTAGAATTACAAATCAAAGAAACACATTTCTTTCAAAAATTGAAATGTTAGCTAATTTTATGTCAGATAGCTGTCAGTCGTTATTTTGCTGCTATGGTAATTATCAACTGCATTTATCAAAACCATACTACCAAGATTTTCATATTTACAATGACAACAACGATGTGATTCTTCCCGGCCTAGTCCGGGAAGTACGTACTTTCCGGACTAGGCTGGAAAAATGCCACTTTCTCAAAAAAAATCGTCTGGAAAGTACGTACTTTCCGGACGGTTGCCGAAAATAGTAATTTACGTAACAAGTCCGGAAAATACTGTTTTTTTGGATGAGTGGACAAAATTCTAGGACGAGCGTAGCGAGTCCTGGAAGTCTGCGAGTCCAAAAAAACTGTTTTCGGGCGTGTTGCGTACACAATTTTTTCGGCAACCGTGTAGAATAACAAATCAAAGAAACACATTTCTTTCAAAAATTGAAATGTTAGCTAATTTTATGTCAGATAGCTGTCAGTCGTTATTTTGCTGCTATGGTAATGATCAACTGCATTTATCAAATCCATTCTACCAAGATTTTCATATTTACAATGACAACAACGATGTGATTCTTCCCGGCCTAGTCCGGGAAGTACGTACTTCCCGGACTTCAAATCGTGTGAACAGGATTTCTGCATTCTGATTTTAAATATTTGAATCAAATAGACAGAAATGACGTTACGTCAAACAGATTTGATCAAATAGTTTGACCGTGACACGCGGACTTGAACAGGTCAAGATCAAAACATCATACATAAAAAGAACATAACAACATCTCTAAAACTGACAGTCTCAGCTGTCAGCCGTCTCTCGACAGGACCATAGATCTTACTGCTTACGCTAGATCCGGCATCCTGTAGTAATTTTTAGGTCAAGAGGGGTCTGCAAGAAAGTAGGTACTATGGTCACGTGGGACAACACATTTGTATGGTCAACAACTGAAACGACCAATCAATGGCTTAGTACTTTCAACCCCCCCGGACCTACAAAACAAGTAACCTGGATACCGGATCTAGCGTAAGCAGTAAGATCTATGGACAGGACCCATCCCACTGACATACCAGGAGGTCTCGGCTGACAGACAGTTGTAGTTTTCTGTACACTCACAACACAAAAGTTATCTGCTCATCGTCTTCAGATATTATGTGGTCAAGGTCCTCTACGAGATCGGTTAAATAAAAAAATTGAACATTGCGTTTCCGATCTATTCTGGAAAATTGGTTTTTATCAATAGGACACCTTGTATACTTCGATTTTAATCGATTCGCAACTCTGGAACATAAATGGTTAATATAAATATCATCCTGAAATCAGAAATAACGCATTCTATTTCCTCGAGTATGTCATGGAATTGGAAAATTAAACAAAATAATACATGTTTGTCAAATTGAAAAGACTCTTGTACGTAATAACTATTTCATAACTGGGATTAATCATCGAATGGATACTAATGGAAAGCATTTATATTTCAACGTTATAGGGCCCATATCCACTCATCTGTACATACATATCCTATTTAATATTTTACGTTGAAATGATGTATTGCTCTAATGTTTCGAAAAGTAGGTATTTACCTATTTTTGTATGTATAAATAGTGAAAAACTCTCCTGTGTTTCTTCATAGTATTTTCCAGATAGAATGAAAGTATTAATAACTTGAAATGAAGAAGGTTTGGTGGATAACAGTCATATTATGCTTTTGCAAAAATGGAGGTTCGTTCAAAGTGAATTTATCTGAAGAACATGGTAAATCAACATTAGACAATTTCATTCAAAGACATATGAAGGACCTTCCCCTAACCGTTGTATCATCAGACCAAATTCAGATACGTGGATCAATTTCCCTTTCGAAATTACAGAGCAGAATAATTATCACCAAAGTGATCGACATACCAACATCGTTGATCGATGACAATGGAAATTATATCATAATTGGAAATTCTTTAGATGATCTTGATTCAATTTTATCAGGATTCGTGAAGACCAAAAAATGGCACAGTACCTCAAAATTCTTGGTATTATTTCATGTCGATGAGGATATGAATTTCTTGACCGATGTATTCCGGAAACTTTGGAAATTGAATATATATAATTCTGTTGTTTCTATAGATACCGAAAATTTTTATACGTGGTATCCCTATGCGATGGAAAATAAATGTGGAAGAGAATTTCATCTAAGAAAATATAATAGGAAATATATATCTGATCCGTTTGCCAATAAAATTCCTGATAAGGTTTGTTACTGTGAATTCAATTTGACAACGATTTTTTTACCAGTGTATAAAGATGAGACGCCAAATGAAGGTTTGATACCTACCTATGTCGATCTTATGTGTGAAAAACTTAATATGTCCCTTACACTTCTACCCAAATATCTTGGAAGAGCCGAAGGCAATATGATCATTATACCCAAAATTATGGAAAATGAAAACATTCAAGCAGGCCACGTTTTACATTACCACAATATGAAGATATCGTTTCAATGTTGTGAATATACTCGTTCGCTTCATGATATTCTTATTTTCCAAGTAGTGCCCTCCAGAAAAAAACTAGCCACGAATATCTTGGGTATTTTTCCAAATGGAGTTGCCTCAAGTTATGCGTCTATGGTCATCTTGTTCGTGATTACTTGGAAGCTCGCCAATCGTTTTGAATGGCAACAGTCTGTGTTCGATATAACACAACTTCTCCTCACATTTCGGACGACTAGCAGAGTTGTCAGTCAAACAGCAAATTTGCTGGTTATATTGATACTTTGGTATAGCCTCATCATGAACACGGTTTACTCCACTGGTCTGAGCAGCATGTTAACAAGTCCTGAACTATCACCTAAAGTAAACACAATAGAAGAACTTATTCACTCAGAATACCAGATATCTGGGAATATATTGAAGAATCGATACAAGGGTGATAATAAGTCAGGAAAAACATCACAGATCGAAGAGAAAATTATCCAAGGACGTATTAATAGGACATTCAGGGATAACGTCCACTATTTCTTGAGGAATCCAAATCACTCCACTAGCATGAGCTCTGATACGATATATTGGCAGATAAGAAACCCTAAGGATATGGAAATTATCTGGGATGATCGAGTGAGTACCAAATTCATATTCAACATTTCTCTTTGACCACCAAATACACCGATCTATATTTGACCCCAACAACACGACATTCACAAGGACGATGATCCTGGGGGGACTGCTTCGCCTCGAGATGTCCCTTCATTAGGTACGTCCTACGAATGTTCAATCAAAAAGATATCCATTGGGTATATAATTACCAAAATCATGAATCCCAGAGAAATCCCCCTATTGATATCTAGGCTGGTGATCGAGTGCGTTGAATCGCTGACTCATAGCTCAGAGAGCCCAGTTTCGAATCTCGGCAACAATTGAAGATATTTATTTATTTCTATAGTATCGTATAGCAGGAGGAGATATAGAGGTGACCAACCGAACTATATTGGTACCTAGATATCAATCCTTCGGACTCTCCAATGTAACAAGCCGACCCAAATAGCAAACGACGTCCCCTGGACGTACATTTTACGTCCTATTTAAGTCCGTACGTCCCAGAACGTAATATGTACGTAACCAGAACGTACAATCGCGTACGTCCTCGGGACGTACAGTGCCTACGTTCTCAGGACGTTTCCGGGACGTCAATATTTTGAGCCTGATTGCATATTTATTTCTTCTTTCGATTTATTTCTCAATAAAAATGAAACATTGTCAATATTAGCTATTGTCATCGTTTTTTGCAACACATGGAAAGTTCTCATCAGCTTCGAAGTAGCGAATTTTTAACAAAATAAATATGTCGAATTAATACCCCACAGCACACCCATTTTCAAGAAATATATACCTCGAAACCATGTTAGAAACAATTACTCCTAAGAAAAGGTTCGGGTTCTAGTATAAGCTGTTGATCTCGCTTTTCTCCTAATGAATTTGATTCATCAGGAGTTTGCAACACAATAATTTGCAATATGCAAATACTTACATGTACATCAGACGTAAATATTCCTTCTCTTTTTGTGAGGTGAAGAATATATATTTCAGATTGACATCCGGAAATTCCGAGTAATTCAAATAATTAAGAAGTCTTGTTGGTCAAATCTCATTCATTAGGTACTCATACTAATTATTAAGGAGACAGCAGCAGCAGCTACATAATAATAATAATAATAATTTATTGCAAATAAATAAAGATGAATATGTTACAATATACTTAAATACATACTTGATAAGAATACCTATAATAATCAGATTAATAATATTGTTTATTGTATTTAACAGGTTCGTAAGGGAAAATTGAAGTAAGGAATTTGAATTATTAATTGCAATAAACAGAAACCCACAGAAACCAAATAGGTTGTGTATGGGCGTGAAGGTGTATATTGCAAATAACACTTTTATGATTCACGTTAAAATCCGAAATACAGACATTTCTACAAAACATACTCAATAGAAAAATCAGAAACAGATACATAATAAAAATCTCTTGAAAATATGAAATTATAATGAGAAATAGAAGGGGCAAATAACTCTATTCGAGGAAAACTTCAATCGATAATAACGTATTCAATTATTTTGTGTATTTCTTTCCTTTCGGTCTGTAGTATGTATTATTTGATTTTTTTTTGAACATTTTCAGGTTATTTATTTGAAGGAGATAGATTTTTTGAGTTTCGTGGAGTTTATTAAAAATTACAGAAGAAAGGTATGTATAGCATTTTCTTCCAATTGTCTTATTTATAGTTTTAACGGAAACGTGATTACTGACTTTCAGTCTTGTGTTATAGCTGTGTTCTAAATTTTTGAGTAGATGCCTATTTTTGTAAGTATTTATCAATGTGTTATAATAGTACAGTTGTCTAAGATCTAATACATGACTTTCATGAAAAACCGAGTCAGATGGATATATTAAAAGCTTTTTATAAATTATTTTCAGGATTCTCTTCTGAAGAGTTTCTAATTTTCGCAAGTGTGCGTTTGAACACGCACACCAGCTCAGTATACAATATTGCAGGCGTGATTCGACCAGAGCATGATATAGTATTTTCATTTGTTCAAGAGTTAATAACTTACTCAAACATTTGAACTTATACAAGAGTATTCTGAACGTTTTACATACCTGCTCAGTGTGGTAATTCCACCTGAGATGTGAGTCTATAGTAATTCCGAGATATTTCATCTTATCGGTTGTATTTATTTTGATGTGTTTGTTATTAACTTTAAGCTCAATAGTTTTGTAACCAGGCAAATGATTCTCGTAACTAGCAAATGGAATGTAATAAGTTTTCTCGAAATTAACTGTAAGTACCTTATGGCTGAACCAGTTGAAGATATTTGTCAAATCTTGTTGAACTTCTATTTTTAGATTTGTCCATGAATCAGAGGAGTAGAGGATGGCTGTATCGTCAGCGAAGCTATATATCTTTCCAGCAGATTTTTGAGTGAGTAAGTTATTAATATACAAGGAGAATAGTATTGGCCCAAGAACTGTACCCTGAGGCACTCCATATGATAAAGTATTTTCATTGCTTACGAATTCACCAATTTTAACTGATTGTCTACGATCTGTCAAGTAGTTTTTCAACAGGTTAAGTGCAGTTCCTCTTATACCTGATCCCTCCAAGGCCTCAAATAACTGAAAGTGATCCACAGTATCAAAGGCCTTGGCAAGATCTAGGAAGACACATATTGTAGGCTTTCTGTTATCAATGCAGTGGTATATTTCTCCAGTTATTTCAGATGTTATATCGTTCGTTGACATCCCTGTTCGAAAACCAAATTGTTGATTCGAGATCAGGTGGTTTTTTTCTAGATACTCATTTATCCTTCGTTTCAGAGATTTCTCGAATATTTTTGTGAAAGTGTTGATGAGAGAAATTGGCCTATAATTAACCACATCCTTCTTATCCCCTTTTTTATAAATTGGAATCACTATTGCTTTTTTAAAATTTGATGGACAAATTCCTGTTTCATAAATAACGTCAATTAGATGTTTAAGTAAGGGTGCTATTTCGTTAATGATCATTTTTATTGTCTCCGTTTTGATATTGTCGTCGCCAGGGGACTTACCCGATTTCAAATCCTTGATAATTGACTCAATTTCGCCACTTTCAATAGAAAACAAATAAAAACATTTCTGTATCGACACAAGTTTAGGTTTAGGTGATAAAGGTTTTTTTATTTTTTCAGCATAATTTCTACCTACAGATGCATAGTGTTCATTGAAATAGTTGGCTGTTGTGAATGGTTCACTTATGATTTCGCCCGTCTTACTTCGTATTTCTTTGATGGTTTGTTCTCTGCTTTGACCGCTTATACGTTTAACAATCTCCCATAGACTTCTTGTGTTTTCAGAGTTTTTTTCTATTTCGTTCTGCCAATATTTTGATTTTGCTTCATATATTATTTTATTCAGCTTGTTTCTATATTTAGCATATTCTTCCTTTTTATGGGGATTGTTTGGATCCAATTTATACTTTCGGTATAATTCTTGTTTTGTCTTTGTTGACTTCATAACAGCTCCTGTAATCCAATTTTTGCGAGGGTATTGGGAATTTTTGACCTTAACTATACTAGTATTCTGTTGAATTAGATAGCGTATATCGTCTGTTAGTTGATTACAAATAAATTCAGGATCATTTGATGAGTAAAATGGGTCCCAATTTTTGGAATTCCTATCCTTTCTCAAATTATTATAATCGATAAAATATTTGTATTTGTTTGGTGTATAATTTTACTCATATTCTATTTGAGTACCTGCAAGTATGGTTTTGTGGTTGTTTATGCTAGTACTACAAGTTAAGGATATGCAATTATTTTGTATGTCATGTTTTGATTTCAAAAATATATGATCAATGCAGCTAGTCGACTCACCCTGCGAATTTGTTGCAGCATTTATAATAGATACGAAATTATATTCACCCATTATATCTAGATAATCACTGACATCGTCATTATTAATTTCCCTCAATAAATTAAGATTTACGTCTCCAACTAAATATAGTCTTATCACCGGCTGGAGATCTGTAAAGTGCTGTGACCACCACATATTTGAATTTAGATATTTCTAGCATAATTTCTATAGCTTTGCATAGTCCTATATCTATAATTTTTGATGTATATTCTAAATTTTTTTTCACGAATACTACAACTCCATCATTTTTATTGAAGTTTCCCTCATTGTATATTATGTTATAGTTTTCCAACTTATGACAATTTAAATCATGTATTTTGAAAGTTTCTGTTAGTACAATTATTTCAATACTGTAATTCATTTGTTTCAAATATATTTTGTATTCATCAAAGTTTTTGTTGATACTCTGAATATTCTGATGTAATACACCGAACCAGTTCTTCAGATTATATTGACTTAAATATTTATTTACATCATACATATTTGTGCATTCTTTCGTGATAATGGGATCGTGATAGAAATCTCTAATAAGTTGGTCCATTTTTTTTCTTTTATTACCTAGCTACTACGATTATTTCTGCGTTGTGGAGCGGGTTTTTCCAGGCTTTCCCATAAGTTTGTCGATGGTTTTTTTGGTTGGAGCTTGTTTCTGCCTGCGCTTGATTTCTCCTTCACAATTTAGTTGTTCAGCTCTATTCCAATTTGGTAGTGAATTGAAGTTCACACTGGATGGACTTGAAGGTGCACTATTTGGTAATCTTATCTCTCCAAGGTCTGCTAATTCTTCTATGGTATACTTATTGTTGTCCAGTACAAGTTTATTACCTTGAATGTAGCACTTTTGATATCTCTCTGTTTTTCGGTAATATACTACATGCAGATTAGAATCCAATAACGAAGGTCAAGCAACGTTAGGCGAGGTTAGAACATGGATAAGTGACCGTTTTAGTCCTGGCGCCAATTTTTATTTCATGTACGTCCCCTATACGTTCCGTCTTGTGACATCGGGCTTTCGACCGACATTGGACGTCTTCAGGACGTCCTGTACGCCCTAAATGTACGTCCCCTGGTACGTACACAGGACGTCTTCGTGTTATCTGAGGAGTAGTGTTTCGGATGACACATACAAAGTTGACGTCCACGTCTCCCTTACTCATCATACAAGCCTCAATTAGACTTCGAGGGTTGCTTCGCAACTAAGTTGAAGGTTAAAACACTTTTCATGTAAGTACGTCCTTGTGAAGGCACTACTTGGTACGTTGGTTCTCCTTCGAATTAATAGTTTTTGTGAGTTCCCAAACATTACCTGAACTTTAAAACCTCATTACATGTTCCTAAAATTTTCTCTAATATAACTTGAAAAATAAATTACTTCGAGTTCATAAAGTCATTGCATAACCTGAACAAAGAATTCTTATTGTGTGGTTCCAAAGGTGCCCTGAAATCAAAAAGAGCAAGATATTTTTACTGCGATGATCGAAACATACACATTCCAGATAGCAGTGGACGTCCTTGAACGTCGAATTTGTCAATTTTGGGTCCGAATGTCTAGGATCTTTTAGGTACGTAAATGCGTGCAGACGTTCACAAGACGTCTAAACCGGACGTTTTGAAAATGTCCATAGAACGTACTTGTGTTGACTGAAATTATACTCATCCCAACATGGGGAATTCAAAAACCGTATTGTCGATGTTACCAGATGTTCAATTTTCGCTGTGCGTATAGTGCAACTTCTTTTTCCAAAATATGAATTCAATATCACTTGAGATAACAATAATAATTTTCGTTGTTGGTACCTCTATCAACACTGCTCGTACGTAAAAAGCTCCCAATTTGGCGGGTAGCTATATACAAAAAAAATCGCAGCATGAAATTCCGTCTCGGTTTGAAAGGTAAAAAATATTTCAATTCGACATAGGTATAGGTATGAAATGGACGTTTTTGAATGACGTACTGAACGTCCAGAGTGAACGAAGTAGTTCAAAATTCAGAATTTAGGACCACCCTGTATTTGTTTCAATTGAATATCCATTGATAGTGAGTATAAAGTTGATATAGGGATATATAAGCCGTTTGGACCGATAATGAATAGTATCGTCACAAAAATCTCTATTTTTTCGAGCGGTTTTTCGGTTAGGTCATAATTTACGCTGATGAAGTTTGCAGCACGAACCGCTGGCGAGTGCTATAATTTATCAAGTGAGTTATGACCATCAACGCAAGTTGAATACTATACTTTATCTACGACTATAACAATAAATACTGACTCAATGTTCAATCTTCAGATTTTTTGTATACTCCTATATATTTGTTTTGGGTGAACGTAATGATTCATCTTCACTACCTGAAATCTTTTTTTTTTCACCAAAACATTCGCAATAGTTAGGTATCAACTCAATTTGAAATCGTCAAAATTATTCAAGTGACATTACTCCCCTCAATGACACTAATGTACTCTTATAGTGAGCTTTACAGTAGTGAGTTATCATAACTCACGTTATTTGTTTATGGATACTATTAATTGCTCAAAAGCAGTTGAACAATAAATATACAATTTTATAGGAGTAGATGAAGTAATAAGACACAGGGAGTCCTGTTCGAGTAGTGTTTTCAACTGTCGACTTAGTTGCAAAGCAATTGAGTTGGTTGTAAATCTAGAACTTGTATTAGGAAAAATAAAGTGACAATAACTGTTGATTACGTTTCTGTCAGAATTTATTTTTGAATTTGTTTTCATTCTGTTGAAACGAATATAACAATTAACAGGCATTGCATAATGATATCGATAAATAATATGTATAGAAATATCAATGTAAATTGTATTAGCATTATAGAAACGATATGAGTTTCATATACAATATCAGAAGAAAATGGAAAAAATAAGTTGTTTTGTTTCTCTCATCTTTTCAAACGAAATTAATTGGAAATGTTAATGATATATATATATATATACTACCCTTCTTCTATATATATATAATCATATATATATATGATTATGGTAATAGTAGGACGTCTTTCATATAAAGAGTATACTTCTTCGTCGAATATGATAGGAAAATTGATATGTGTCGGTTGGGACCAGATTCTCGTGCCGTAAATTGCCAAACATTGTTGTCTCCTATATTGTAGTGGAAGTATTCCCGCCTCGCAACATAGTGACTTGAGGGGACTAGTTCGGTAAGCACCAAGGACAAGTCGTAGTCCTGCCCAATGTATAGAGTCGAGAACTTTGAGGGTTGATGGACGAGCTCCTCCATATATCGTACACCCGTAGTCTAGTTTAGATAGGATGAGCGTTTTATAGAGTCTGAGAGCAGTATCTTTGTCACATCCCCATTTAATTTTACAAATTGCTCTCAAAGGGTTCAACGCTTTCTTGCATCTCACTACCAAATCGTCGATGTGGGCTTTCCAGTTCAACTTTTGGTCGAGTATCAGACCTAAAAATCTAATTGACTCCTTACATTCTATTTCTTCATTTCTCAGTTTTAGTTCTGGGTGGTTGTGGTTTGAACGTAATCGACAGAAGTGGACGCATTTTGTTTTCGTTGTTGACAGTTTAAAACCGATATTTTTTGTCTGATTTTCTAAGTGGTTGATTGCCTCTTGTAGGGTTTCTTCTATAATTTCCATCGACCGAGATGAGAAGAAAATGGTCATATCATCAACATATAAACTTTTTCCGACTATTGGGTTAAGATTTTTCATGATATCATTTATTGCAACTGCAAAGAGAATGACACTCAAAGTGGAGCCTTGGGGTACACCGTTTTCCAATTTTCTATGATTGGATTCAACGGTTCCATTTCTCACGGAGAATTTTCTCTCAGTTAGAAATCCTTCGATGAATGTAGGGAGGTTTCCCCTCATTCCAAAGTCGTATAATGTTTTAAGGATGTTGTATCGCCAAGTCGTGTCATACGCTTTTTCTATATCAAAAAATACTGCAACCAGATGTTCTCTTTTAGCAAAGCTCAATTGTATTGCCTCTTCTAAGAGAGTCAATTGGTCAATCGTCGATCTGTAGTTTCTGAACCCTGCTTGGTATGGTGAAAACAGATTATTCGTCTCCAGAAACCATATCAGACGTTTGGTTATCATTTTTTCCAAATATTTACTCAAACAGCATGTGAGAGAGATTGGGCGGTAATTGGATGTGAGTCTTACATCTTTTCCAGGTTTTGGGATCGGAATAATTATAGCTTCACGCCATTTGGTAGGGTATTTTCTTTTAGTCCAAATTTGATTGAATAGTTTCAGTATGGTCTCTTTAGTAGTGTGGTGAAGGTTTTGTATGAACTCATATGGGATATTATCACTACCTGGAGCGGAGTTTTTCACCTCAGCCAATACGCTTCGGAATTCTACCATAGTGAAAGGTTTATTATATATTGATGTATTTGGTTCGTTAAAATTCAAGAATGTCTCTCGTGCTTCTTTCATACGAAGAAATTGAAGGCTATAATTATCTGAACTACTGGTCTCTTCAAATTGATCTGCAAAAGCTTCTGCTATTTCTTGTTCTTCAGTTACTAGGTACCCGTTAATCATTAGAACGTGTGATGGTGAATAAAAGTGTCTTCCTTTTATCGCTCGAATTTTCTTCCATATTTCTGATAATGGAGAGTCAGTTTTCAATGTTGAAACAAAATTTGTCCATGATTCTTTTTTGCCTTTCAGAATCAGCTTTCGACTCATTGCACGTAATTTTTTGAAATTGATGAGATTTTCGATCGTTGGATAACGTTTGAATTGGTTGAATGCTTTTTTCTTTTCTGATATGGCTGTTGCTATTTCTGCATTCCACCATGGGACAGATATATGGTTTTTCTGTCCTTTAGAAATTGGGACTGAAGCATGTGCAGCTTGGAGAATTTCTCCAGAAATATTCATTACTGCTGAATCTACATCTTCAGTTGGTATAGTGAGGTTTTGTGTTTTTTCCTCATAAAGTTGCCAGTTGGCCTTCCTGATCTGCCACCGGTTAGCAGGAAATTTTGTGATTTGTCGACCTGCATAATCGATTGCTATTGGGATATGGTCACTCGAAATGTGTTCGTCTAGGCATTGCCACATGAGGAGGGGAGCCATTTCTGGCGAACATAAGGTAACATCAATAGCTGACAGGCAACAAGAACGACTGTTCACGTAGGTTCCTGTCCCATTATTGAGAATAACCAAGTTGAATTCATCAATTATTTCTTCAAATATTCTCCCTCTGAGATCACGTTTCTTCGATCCCCATAAAGGGTTGTGGGAGTTGAGATCGCCCATGAAGATGAAAGGAGACGGAAGTTGTCTTATCAGGTCTTGAATTTCATGTTTGTTCCATGTAAAATCAGGTAAGTAAATGTTGCAGATTGTGAGTAGTTTCGGGTATTCTATTCGGATTGCTACTGCTTGTAAGTTCGTCTGTAATACTATTGGTGTCGCTGGTATATTGTTTCTCAGGAATGTTATGATTCCTCCTCTGGCTCTTCCATCATTGGGAGCGACGTCTTTTCTGTAATTTTTGAAACCTCTCAGGAAAAAAATTTCACTTGGTGTAAGGTGAGATTCCTGAATACAGATACAGAAAGGGTTCTTTGCAGCTATTATATGTTTTAAATCGCAGTAATGGTGTTTAATTCCATTACAATTCCATTGCAGAAAATTTTCAACTTTATTCATTGTATATGAAATTCAGAATATATGTATGAATATAGGACTATAACAAAGAGTATAAATAGATATGTATAGAAAAATATATATAACAAAAATAAATGAATATAAATATCTCAGATAAAATATTGTTCACTGGAGGTGTTATCACGTGATTTCAATTCCAGCTTTCCTCGATTTTCCTTTGGGCCATCCCTTCTTCTTCTTATGTTGAGAAGATAAGGAGGTATTCGATTCAGTATCGGAAGAAATTTCTGGGCTTGGGGTTCGATCTAGGATTTTTCTTTTTCCTTGGCCCTCTTGACTATTTTGAGTTTGCGATCCCTTGGCTTGAGGAACTGGAGGTTTGAAGATAAAACTCGTCGATATTTCTTTAGCCACTGCATCTTTTATAGTCGAACATAAAGTGGGCATGAGTTCTTTGACTAGTTGAGCCATATTCAGTGGGAGTGGGTTATTCGTAACAGCTCTGGCGAGTGAGGTTCCTGGTGATGGTGTTGGAATAGCCACTTTCTTCTTTGCCTCTGCATATGAAATTTTCTCCTTGGTTTTTATTTCTTGAATAGCTACTTCTCTTTTATAGATGGGGCAGACTTTACTACGAGCATTATGAGGACCTTTGCAGTTAACACATTCACATGGTTTCTCACAAGGAGATCCCTCATGTGTAGCTTTTCCACATATACATATTTGGTTTTTCTCACATTTCATGGATGTATGTCCAAATTCTTGACACTTGAAGCATCTCAAAGGTGGTGGTATATAAAGGCGAACCGGAAGTGAGTAAAAGGCTACCTTAATTCGTTTAGGAATATTTATGCAGTTGAAGGTAAGTATGTGATTTGGGGTTTCAAAAATTTCCCCATTTCTACGAGACGTGATGCGTTTAACATTGATTACCCCTTGGGTACTTAATTCCTGACAAATTTCTTCTACAGAACAATTCAATAGATCATGACAAAAAATGACTCCTTTGCAATAGTTAAGCGTTTTGTGTGCTTCTACTATAACTGGCAGGTCACATAGTCGCTTGATTTCCAGTAATCGTTTAGATTGGGCCGATGATCTCGTTTCAATGATTAATCCTTCTTTAGTTTTCTTCAGACTTGATACTTCTCCAATTAAACTATATATTCCTTTCGATATGAAAAATGGGTTGACTTTTGCGAAGTCTCCTTCGTTTCTTTTAACGATCAAGAACCGGGGAGCTGGTACCGCCGTCTCTTGATTCGTGTTCTGTTCGGTGGGTTTTTTCATGTGGGCACCATCCACATCCTTGTTTATAGAGGAGGAGACCTCTTTAGGGTTTTTTGAAAGTTCCGATTCCATTCGAATCCCACGAGTAGGGTAGAAATAGAGGTCGACTATGGCAGTGCTCCCATACCACAGCAAGGCTATAATACAGGTGAGTTTCGCCTGGTACTCACGGGGAATCGTTAGTGACTAACTACGTATAGTCATCCATTTCTCGGCACGATATTTTAAGACTTATGATTTTACACTTAAGACTTAAGAAGATGACCAACTTCCAACTTAAGAAATGGATGATAAATGATCATAAATGAAAATAGGAGATGCGCATGTTCGAGCAACGAAAAGTGACATCCAGTTTCCCGCGATATTTGAATTTTGGGTTATAATTTCGAATATTATTTGTTGGTGTGGATAGTCTGTAATTATTTGGTTGCATTTATCAATTTTTTTATAAAAGTGACATAGTTTTCTATTTTGAAATCGATGTCATCAATAATAACTCCAAATTATACCTATTTGTCAGATCAGAGGGATGCTCTTATGCAGCAAATTGCTTATGTTGGACTGACTACTATGTACACATGTCATCATAGAGGAAACCAGCGATGTACTGTGGAAAATTTACTAAAAAAATCGATTGGTGTGGAATCTCAATGGAATTTTATGAAAAATGGAATATGCCAAACTGTATTGGTGCCCTTGATGGAAAGCATATTCAGATACAAAATACAAAACATGCTGGAACAGGATACTTCTCCTACAAGAAGACTTTCAAGCATAGTATTGATGGCTATCTGTGATGCATCTAATAAATTCATCTTCGATTGATGTAGGCTGTCCAGGATCAAATCATGATGGAAATGTATTGCGTTATTCAATTTGTCATTACTACCTTCAGTTTTCTAAGATATATTTGGCCAATTGTTTTCCAGGCAGTTTTCCTGACGAGTTTATTTTAGAATAACTACTTTTTGTTTATCATAAATATGTCTGAATTCTTCAACTTGTTGAATTGATAGAGCATCGTCCATGACACAAATAATATTGAAATGAAATTAAAGAAAATTCTAACAAAAACAATAATAATAGATATAGGTTAGAACTTGCCAACGTCAAAATTATTTGTTCCATGTCAAATATTCCTAAATCTTAAGTTTTTTTATAACAGAATGAACTGATCAGCTCTTAAGTCTTAAATGTTAGGTGATAAATCTTAAATGTTAAAAGTTTTTATAAAGTCACCCTTACTGTTTGTAGAATTAAAATTCGGAATCGACTGTTGACGTCCTGACTAGAAGCTGTATTTTCATTTCAATAAAAAGTAAAATCATTTGATGATAAATTTATGAGAAATGGAAGTTAAATGTCTGTTGGATGATAAATATTAGTTAACCTCACCTTGAATTCCGAATATGTGACTAGAACTCTTTGAATCTGAAGATGCTCCCAACCAGTTCGTATAGAACAAAGGTGGCGAACTCATATTCTGCAAATGGTAATGCATGTAGTTTTCTGCTGAAGTGTTGTAAAGTGCGCCCTTCAGGCTATTGCTATGTTTGCCATATATAAATGTATCACACTATATTATATCATATTGATTTGTTCATCATACCATTTCGAAATGTTAGTTCTCTTCCAATTAGTTCATGTTTTAATAAACATATCAACATAACATAATAACCTAATATCGTAAAGTGCTGACAGTTCATGTGCCTTGGGTAGCGAATGAATTCTTCAATAAACATACTGTTATTTATTATTCAAAAAAAACTATGGTCTCCTAAGTCACATGATGTGTCGTTTATAAAAACGATTGCACCTCTCCAAATGGGGACAGATACCTCTGAAAACCATCAAACGTTATATTGATACTGTGTAACCGTAATTTCTGAATCTATTCCAATTATACTGAGTTGCCAAAGGAAATAAACTTTTTTTTCTTCCAATATTTGGGGTACCAACATACACAATATTTGGTATTCCCCAACATAAATTTGGTGTCAGGTGTGCAAGTGGTCGAAAAATAACCCACCTTCCAAGAACCAGTTGTTCCTGAAATTTTGCGAGCCGTAATCCTGTGATCCAGTGGTGCAGAAGCAGCTGTTAAGCAAATTGTACCTGCTACAACTGAAGCCTAGCATACCATCGTGGGTCATACAAGATTCTAAGGAGGCAAAGGACAATAGGACAACAGGACAACAACTCAAGTACTCGATACCTTCAGCGAATTATTCCTGAAACCTACAAGCAGCAGTCAACATCTAGCAAGATTCAGCCAGTAAGTTATTCAGCATCTACACGTGGTGGTTTTGAATGGTAGTGTCCTCCATTCACAGCATAATCATCAGTTAACATTTGTGGACTCAAATTTTCATTTTTTTTTTCTTCGTACATATCTCTGAATATCTGTATTTTTCATTGAACTTTTCTCATACATAATTTGATATTGGTGGTAATAACATTTCATGCAATTTTCTGTAAATCTATGCCACATACAGTAGAAGTTGATCCAGAAGGCAATAATACTGACAACATGCCAAAATTGAACATTGACACAGCCTTGAAATTAATTCCTGAATTTAGAGGTGATAGATCAGAACTTCATCGTTTCATTTCATGTTGTGATATAGTAAGTACAGATCTATCTCAACCTGCCGATGCGAGTATGCTTGTTAACATAATCAAATCGCGTTTATCTGGCCCAGCATACAATGTAGTCAAACATAAAATATATGAGGATTGGAATGAATTGAAAAAAGATTTGCAAGATCAATTTTTAGAGACACGCAGTATCGCGCAATTACAAGGAGAATTACTTCGAATCAAACAAAAAATAGGTGAAACAGTACGGAATTTTGGTAATCGAGTTGAGCACTTATTGAGTAACCTCAACGATGCTTGCATCCAAGCCGAAGGTAGTGAGGCCGCAGAAACCATTAAAAATCTCAATTCTCGTACAGCCTTCAAATCTTTTGTAGATGGTCTCAATTCCAACATCAAAATAATTATAAAAGCATCTCGTTTTGAGAAACTATCAGAAGCGATCGAAGCAGCTGTGGAAGAAGAGCGAAATAGCGATAGACAACAACCAAATAATTTTTCCAAAAATAGATCCTTCAAAAAATGTAATTTTTGTCACCGGAATGGTCATTTAGAAACTGAATGTTTCTTCAAAAATAAACCGTCCACTTCCACGCCACTTCCATCGTACTCAAAAAGGGAGATTAAGTCTGAAGTAAACGTAACGAAAATAATTTGTGCATATTGCAAAAAACAAGGTCACCATATACGTGATTGTTTCAAAAAGAAAAGGGTCGATCAATATCAATCAAACTCAAACAACTCCCTTACGGATTCGGGAAACTCCCGAACACCGACTGCAGAGACAGGCAGTGCACGTCGGGTGAGCGATCTTTAAACTGCCGTCCTTTGAAAAATACTTGTAGTTCTTCAATTATGCATATTCCTATCGCTACAAGTCCTGAATCATATTGTTCTAATAATGAAAATAAAATTCTTCGCTTAGAGCCTTGCAATACTGAAGAAGCCGAAAGTGTAATATTTCCTTTACTATTAGCGAAAAATAGTGTAGCTAATCTTCTACTCGACACTGGAAGCTCCATTAGTCTTTTGAAAAAATCTTGTACCAAAGGTGATGCAATTTGTCATACCCAACATAAATCTTTTTTGAAAGGTATTTCAGAATCTCTTATTGAAACATATGGTATATGCTATGGTGAATTTCAGTTAGGTGAAAATATTTTTATACATCCTATACATATCGTGAATGATAATTTTCCTATTCTGCAAGATGGAATATTAGGTAAAGATATCCTCCTTAAACTCAAAGCTCAAATTGATTATGAAAATAAAATATTATCTCTCACACATGAACGTAAAACATTATCTTTCGAATTCATGAAAACACAGCAAAACACATGCAATACTAAAATTGTTGTGCCAGCAAGGAGTGAAGTTATACGCAAAATAAAAACAACACAAAAATCCGAATCTTTATGCTTATCTTCAGAAATTCTAGACGGAGTCTTCGTTGGAAATTGCATAGTCAAGCCAAAAAATGGGTATTGCAATATAGCATTCATTAATACCAATGATCAAGATATGACAATCGAAAATCCGTTCGTCACTTTTGAAAATGTTGCCGAATATGAAATTCTTAATATTGATAAACCTCATTGCAATCTTGAACGACTAACAAATTTAACAGAATCCTTACGAACGTCTCACATGCATCCAAATGAAAAAGACAGTATTCTTGAAATTTGCAAATCCTTCCATGATATATTTCACTTACAGGGTGATAGCTTAACTCATACAGACGCAATAAAACATTCCATACCTACATCTAATGATATTCCTGTGAACATCAAGCCCTATAGACTACCATTTCAACAACACGAAGAAATTCGAAATCAAGTCGATAAGATGCTCAAAGATGGAATCATTTCAGATTCAAAATCTCCATATAATTCCCCTCTTTTAGTCGTTCCTAAAAAGCCAGATTCGAATGGAAATAAAAAATGGCGAATAGTTGTTGACTTTCGAAAACTCAACGAAAAAACTCTAGACGAAGTCTATTATTTGCCAAATATTACAGAAATATTAGACCAGTTAGGAAATTCAAAATTTTTCAGTTCGCTAGATTTGGCATCGGGATATCATCAGGTTCTGATGGAACCTAAGGATAAACATAAAACTGCTTTCAGCGTGCCCTACGGTCACTATGAATTCAACCGTTTGCCTTTTGGGCTTAAGGGAGCACCCAGTACCTTCATGAAAATGATGAATAACGTTCTCTCCGGATTACAAGGTATAAAATGCTTTGTGTACCTTGATGACATCATCATCTATGCAAAAACTCTGAAGGAGCATAATGAAAAGTTGGTAGAAATATTTGACCGAATGAGAATGTATAATCTTAAATTGCAACCTGAAAAATGCGAATTTCTACGCCCCGAATTGAGTTATTTAGGTCATATAATCACGGAAAACGGCATCAGCCCTGATCCTGCTAAAATAAAAGCAGTGAAGGAATTTCCTGTCCCTAAAAATGTCACTGAAATAAAATCTTTCTTAGGATTGGCTGGTTACTATAGACGCCATATCCAAAATTTTGCGAAAATCACTCAACCTTTAAATAATCTCCTAAAAAAGGATGTTCCTTTCGAGTTTACACCTTCCTGTATAGAGGCATTCGAAATACTTAAAGAAAAATTGTGCAACCCTTCGATATTACAATTTCCCGTTTTCACTAATCCTTTTATTTTAACTACCGATGCAAGTAACACTGCAATAGGAGCAGTCTTGTCACAAGGAGAGATTGGCAAAGATCTCCCTGTAGCATACGCCTCACGTACTCTTAACAAAGCTGAAAAAAATTACAGTACGATCGAAAAGGAGTTGCTCTCAATAGTTTGGAGTTGCAAATATTTTAGGCCGTACTTATATGGTCGTAAGTTTCTTATTTGTACCGATCATAAACCGTTATTGTGGATGTTTTCAATTAAAGACCCAGGTAGTCGTCTCATGAAATTCCGGTTAAAACTAGAAGAATTCCAATTTGAAATAAAACATAAGCCTGGAATACAAAATTCCAATGCAGACGCATTGAGTAGAATACATCACATCAATGCAATAAATACATGTTCTGAATATGAAAAGTTCGTGAAGGAAAAGGAAAATCATGTCATAATAAATTCTAATATCATCGATAGCCACAAGAATATTTCTGAGTGCGACCCTGTCTCTTTACGAGTATATTTTATTAGCACCGATATAACAACAGCTCATGATTCAGTCGAAGTAAATATTGTAAATAAACTAAAATCTGCAACCTTAACAAAACTCGGAATTCAATACTTTAAGGAAGACAGCACCTTATTCATACCTTCTCACGAACATGTTAAGAAGGTCAGTTATGAAAACATTTTCGATGCATTACAGATAATAAAGGAATTTGCAATTATAAATAGTATAAATAGCTTATCAATGATAAATTTCACAAGAAACATTCCATTCAAAAGCTTGAAAATTGAAAATATTCGAACAATGATGAGATATGTTTTTAAGAATCTTGATATCAAGATAACAATTTTTCATAGTAATACTATAAAAGTAACTTCGAGAGAAGAAATACAACAAATTCTCAAGGAATGCCATGATAGTCCATTAGGAGGACATTTAGGCGTAAATAGATCTTTCAAAAAAATCAGAAGGAAGTATAAGTGGTCTGGAATGTATAAGGACATCCATGACTACATTACGAAGTGTGATTACTGTCAAAGAAATAAATCCTCCAAATATACAAAAATGCCTATGACTATTACTACTACAGCCAAAAAACCCTTCGAAAAGATAAGTTTAGATATTGTTGGTCCGTTAGCAGTAACATATAATCATAACAAATACATACTAACTTTCCAAGACGAATTGACGAAATTTTGCGAATTAATACCTCTAGAAAATCAAGAAGCTAGTAGCATAGCTGAACATTTTGTCACTAATATCATATGTCGACACGGAATTCCCGAATCAGTTCTCACTGATCAAGGTCAGAATTTTTTGAGTGAACTCTTCAAAAGGGTCTGTAAACTTTTGAAAATACACAAAATTCAAACATGTGCATTTAGACCACAGACCAATGGTGCACTAGAACGATCACATAAAACTCTTACCGAATATTTGAGAACATATATAGATAACGATCAAAACTCTTGGGATACATGGTTGCCTTATGCACAATTCGTTTTCAATTCATCAGTAAATAGTGCCACTAACTATACTCCATTTGAGTTACTTTATGGACATCCTGTAGAAATTCCATCGAGTTTGAAAAAATCTCCTGAATTATCATATAATTACAATGATTACGATAGTGAACTGAAATCTCGCCTTCAGCATGCCCATGAAATAGCTCGGGATAATCTTGTTAAGAATAAGCAAAAATCTAAGGAATATTATGATCAAAACGTGAACGCAGTTCAATTTCAAATTGGTGATTTGGTTTTACTCAAAAATGAATCTACAGTCAAAGGAAAAAGTAAAAAACTATCATCAGTTTGGAATGGTCCATATAAAGTAGTAGAAATACATTCGAACGTAAACACAACTATCTTGATTAAGAAAAAGCGAACAAAAGTTCACAATAATAGACTGAAACTTTATCATAACTAATATGAAACATTTTCTGTTTCAGAAATAAAACCCTAGAATAAACAGCATACGAAGAGTAGTCGTGATGAATTTGATGAAAATAATTATACTTTTCCTTCAATTATTAGTACGTAGTTCATTAGGTGACAATGATTATAACAATACTCTGACGACATATCAAGTTACTCAGATCAGCGAAAGTGCAGGAATTTACTACGAACAATTCAATACTGTTTCCTTATACAATAGCTATTGGAAAATGATAACCAAGCTAGATTTGAAATCATATTTCAGTCTCTACAAATTGTTGAATTATAATTTTGAAAAAGCTAATCGCCTTTGCGAATCAGTACTATTAGTAGAAGCCAATTTTAAACAATGTGCCGCATTCACAAATGTGATGAGGTTGACATTACAGAAAACTAGGGAAACAAATATATTGATTAACGAATTATTGATAAATTCTGATGTTCCACTTGAAGAGACCAGAGCAAAAAGGGGATTATTAAATATTTTTGGAAGTACCGCGAAAGTTCTTTTTGGTACCTTAGATGAGAATGATGCTATTTATTACAATAATGCTATCAAAAAACTTGAAAATAAACAATCAG
This sequence comes from Chrysomela aeneicollis, assembly GCA_029955515.1. NCBI lineage: Eukaryota > Metazoa > Arthropoda > Insecta > Coleoptera > Chrysomelidae > Chrysomela > Chrysomela aeneicollis. Next base: position 1,132,979 of record JARUHQ010000024.1, read on the forward strand.
GTTTTCAAAAACTATTATTGGAACAGACGAGTGTCTTTCAAAGTGCTATGGAATACATGAATTCATCTATGATAAATCTACATGATTTCGATAGAAAGTTCTCCAATGTCCAAAATTATGTTAACAATCTAACTATTATGATTAATAATGCCTCAGCACATTTCGAAATCATTGAACAACTAGATCAACACTTGCTAATGTTCGACATGCTTACAAATCAGTTCGACTTATATCAAAACAATTTATTGAATATCATATTATCAGCACAAAATGGCAATGTTCATCCACTGATTATCAGCCCAAAAAATTTGATCAATCATTTGGTACAATTCAGTATGCATATGCCTTCAGGTTTGACTTTCCCTGTATTATTAACGCAGAAAAATTCTTTAGAATTGTATAAATCTATGTCACCAAATGTAATTTTAATAGATAACTCTCTCATGTTTATTTTACATATCCCTTTAGTTAGTACGAACTCATATGACTTGTTGAAAATGACGAGTTTACCCATGCACTATAATAAAAACTTGTTTTGTTTCATCATTCCTGAAAAACCATTCTTAGCAATAGATAGTGTTAAACAACATTATTTTCTTCTTGATCATCAAGATATCGATAAATGCCTAGTTCTAGACAATAAGTATAATTGTAAACAAAAATATCCTTTGTTCCTTTTGCAACTACACAAAACCTGCGAAGCGTTATTGTTTCTCCCACGCAGTACCATGCCAGAAACATGCGAAAAACGAATAATTTTCATTGACAGCACTATTTTCATTCAATTACATCAACCAAATTCTTGGATTTTCAATAGCCCGAAAAAGGAATTCTTGACAATAAAATGTGGTAAAGTTGAAAAACAAATTTTCTTATACGAAACTGGTATTTTAAAAATGAATCCTCATTGTTCTGCATTCACTAGTTCTATTATATTGAACTCTTTAGACTCACAATCTTACAGTGATTCAACGTATAGTTCATATTATCCAAATTTTGATATTAATACCAATATGCTCAATAATTCATTGAATGTAAATGCTTTTCCTTTATTGAATAAGACTTTACTAATCTCATCGCAACATATTGATAAACTAGAAAGGATCAGTTACGCAGTGAACACATTGAAGCTCAAGGAACAAGAGATGTTTGAAGATAATGACATACAATTCGATCATATTCATCATTATGTTTTTATTTACCTATTTATCATGATAGAAATCATTTTTGTTTTATATAAGTATAGAAATAATATTAAGTGTTTAAAAAAATCGCCGAGTAGCAATTCACCCCAAAATTCACAGGGAATTGAAAATCCTATTGAAATCGAAATTGACAATGATATTTCTGACTCTTCAGATGAACATGCTGAAAATAAATCAACAGAAATTTGCAACAATCCAAGTTACAAATTTCGTTCTTGAGGGGGACGGATGTTGTAAAGTGCGCCCTTCAGGCTATTGCTATGTTTGCCATATATAAATGTATCACACTATATTATATCATATTGATTTGTTCATCATACCATTTCGAAATGTTAGTTCTCTTCCAATTAGTTCATGTTTTAATAAACATATCAACATAACATAATAACCTAATATCGTAAAGTGCTGACAGTTCATGTGCCTTGGGTAGCGAATGAATTCTTCAATAAACATACTGTTATTTATTATTCAAAAAAAACTATGGTCTCCTAAGTCACATGATGTGTCGTTTATAAAAACGATTGCACCTCTCCAAATGGGGACAGATACCTCTGAAAACCATCAAACGTTATATTGATACTGTGTAACCGTAATTTCTGAATCTATTCCAATTATACTGAGTTGCCAAAGGAAATAAACTTTTTTTCTTCCAATATTTGGGGTACCAACATACACAATATTTGGTATTCCCCAACAGAAGAGCCAGCTGGTATTTTTTCAGAATGGTACTGGTGGAGTAATCCTGGATCGGGTGGGTATGAATCGGCTTGTCCATGATGGTTGATGTCCAAAATGGGGTGTTGGAGGAGACCTAGAAATTATTTTTTGTGGTAATATTCAGGGCCAGCTCTAGGGTACTAAAGCGCCCCCATGCAAGATTCAATTTACGCCATTTTTACCTACTTCACTGCATGTTATGATCATAACAATATCGGATATTTTTATTTATAAACAAAAATATTCATATTTTTTCATGAAAAAAATAAAATAGATCAATAATTTCTGGAAAAATACCACAACTTCTAAGGAGATTGCATGAGATTTTTTTTTTTAATTTTTCCGTGGTTTTTCCGAAGAAAAGTGTAATTATATCACCGAGCGGGTTAGAGAATAATGTTTTATAGCGTTGCCGAGAGTTATTCATACCTAATATTTTTTAAAATATGAGAAGTAGTCCGAAAAACTAATGCCATAGCATGCACTTATCATAAATACATTTCATTTAAAATCAACTAAATAAACAGCTATCGAACACGAAGTTTCCATTTCAATGTGCTGAATGCTGAAAAGATTTTTTTCATTCATGGGATGAAATTGGATAACATTTCCTCAGAAGTTCCTAAGAATAGTGGAACTGGCAACACTGAATATGCCTATCAGAGGACTTGTAACGTCACAAGAAGCGGTCATGGTGCTGTTGTTTGAGTGGTCTCGCTGAATTTGGAGGGATTTATAGCGGCGTTCATTCAAACATTGAATAATATCTTCTAGAAAAAAGTATAATTACATATTTTACCACTAATTCAAACTACAATCCGAGACGCTTCGAGAACGATTCGATATTGAAAACTATATTCATTTCTATTTAGCTGACTTTTTGCTTCGATTTTTGGGTGCATGAACCGGTTGTTATTTACGCAGCGTGTGCGCTTCAAAAAATTTCAAATTTGTTTCTGTTACTCAAATATTTGAACTCACTTTGGGGCCCCTTATCTGCATGGTGCCTTCGTCCGGCCCTGGTAATATTCGTTCTGATGGAGGATACACGAAAAAAGAAGGGATAATGTTCATTCAATTCTGACCGGCATATAATAAGCTTATAATTACGATATCAATAATAAGGAGCATGAAAAATAAAAACGCCATGAATTAAACAGAAAAAAATTATGAAATGTTCTTCACAAATCACATTTCCATGGCTCAAAGTCTCGATATTTGGATATCTACCAATATTTAGCTTTCATTCATGAGCAATGTCTATTCTTAGTTAAACTGAAAATGGATGATTTTAAGATAAAATAATACAGCTCAAGTATATGTATCAATGTCAACTCACCAAAAAAAGGTTAAACTAGAATTAGTACTGCAGTTTTTGCATTGCAGCAATGCACCTTCAACCTTTTTTGTTTATGAAAATGTTATCAAACTATCAAACAGGGAAAATTGACGATATGAAACAACTTATCTTTGATCTGGATTTGGCAAATGACCATTTACCACTTGACCAGTGAGAATTAACGCGAAACAAAAAGTGAGAAGCCGCGTCTGATTTAGTTCATCTTATCACAGACGTGCGTCATCAAATGTATACAGTTGTAGTGATCAAATACATGATTTTCATACCTTTACTTTTACTGCGTCGGCGCATAATATGAAATCTCAGTTCGCATAGTTGGGCTAAAAGTTAACCGCGCATTTACCTATATTGGCGTTCCAGTTATTGGTTATATTTCAGTGGTCCCGATGTGAATTTGTCACGTCTTAGGAAGAAAGAAACATTCGCGATCTGCATTTACAATGTGAATCGTTGCATGGACTACAAGCAGATATAATTAATTGTTCTGCGGAGTATTTGCCAGGAAAGTAGTTGTTTTCTGTTCGTAGTCTACCGGATATTCAACTTCAAACTATGTTTGATATTCTTGATTGGTTAGACTGATGAATTGAAGAATGGATGGCAACAATCTTGTAGAAGATTTAATCAGCCTCATTTTTGTATATGGAATGATCTCATCGCTATAGGATGCATTGTTTCCGGGATATCAGCGAAAAACTGAAGAAATTGGGCTCACCTCCTAGGAGTGGAGACTTTTAGTATCACAAAGTCCCAAAGTCAAACATCATTGTGTTTCTTCCATTTCCCTCTACACCCCCCTTTTGAGCATTCATTGATTGGACTAATATCCATTCAGTTCAGCTCGTATAAATTGATGAACTTTTAGAACTTCCACTCCAATAATCAACGAATTATATAATCTCTGATAAAAATCAAATGATCAAGAGATATCTGACGTGATAGTATCACTTCTGTTCCTAATAAAACAATGTACTATTCTGAACACATTTCTGAATGGGTGAAAACAGGCCATTTTTGAGATGCAACATTTATAGGTACTACATAAAATATTATATTATCATGCAATATGCGATTTATTTAGCCGATCATTGTGTTAAAGCATCAATCAGGAAATATAATAATCAAACTGTTTGAAACCTTCAGCGAATAATAAAATTTGAGGTGACGAAAATCAACTAACTGGGATATTGATATTCCTAATTACTTCTGGCTAATTTGGATATTCATTCTGTAATAAAATTGATTCAATACAGAATATTTCACTATTTACCTATACAATAATTGTTGACATAATATTTACACAACTTTGAATTTTAACAGTTCTATACGCACGATCATTTGTTTATTCTGATGGTAGTAATTATCAATAGAACGTCAATAATAAACCGTTATTTCATTATCGAATAGTATCAAATCAGAAACAAAGTATCTGGATTCATCAGCAAGTATCCCGAGGGATGATTCTACAGCAGGAAATAAAAAATACACTCATATTAGGAGCAAAACTAACAAAAAATGAGGCGATTCAAGAGACATATCACCATTTCAAAATCTTCCCTGGGGAATTGGAGTTGACTCATAAGATTTTTTCAATATTTTCATTTCTCATTGCTGACTCTGGATTGATCCGTGAGCACAGTTCCAATAAAACGATAATCTTGACAAGTGCTTTTCTGAGTAAACATCTTCAGGTAAGTAGCAGAGTGGTCTGAAATCATTTATTCCTAACACTGCAGACGGCAAAGATTTGAAAAGTGGTTTTTAACCGCGAACTTAGTTGCTATAAGCACCCCTCGTAAGTCTGGGGACTTGTATGAGTTAGGAGGACGGGGACCTCACCCACTGAACATGCAATGTTTCAAAATATTGCTACAATATTATGTACGGCTTGCTCCCGTAATATGGCATGACAATATGGCATAAGGTTTCTTGTAATGTTATATTTCAAATCATTACAGGAAAACCTGCAATCAAATAATTCGTGAATCACAAAAGTAACTCTTAAACGAGTTTCAATTGCAATATTGTCTCAACCATAAAACTTCATTACAATCGCAACATTCTATAAACAATTTTATAGAAAGTTATGAATTTAATTTTTGATTCAATTTCATTTGTAATACTGCCCAAACCTTGAAACTTCATAAGATTTGCAACATCACATGAACCATCCATCAACAAATGCATTGCAACTATTAGTTACAAAAGTAAGTTTTGATCGAGTTTCAATTGCAATATTGTCTCAACTATAAAAGTTCATTACATTTGCAACATTCTATGAACAATCTATAAACAATTTCACAGCAAGATATGAATTTAATGTTTGATTCAATTTAATTTGTAATATTGCCTAAACCTCGCATCGGCAGTCAGCCATTGTTGTTTCGTCAAGTTTTTTGTTCTTTGTGTATCGGCGATCGGAATAACATAATTGCAATTTCACAAGACTATTATTGTCTTCTTTCAACTGACATATTGGAATGAGTGATAAAGTGCACTCTTTCATAAAAAAATCAGCTGTTGATACGGATTGTTCGAATAAGGTAAGCAAAATCATAGTAACAAATGTTCGCAAATGTCAATAAAATGTTTAGATACGTGAAGTAGTATACTCGTTTTGATAGAGTCAAAGAATAGAAAAGAAAAGGTGATTGCCAAGTTCATTAACGATTAGATCAAGTAACTATTTTTTTATTGTCGCCATGTTTCATCTGTCATTTTTTGTTTCAGTTTTCCTACTGAATATTGGACTGCCACCATAAGAAGTATATTTGTAGATGTTGATTTCAGTTCATTACTCATTTTATTTTTGATAATACAGTGTATTTTGCGTTCATTTTGTGAATTATATGTTTTATGTTTGAAATTTGTGCTTTTATTCTCAAGATTCAATACGCTTCACACATACTTCTCTATTAAGTAGTCACTGTCATATTGCAACAAGGTGGTAGTAGGAATATTCAATATGTAGTTTTCATGTACTTTATGTATGTTATATTGTCAGTAACCTTACTGGAAACATTACATTCATAATATAAAAAAAACTTTCATTCAATTTATATGCAATGTTGCAGTAATCTTGCTAGAATATGTCATCAAGAGATATTGAATTTTTTATATTACTGAACGTCCATTTCATCGTTTCCTGAAATCTTGCAAACCTTACAACCTCCCATTGTTGGGTTGCTGTAATATTTAATAAATATTACATTGCTCAGTGGGTAGCTTTTTAAGTGTCATCTTTTTAATTTCAATTGATCTTGGCATGTTTTACTCTGCAATCTAGTGGGACAAGATATAGCTCAGTGTTGAAATAACTTGTAATTATTGTCATCATACAACTTTCGGTTGACAGAGTAAGGGTATCTAGAAGACCAATTGAACGTTCAGATTCAAATTGCGACTACTGATAAGATCGATGATAGTCTCAAGAAAGTGAACCAAGTAGAACAGGAATATTATATAATATACAAGCAGACATTAAATGCACTAGGATTATCAACTTGGGACAGGTGGATCAAGAATATCAGTTTCATCCATTGACGACACGAACACCGGTTTTGCAACAGCCGATGAAAAAGTATATATCATAATAACCGAACAAAAGGACATTTGACTGCAAAAAAATCCAATCAAATCAAAAACAATCTTCTGAGGAGGAGAATTTTCAAGTCAAAGAAATTCAAACCGACCCTCGGATGCTTGGAAGATTTGCTGCTTTCATTATAACCCGTTCAATAGAAAAGATTATATATGTTTGATCCAAATTTCCTCAGAAAGTTCAATTTCAACCTACAGACCATCAAGTATAGACATTTGTAACTAATATATAAGATGTGAGATGAGAATCCTACATATCTTGAATGAAGCCAAAGATGTCTTATAATTTTTGAATATGAGCACGAGTATTCAGTTTCAGTGAATATTGTCAAAAAAACATTTTTAAAAGATGATGAACTCAGGGAATTAGTTAATAATTCTTGTATAGAATCTGTAACATGGAGGAGTCTCAATATTTGTTAAATATAATATTAATATAGCTCTCAGTTTCAACCTATCAATCTGGGTGAATTTTATTATGAATTTTATGGTGAATAATGCGGAATAGAAATAACACAAATGTAAATAGCTGTTGAAATAACTTCCGACCGATCGATCCTGTAAATATGGTGACTTCCGAATCTTCCTCACCAACCTAGAAAGACTGGCATTAAACAAGTGGAATTGTACAAGTGAGTGAGTAAGGTACAATTATTTATCTTATTTGAAAAAAGTGAGTGAAAACTCTCACATTGATATTCAGGTGTAAGAATCATATATGACATCTCTTCTTCATAATCCAATGTCAGGTGACAGAGAAAATCATGAAAAGCCTGCGAATGACTGATAAACTTGCCGAATAGTTTCGGTTCAATAAACCTAAAATGCAAAGCCTTTTTTTCGTAATACTATGGAATGTACCTATTGCTTAGGATTTTTCACATCTTACTTTCTCAACAGATTCGAAAAATTGCAATATCAAGTTCCTTCCTATTTATCCTATACCTACCGCATAACTTGTCCCCTTCAACATGCATGCAGATGATGTAACCATATACGAAATATTATCAAATTCAATGGTACTCGCCGAAGTAATATAGCAAATGACAGATCTCGAAGCAAAAATTTTAGCAGACTCGATATCAATATTATGAATTTTGATTAAAATTGAAAATAATTGTTTATTGGTTTATTGGAAAATGAGGAATATATTATTATTATTATTATTATTATTATTATTATTATTATTATTATTATTATTATTATTATTATTTAATTTTCAAAATATTTCCGGTCACTACCCTGCGGCCTCCGATACCTCGCAGAGTCGAGCCGGGTCGCAAACAATGACCACTCCTCAACACCTGTGAGGTGAGTGATCATTGGGTCCATGATCCATGTGCTCTGAGCAGACGGAGAGATCCAAGGATGACGGCCTTCTGCATTGCCCCAGCAATTATATTCGCCTTGTCACGGCATGCTGGTATCGACTTCAACTCAGAGAGCAGCGTATGTCTTGCACCACCTAAGGATCCAATAATGAGGATAACGAGCCTTACAGAATGATCTGGATAGAGCCTGCGGAGTTCGAAAAGCAAATCTTGATATTTCGTCCTTTTCTCCTCCTCTTTCAAGACAATGTTCGTTTCGGCTGGAGCCGAGAACTCGATGACGAACATCGTCTTTGTCAGATGATCGAGGAGGACTATATCAGGCTTATTAGCTCTGAATTGCCTGAGCGTGGGGAATGAATAGTTCCAGTAAATCTGACACTTCTCATTCCCCACAACGGACTCAATATCCCCCGGAGCGTAGGGCAACACTGGTGTCTCGTCTATGCCATACGAGTGCCGTAGGTGATAATACAGCACTCGCAGAGCCGCATTATGTCGATGGATATAGGCCGAGACAGCATACACCTGGCAAGCTGATAATAGGTGCATAACTGTCTCAGGCGCCCTATGGCAGGCCCTGCAACTTGTGTCAGGGACCTCTATACCCATGACGCGACTTCGATAGACGAGGGTGTTGAAGACACCATCCTGGCACGCCAATATGAACCCCTCCGTCTCCGATTTCAGCCCGCCTGACTTGAGAAACGAGAAAGTCAGTTCTCTGGATAAGCCCCTGTCATCAATGGTCTTGAAGAAGACGGAGTGCATTGGCTTATCCATATGAAGCTGCAATAGTTTCACAACTTCTGCAGCTTTTATGCGGGCTTTTCTCCGAGCAGGTTCTAGCCCTGTAATAGAGTCAAGACCTCTCTGCTCGGGGTCGAAGATCAGACTGAGCTCATTGGCTGCTCGTTGTGCTGCCCTAAACAAGAATGCTCCAACTCCTGCCTTTTCATGATCTCTGACCATCTGCAGGAGGGGATCCGAACTCCTGGTGATTTTACATGCTCCATCCAGTACCATTCTGTTATGCAGATACTCCAAACTCAAGAGTCCGCGGCCTCCCCGATCTCGTGGGAGATATAACCGCGGAACGGACGATTTAGGATGCAAGCTCCTGTTAAGGTGCATCATTTTGCGAGTACTAACGTCTAGTTTGCGCAGCTCCTCGAGAGTCCACTTCACTACTCCAAAAGAGTAGAGTAGGATCGGAACAGCAAGCATATTAGTAGCGGCTACCTTGTTCTTCCCCGACAACTCTGATGACCAGATTTGTCGGAGCCGGTGCCGATACTTGCCGCGGAGAGCGTTTTTCACCAGTTGTGCCTCCTGGATGTGGCTTTCCTCAACACCCAGGTAGGTATACTTCTCTCCAGCATCCAGATGACGTAGGATGCTTCCGTCCACGAGCTGCGCATCTTTTCCGTAGTCCTCGCATCGTCCTCTCTTGAGATGAACCAATGCGCATTTATCCATCCCCAACTCCATGCCAATAGCCTGCGTGTACTCCTGCACCACCTTGAGGGTTTGGTGTAGATCTCTATTATTATTTTTTTTTTTTTTTTTTTTTTTTTTTTTTTTTTTTTTTTTTTTTTTTTTTTTTCGAGGCATCGACTACTATGGTCATTAGCCTCGTTTTTCGAATTTTGCAGTATTTCATTGGACTAGGTACACATCTATACTTTTTTCATTAGACCTGTTTCTTTGAGGAATTGAATCGTTTTCAGACTGTATTTTCCATTTTCCAGGCATTGTTTAAGTGTGTCCGGTAGGGAGCAATTGTTCCTAGCTTGGGTGTATACTGGGCATACAAGAAGTAAATGTTCCACAGTGACTTGCACGTCGCAGATTTCACATATTGGAGGTCTAGAACCAGACAATAGGTAGCTAGATGTAATATGAGTGTGACCAATTCTCAATCGTGTGAGTGCAACTTGTTCTCTCTTTTTGTTTGTTGGAAAAGGTAGTATTTCATCGACTTTGCTTTTTATTATTTTCAGTTTGTGGTTACTATCGTTCCATTCTTGGTTCCATTTATCTCTTATTTTATTATTATTATTATTATTATTATTATTATTATTATTATTATTATTATTATTATTATTATTATTATTATTATTATTATTATTATTATTATTATTATTATTATTATTATTATTATTATTATTATTATTATTATTATTATTATTATTATTATTATTATTATTATTATTATTATTATTATTATTATTATTATTATTATTATTATTATTATTATTATTATTATTATTATTATTATTATTATTATTATTATTATTATTATTATTATTATTATTATTATTATTATTATTATTATTATTATTATTATTATTATTATTATTATTATTATTATTATTATTATTATTATTATTATTATTATTATTATTATTATTATTATTATTATTATTATTATTATTATTATTATTATTATTATTATTATTATTATTATTATTATTATTATTATTATTATTATTATTATTATTATTATTATTATTATTATTATTATTATTATTATTATTATTATTATTATTATTATTATTATTATTATTATTATTATTATTATTATTATTATTATTATTATTATTATTATTATTATTATTATTATTATTATTATTATTATTATTATTATTATTATTATTATTATTATTATTATTATTATTATTATTATTATTATTATTATTATTATTATTATTATTATTATTATTATTATTATTATTATTATTATTATTATTATTATTATTATTATTATTATTATTATTATTATTATTATTATTATTATTATTATTATTATTATTATTATCATTCCATCAAAGGATGTCCCAGTCAGGCCCTGTCTCCGAAGCTCCGACACACACGGAGGGCGCGCTGGATCGTTTGCCCCCGATAACCACTCCCCACGTCCGTGGGGTGAGTGATTACTGGGTCCGAGAATCATGTGCCCTGAGCAGACGCAGTGAACCAAGAATGACGGCCTTCTGCATTCGTCCGGCTAAGATTTCTGCCATATTACGGCAAGCCGGTATGATTTTCAAGTTGGAGAGCAGTGTGTCCATCATACCACCAAGGACCCCTATAATCAGAACCACCATTTTAACAGAATGGTCTGGGTAGAGCCTGCGGAGTTCAAAGAGTAAGTCTCGATATTTAGTCCGTTTCTCCTCCTCTTTTCGGACGATGTTCACTTCGCCAGGAGCCGAAAAATTCATGACGAAAATTGTCTTACTTTGATGGTCGAGGAGGACTACATCAGGCTTATTGGCTTGTATTTGCCTGAGGGTGGGGAATGAGAAGTTCCAATATATTCGGCACCTCTCATTCTCCACAACAGACTCAATATCCCCCGGAGCATAAGGCAACACCGGTGTCTCGTCTATACCGTACGAGTGTCGTAGATGATAATACAACACTCGTAGGGCCGCGTTGTGTCTGTGGATATAGGATGAGACCGCATATGCTGGACATGCTGACAGCAAATGCATCAGGGTCTCAGGCGCCCCACGACACGCTCTGCATCTAGTGTCGGGGACCTCTATACCCATCACGCGACTACGATAGACAAGGGTATTGAAAACACCATCCTGGCAGGCCATTATGAATCCCTCGGTCTCCGACTTCAGCTCACTTGACCTGAGAAAAGCAAAGGTCAGGTTTTCGGATAAGCCAAGGTCTTGAATGTTCTTGAAGAAGACCCCATGCATTGGCTTATCCTTATGCAGCTGCAGGAGGCCCTCAGTCTCCGCAGTTTTGATTTGAGCTTTCTGCTGAACGGGTTCCAACTTGGTGACAGAGTTTGGGTTCACCCGTTCAGTGTCGAATATGAGACCGAGTTCATCGGCTGCCCGAATTGCTGCCTTGAAAAGAAATGCTCCAATCCCTGCTTTTTCATGGTCGCGGACCATGCAGAGAAGGGGATCTGAACTCCTGATGACTTTACAGGCTCCATCCAGTACCATTCTGTTATATAGACATTCCAAACTCAAAAGTCCCCGGCCTCCCTGTTGTCTGGAGAAGTATAACCGTGGAACGGACGATTTAGGATGAAAGCTCCTTTGAAGGTGCATCATTTTGCGAATTTTGACGTCGAGCTGTCGCAGCTCTTCCTGAGTCCATTTTACTACTCCAAAGGAGTAGAGCAGAATCGGAACGGCAAGCATATTGGTCGCAGCAACTTTGTTCTTCCCCGACAGTTCTGATGACCAGATTTGTCGGAGTTTGTGCTGATACTTACCGCGGAGAGAGTTCTTAACTGTGTTTACCTCTTGGGAGCGGCGTTGCTCCACTCCCAAGTAAGTATACGTCTCTCCGGCATCAAGGTGATGTAGGATGCTTCCGTCTACAAGCTGGACATCCTCTCCGTATTCCTCGCATCGCCCTCTTTTGAGATGAACCGTGGCACATTTGTCAATCCCGAACTCCATTCCGATAGCACGCGTGTACTCTTGCACCACCCTCAAGGACTGATTTAGGTCCTTTTCTCCGGAGGCATACAGTTTTAGGTCATCCATATAAAATAAATGGGTGACCCTATGCCTTCGGCTGCTGGAGGTGCCGCAGTTGTATCCACGGGTTTTCCTGAGTGCAACGGACAATGGCAATAGTAAGATGCAGAAGAGAAGAGGGCTGAGGGAGTCTCCCTGAAATACGCCCCTTCTAATGAAAGTGACCTCAAAAAATTCATTGGAATTGTTTTCCACTCTCAAATCCCACCGCTAGATGGCGTTACTTGAAATCAAAATTGAAAAACGCTTATTTCTTTAAAAAGTCCCAAATGAAGGTGGGTAATGTTAAAGTGTTTTGAACTTTTCTACTGATACTCTAAAAATTACCTATTTGACATTTTCACCTATCTCTCGAAATGAGGGGAAGGAGAAGGGTGGAACCTTATTGCAGATAAGGTTCGATAACTTCCGACTACGTCAACCGATTTCAATTATTTTGGTCTTGTTCTGTAGCTATTGAATGGAGGATTCATAATAAGCAATGGTATCGAATGTATATTCGAGGCTCAACCGCTAGATGGGTTTCTTTCAATATAAAACATATTAAAATTATTAATTAAAACATTAGTTGATTAAAGTCAACTTGTCTGAGGAGTTAAAATTGAACAGAATTCAGGATTCAACACCACGTGGATTCAAGAATGTGAATTAGGGTTAAAAATTGGATTGAAGTTGACAAGACAAGAGGTCTATGTCAAGTGGATATTTTGAAATTGACATGACAATATGTCTACGTCAAGTGGTAAATTGAAATTGCCATGACAGTTATTGTCAATGTCAATGTGGAAGCATGACATACTACCAGCTTAACTAAGTTACCAATCTGTAGTGGTTTCTTAGAAATTAATACTGTCAATATTGACATTGTAATGTCTCTGATGATTGTTGTCTAGTGTCAACAGAAAGGAATAAACTTCACTCAAGTGATTGATATCTGTTCTCTTGTTGATGCAGTTGTTATCTTGAAAGATATATTCCATTTCAAGAAATGATCTCTTGGTAAGGGATGGTTCACTGATCAAGACTTTCATCTCATCTAATTTCATATGATGGTCGTACTTGTTGACATGTTCTGCTAATGCACATCTTTCAGGGTGCAGTCTGCAGTCAGTTTTGTGAGATGTTACTCTTGCACCAAGAGGACGGAAAGTCTGACCAACATAGTTTTGATCACAGTGAGGATGATCGTGACTTGAAAGAGATGAAATTCACATAAAAATATTTACCTTTTTCAATTATTCTTATGGATAGAACATACTCAAGTCCATTGCTCCTAACTCACATGTTTACCTATATATCCAAAGATGAAAATATTATCAGAATACATACATATAGGCCCACACATATCCACATTCCCAGGCTGCCGCTCGGAGGACTAATGTGCGACAATTATGTCGAAAATTCTGAGCCTAGTGACGTTCTCAGGATGTAGAATATAGAACATCCTCCTACAGTCTTTTGGCGACTATTAGAGGACGTCCTTAGGCCCACACATATCTACATCCTCAGGCTGCCGCTCGGAGGACTAATGTGCGACAATTATGTCGAAAATTCTGAGCCTAGTGACGTTCTCAGGATGTAGAATATAGAACATCCTCCTACAGTCTTTTGGCGACTATTAGAGGACGTCCTTAGGCCCACACATATCTACATCCTCAGGCTGCCGCTCGGAGGACTAATGTGGGACAATTATGTCGAGAACTCTGAGCCTACAGACGTTCTCAGGATGTAGAATATAGAACATCCTCCTACAGTCTTTTGGCGACTATTAGAGGACGACCTTAGGCCCACACATATCTACATCCTCAGGCTGCCGCTCGGAGGACTAATGTGCGACAATTATGTCGAAAATTCTGAGCCTAGTGACGTTCTCAGGATGTAGAATATAGAACATCCTCCTACAGTCTTTTGGCGACTATTAGAGGACGTCCTTAGGCCCACACATATCTACATCCTCAGGCTGCCGCTCGGAGGACTAATGTGGGACAATTATGTCGAGAACTCTGAGCCTACAGACGTTCTCAGGATGTAGAATATAGAACATCTACAGTCTTTTGGCAACTATTAGAGGACATCCTTAGGCGAATGTGTATTATCTGGGCCTGATGTGGGCACCAGGTGGCATCCCAATTCATCTCACGCCTTACTGCGGCATGCGGGACTCTCTCGCGGTGGATCATCATTTCCTAGGGGACTCTAACGAGAATGAATGAATGATAAATATTTATTGAAAATAGGTTACCCTTGACATACATTGATACATAGACATACATAAGCAATATTGTGGATATCATTCGCTGTACTAGAAAGATACTAGGACAACTTGAAAAACATGGTTTCGAGAAAATTGAGTTTAAATGTTATAATTGTAGCTGACACACAACAAACCGACAATATCATTTCGAAGCCTGATGTCTATATTATTATTGTAATATAGTGTCGGTTTTGTTTTCATTATATTTTTGTAAGATATTGTTACGATCTTTGTGGGTAGAATTAACGACGACCGAGTTTTAAACTTGATAACTAATGTACTTCAACGAACACTTATTACAGACTGATTTATAACAACGATTTATTTTGGAGGTTATGAACGATGTTCACGTATTGCGACTTCGTATTCAACTGACTTTTGTCATTATCTGGCCCTGTATATTTATCGTGTTTGACTTGCTCTCGAACTTTCTGGAACTGTCATTCTTCTGTCATCTCTCTCCATCTGATAGCTCCCAGGATATTGCATCCTTTTATGTTCTAGATCTTTCACGAACAATCGAGAGCTATGTGGAATGCCCAATACAAGAGGATATTTTAATATTGGCGATACTCCTGGTTGACTTTGCCGAATTCCATTACAGTATCTTTGTATCAAACTAAAAAAAATATTTTTGAAGATGTATTCCTTTTGCTTCTCAGCATTGAAATAATTTTGTGTTTGTTCCTACTTTTGTTGAATAATTCCGTGTATTTTTCTATTCATGGTACCTGGAAAGAAGTAAGACAACTCAAAATGTCCTACTGTTGCACCAAAAAACATGAGATTCTGAATCACATATCGAACGAAAGAAACGATGTCGCACTATCAAACTGAAAATCAAAAAAATACATATTGCAATAGTGAGATGTCGCATGAAGAAAAAGCCACAAATAGCAATAATTACCGCAAGAAACAAAATGGGATTTTAAATCTCGAACGTCAACAAATCATCAAAAAAGATCTAAGATGTTGAAAAAGGTAGTCTACGAACAGAAAACAGCTAATTTTCTGGTAAATAACATACAAACATTGAATTATATCGACTAGTAGTCTAGTGTTTTTTTTTCCTCAACACGCGGTTATGATTACATTGAGACAGGCACGCCTGACAACCTACAGACCGGTTTCGGGCTTATTGGCCCTTATCAGTGCAGGATAGTCAAACGAGTAGAGAACTTCAGATCTCTTCTAGAATCTTTGCCTGTCCCGATGCAATCCCTACATCGCATATTTCATCGCAATGAGCCGTGTTATTTTATACTCAAATTTTCTAATACGATATAGCTCACTATAGCACAAGTAAGAGCATTATCTCAGCATTATTTTGTACCAGATTCCTCAAATTGACAATTTTTTCACTTGTTCTAGTACTGTTCTAGCACAGTGATATATAAATATAAAAATAATATTATACGTACAGCTTCAATAACCAACGTAGGTGATCAATTTCTTACAGTGGAGGCAAGTATTAGGTCAAAAGGGTAGAACATACCACGAATTTATTTGATGTTGTCTATGGATCAATATCAGGCAAAAGGACATGTTTCGAGGGATTGATCCCTCATCATCAACTCATTATCATAAAAAGTACGTCTAGAGAGAAAAAATTACAATGTTAAAAACTTGATTCATGAGGGAATTTTCTAAAACCTCATCCTCCAAATTGTCAATTATAAATGAATCAAAAAATTTCAGGTGTCAAGAAACTAGGTAAATATATTGATATATCGATGACTATCAATAATATCTATATAATCTTTGAAAAAGTGAATTATCTATTTATCGATGATATTGATAATAGCGATAAATAGCGATAATATCGATAATTCCGATATTATCTATCTAAACTACGCAACACTAATTACGTCGCACCCCGAAATTTTGCCCCTGTTTAAATTTGAATAACTTTTTTCTTCTTTGAACAATTTGAATTCTGTTTGCACTGTTCGCTAGCTCAGTCCTTCAACTATAATCTCGTACTTCTTCGATACATGAGGTTATTTCCATAAAATTGGTTTTTTGGAACTGTGCAAAATTTCGAAATTTTCAAAAGGATCCCAAATGAAGAAAAACAGTTTTTCTTCAACTTTAACAGCAGAGGCATGAAGATTATCTCATTACCTTTGGCCATTTCCAAAATTGTCTTCTTATCACTTTTCTTTACAGAGTGATCTCAAAAAATCAATTTTTTGGTTTTGCAGTCATAACTTTTTTCCTCTTCAACCGATTTTCAAAATCTCAGGCTCATTTTGAAGCTGAAACCTCATATGAGAAGATCTGAAGATCAGAATTAACTCAAGATGAACATTCAGAATCGAGGGTTTCCTCAAAGGTGACCCAAATCTGAAACACTCTGTAAATCCCGACTGGGAGGGGAATTAAATGAAAATCAACTTGTTTTCAGGAGGATCTTCCATTCTGGTCACATCCAGATCTTTTTTTCTTTCAGTAGTCAAAAATTGTGCGTGAGAAAACCGAAATGAAACGCCATGTTCTAGAAAAAAAATCAGCCCAAAAAAAAATGCATGGTCCGTAACCAACGTAACAAAAATCATAATGAGTGACTGACAAGACAGGTTGAAAATTACGTTCTCGTGAAAATAAAGACCAGGACAGAAAAAACTATTCGTAGGTCTTTCTTTTCTGAAGATATGAGACTTCATTAAAAAAATTCAAAATAAAAAAAAATTCTGAATACAAAAAAATTTCAGGGTAACCTTCTCACCACCTATACAAAGTCTTCCATCATGTTTTGGATTTTTTTCAAAGAATTTAATTTTTTAGACCCCCAAAAAAAAATTTATACGTACGCCTATGAAACAAATTTTTTTATCTCTTTGATCAACTTTTTCCGCTGAACACAGCTATGGGTACCGCTTGTCTCGATTCCGAAAAATAACTTTTTTCGCCCTGTACATCAAACTATGATACTTGGAGAACTCGAGTTTGGGCGATTCTTAGTAGTTTTGTACGAAACTCACGAAAATTATATGTAAAAAAATCACAAAAATCTCCTTCCCCTTCATTCGTACCCAAAGTATCCCAAGGGGGCAAGGGGGGCGAAAGAATTATATTTTTTTAATATCCGATCCCGATGTGGGGGTCAGGTGAAATATGTTTACTGATATATCTAACCGTTTGACCAGCAAAAATTTTACCCCAAAAAAAAATTTTTGGGGGGAGGGGGTAAAAAATTTTTTATCAGTATTTTTGGTGGTGATATTTTCGTTTCGATCAAACGACGTTTTGGATATTCTTCTTTTTTAATCGGGATTTCGAGGGGGATTTAGATTTGGGTCACCTTTGCAGAAACCCTTGATCTTTAATATTTATCTTTAGTCAATTCTAATCTTCATGTCTGATCATCTAACGTTTCAGCTTCAAAATGATCCTGAGATTTTGAAAATCGGTGGAAGAGGAAAAAAGTTATGACTGCAAAACCAAAAAATTGATTTTTTGAGATCACTCTGTAAAAAAAAGTGATAAGAAGACAATTTTGGAAATGGCCAAAGGTAATGAGATAATCTTCATGCCTCTGCTGTTGAAGTTGAAAAAAAACTGTTTTTCTTCATTTGGGATACTTTTGAAAATTCCGAAATTTTATACAGTTTCAAAAAACATCCTGTAGCAATTTTATGTGAATAACCTCATGTATCGAAGAAGTACGAGATTATAGCTGAAGGACTGAGCTAGCGCACAGTGCAAACAGAATTCAAATTGTTCAAAGAAGAAAAAAGTTATTCAAATCTTAACAAGGGCAAAATTTCGGGGTGCGACGTAATTAGTGTTGCGTAGTTTATATTAATGATCACCGATGATATCAATAAGTTATCGAAGAAGGTGTTGAAAAACCTCTCGTATGTATTTTCGAAGTAGTTCAGTCTATCTGTATATTTTCGTGCGTCTCACAAAAATGTAATCTTTATCCGAGTCACTTGATGAACTTGAAGAAGTCGGGTAGTTCATTATTGCAATGAAAATGATAGGCAATGATTCTCAGACGACGTTATCACAATTTGAAGAAAATACAATGAAAAATTAACAACAAAGTATTTGAGGTTAGGAGAAAACAATGACAATATTGAGAATTGACAGTAACTTAAAACAGTCTTTTAGCAGTTAAATACACAAATTTTCGCATTTAACAAAATAAGACTTTAAAAGGCACCTTTATTTATTATGAAATCGATCAGTGTCCTAAACAGCCTTTTAAAATTTGAAGGATCATTTTATTTCATTATGAAATCGGCCCTTATACAGGTTGGCTGGAATTCGAGCCTAATCACTGAAATTTCGTTAACCGTAAAATATACAGGGTCGGTTAAATCATGACAAAATTTCACAATCTGATGCCAATCAAAATGCCATTTTCAAATTTGGAATATGCCGATAACTTTTTGTGATACCCAAACAAAATTCTTTCAATTGTTTTTATTTAAGTTAATAAATGATTACAATGAAAATAATAATCATCAGTTCTCTTTCTATACAAGATGACCTTTCCAGACGTTTTTCGCTTCTATAAACCATCATCAACTTATTTTGGTCGCTATGGACATCTTTGGTCGACAAAAAACAAATTTCTCTGCGAAAGTACTGAAGCAAGTAACATAATCTCATTTACATTTGTGTTTCCGTTGGAGATGTATTTGATTTTTTAGATATTCTGTAGCTTTTTGGTTATATTCCAATTTTTTGCTTGAAGACCATCGCCAAGTACTCAGCTAACTTGCTATAAAAGCAATCAGCTCCGTGCAAGTTGACTTCAAGCTTGTCTTCAATCGCTCGGAAACCCTACAGTAGTTATATAAACAGTTATGATAAACTGTATGTAGCATGGGTACCAGACCACACAGGTTATGAGGGCAACAATGAGGCTGATTCACTAGTCCGAGATAAATTACGATGCGCAACCAGAACCTTTTTGTATTATTTTTTGGTATTATTATTTGGTTTCACAATTTTATAATCCAGCCTCATTGATATCATGGCATTTCTCAATAGGAGATGATACAATAAAAAAATAGGAGGCATCAGAATATCATATCGCCCATTAAAACAATTGAAAATTGCTGTTCGAAGAAAAAATACATATTAGACGTGTCTCATCTCTTTCCATGAATATGCACAATAATTAAGATTAAGATTTGCCTGTTCAACTCTTTATAGACTTGACGACTAAATTTTTGTTTCCAGGTAGGCAAGGTATCAAATTATCTTATCATGAAGAGAAACCACCCCTTATTCAAGAAAATCAACTATTGGATTCTGGCAATTCAAGAGACTGGATTACCTTCTAAATGGTTTTACAATCGCTCGTTCAATATGGAAAAATATGAAATCAAAGTAGAATATAAAAGTAACAGGAAACTGGATATGTTGGATATGCAGAATTCTTTCAGGTTCATCCTGATTGGTCATATCCTATCATTATGTACATTTCTGATAGAACTTTCGTGCCATAGAAGAAGCCATAGAAATAACGATCAAGAATATTAACTTATAATAGTTGTAGGATACATGATACTAATTATTTTCCACAATCGTACAGGACTAACACTAGCAAAGTATTCTTATGGTCACTGCTATTTCTTAATTGAAAGGAATTTCCACAATGTTCAAGCTTATTGGTAGGTATAGACAACATGTGTGAATAAAATGGTTGACTATAAATTCGATTATGATTAGTGAACTTCAACGACTGTAAACTCTGGCCACTATTGGAAATGTTTTCGAAAAAAAAACTAACCAAGAATCGGATAAGTAAAATCAGACATGAAATCGACAACTGTTGATTGGATTCGGAATGCATTACCTTCGAGATATCTCTTTAAGTAATGAGAGCTCATTTCAGATGAACATTTATTCGATTTTAAATACTCACTACAATGATGTGTAATTAGGGTATCGTCCGTAAGCTTACCGAACGTAACCAATGTTATGGTTAACCGGTCCGTAAACTCTGAAAAAACCGAAGGGTTGAACTTACCGTGACTTACGGGACACGGTTCCTGAAAAAAGTGGTCAGAATATACAACCAGAGAAACCGTTCTTGGGAGGTCGGTTATTCCGGTTATTATATTGTCAAGTTATTATACAACTGACAGCACACCTAGCGCATAATATTCGAAAAAAGTTCGTTAAGCACTTTTCAGTAATTGAGTTGTAATGGAGGTAATCTAGATAAAAAAATAATTTCATCAGATTATTGTATATATATTTTTTTTCATTTCATAGGATATCAATTTGATTGCATTATGTACCTGTTTCCATTGTCGCCTGGAAATAGGAACCTCGACTTGAACACCCTTGAACACAATATTAGAAGCAGATATTAATAAAGCATTGATCATGAATGCATGCTTCTATAAATTTGATGACATCACTTTCGATTGTACGAGTAATATCTCAAAAGGAATATTCAAACAGTCGGCTCAGAATGATGTCCCATCAGCTGCTACCACCTCAGTACATCCGATATGAAATTCCTTATCCGAAAACTCGTCTATCACATCCACTACAAAAGTCCTTATTCGTGGTCTGAGAACTATGGAAAATAAAATTAATTTTGGTTCGTTCCTGAGAAATTCGAATTTGTTCCACGCCCAAAGGTCCCCTGATATTTTCATCTTCACTTTCACTACTACTGCCAATAAGGAGAATCTCATTCAACACAAAATTACTTATTTTTTCCATTATACTTATACGATGATGAAAAGTGTAAAAACGTAATTTTTTTGAATATTCAAGCAAACTGGCGGGCAAATCTGGGAGTCTGTGTCAATCCGTGTTGTCTCTGTTGTCCGTGTGGTCCGTAATGAAACCAGTTTTCAGGCAACCGATCACTAACCGGAGTGGTTGAGTGATTGTTAACCTGGTTAGCTTACGGACCATACCCTTAGTAAGGTTTAGGTTTGTATGTGAGTGGTCAAAAACAGGTCCTCTAAGGCCTATTGTGGCTAACTCCTATCGGTTGGACGACCGCCGAACTTCTTTCGTAGTTTTATCCAGATTTCTATTCCTTCAGGAGGCATTTTCGTTGTCTTTCTTCATGAAGGTTTCCACGAGAAGCTCCTGCAACCGAGCCCCGCATGCCGCAGGAAGGCAAAAGAAAACGGGAGGTGCCAGGTACCAAAGAGTTCGCATAATCACGAAGCTAGTTCATCCACTAGACATGTCGTCTTCAACTTAGTCTGTTCCGTTTCACCTTGTACTTATGGAGACTCTAATTGCAGTTATTTTCTTTTCAGCCAGCTAGCTAAGGCATCACCAGCTATTTCTGGTTGTCGGCGCGGTTTCCACAAATAGTCTCAGCTCTCCGGGGGAACAGGTTCCTTCTTCTATGCTGTGTTTCCTGATAACTCCGTTGGGATGGTATTCGGTTAGGAAATAGCAGAGTTGGTCATCCTGCTATTACCGTATCCATCAGCGGTGCTATGTGGAAGCAATCACCCGATGGCTGAATTTACCCATCATTCCACAGCCCCAACCTATTAATGCATTCAGTAACAAGCAACGAGCTAAGCAGTGAGACAATGGTCAAAATCAACCAACCCCGCAATTTTTTATAGTACCTACTTATACATTTCTGAAGTGATGTAATCAACATCGTTACAGCTTTGTCATTAACTAACAAGCTTGCTCTAAGTGGTCACTCTAAGTAGTCTCATATCGAAGAAAGCTATCAACGCGAGTGTTCCAGTAGGATAACAGCTTTGAGGATGATACATACTGTTTTTTCTTTCAGAGGAGACTTTCTGTTAACAGCTTTGAGGATGATACATACTGTTTTTTCTTTCAGAGCTTCCATACCAGCCAAAGAAGCGTGAAGTGCAAGGTGAAGACAAAATTCAACTGAGATTTTGAAATGAAGACCAGATTTAATTGAATGCAACCTGAACTATGCTATGCCTCTGGCATGACCATTCGTATAAAATCCTCAATATCTATAGGGACTTGGCCTTATCATCAATAATACCGAATACCCTATCATATAGGTTGAGCATGATATGTCTACTGCAAAATCTGCTCCATGAAACACCGGGTTTCTTCAGCATGTCAAGAGTAACTTCACTTCCCAATAGCTTATCATAATCAACAAAGCAAAGATCCGACCTGTCATGGAATAATGTTCATATTATGTTCGGAGTTCAGAACCCAAATATAGGTTGAGGCTGCTAGATCCTATGCAAAAGAGAACTATTTATTCAATTATTCACCAAAGACAATGACCTCTCTTAAGCATTGCAAAATGGTGGGCGATCTCTATATCTTTTCTATAGGTACCTATCTGCATGGTTGATGCTCATCGGAAATCACGTCTATCCTTCCACCTCGAGCGATTCCGTGTAGTCAAAAGATGAAGAAAATATGAAATTTCCAATGAATAAAGGCTCATCGTCTGTTGTCAAAATCATTCTGATGGGGTGGTTTTTTATTGACACAACATTATTTAGAATAATCTAAATCAATAAAAGGTAGAATACGAGCAGAAAACAACTACATTCGAGGCAAATACCACGCAGAATATTGAATTATATCCATTCGTAGTCTATGCATCAATTCAAATAAATGAGTATTTCTTTCGTCGAACATGCGTTCTCATATCTTCAATATAGGAGATTTATTTAGAAATGTTTCTTTCTTCGCCGCTTGGTGTCGCCGTCTTCATATACTGCTTGGAGATCGGCTCACTGCTATCAAATATGCGTGGATGCTTCCATCGATTCAGACCTCGGCTCGTGTGAAGATCTCAGGATCTCAACTCGGTTGACTACCCTGTACTGATGATGGCCAATAAGCCCGAAACCGGTCTACAGGTTGTCAGGCGTGTCTGTCTCGTTGAGAGCATAAACGCATGTTCGAAGAAAGAAATATTTGCATTTTTATTCATTTATATGAATTGATGCATAGACTACGAGTGGATATAATTCAATATTCTGCGTGGTATTTGCCTAATGTTGTGGGAATGATATTAATTTATTTTCCTCTTTTCAACACTTCCACTTCACTTAGAGTTTTTGGCTGTTTCCTTTCAATAGGTATGTATGTCAGGAACCAAGTATACGAATGAAATCTCTTGAAACAAGGTACCAAATAATCAAACTGCTCAACGTTTGTCAAAATTGTATTAGAATCGATGAGTGGTTTTAAATCGCAAATAAATCCAGAATCGCTAGTGATAGGAGAGGAGGTTAATAAAATCGACAGAAGAAGATGTTTGTTATAATTGTGCTAGGTATGGTTAATATTTGTAATGAACGAGGTGATTCAGTGGTAGAAACTATGATGAAAAATCTATTTTATCAGCCGACACCCAAACAACCCATATGTCGGAAAAATACATTATCAAGAAACAATTTACCTGAAATTCTTTCTTAATTTAGCTTCGGTTACGAGCAGTACGAGCCCTCAAATATATCACTGAATAACTTTGTATATTGTATATTTGTATATTTTGAACACCCCCCTAACTTTTTTATCTATTGTTCAATTTTTATTTCCAAATAATGATCCTATGTAATTTTTTATGTATATTTTATATGTGAACAGAAAAACAATTATTGAAGATATGAAAAAAAAGTTATGGGCACCAAATATATTTTTTCAAATGGAACACTGTATATTTTGCCACTTTCCGATGGAGTATATTTTCCTGATTGCAAATATACATGAACCATGTTCTCTCTAATAGATTTCGAGATATTTGACTTTGAAATTTCAGATAATTAGGACAAAGATATAGTCAGGGTAGCTATGGAAATAATCAAAATATATGTTCAAATTGATGAATGCCATAATATGTCATAGATTTCGAGATATTTGACGTTTAAATTCGGATTTTATCGGATTTTCTCTCGGATAAGAAATAATAAAAAAAATTTATCAACGATTTGCAAATAATCGAAAAAACCCAACTCTCTTGAGGCATGCGCTATAAACCATATATAACACCACATTTCCGTTGTGCGGCTTTGACATTTTTATTATTTTCCAAATATACTGATGGTATATCACATTTTCCTTTGTCACTAATACCCATTATAACTAATAACTTCACAAATAACTGACATATCAAAGCATTCATTTATTTCGACAACAAAGTTGAAAAATCTCGATATTTCACACCCTATATCTCTGTAATCATTCACCCATTTCACCCTGGAACCCCAGTAAGATAAATCGACGAAATCAGCTCTTCTGGGAGAATTCGAGAATGTAACAAAATACAGGGTGTTTCATTTGAAATAACAAAGTTGTTGTTACTTTTCGGTAGAAGCGGCAACGCCGCAACGCTGAAAATATTTTAGATCGATAGAACAAAACTGATTACCCAAGAAACCAAATATTCAGAATAATCCTAGGTCCTGTTCTCCAGAAACGTCTAACCTACCATCGACCGTGAGTGACCCTGTATAGGAACGGCTCTCGAATAATGCGTTGGACTGTAGCACTTACGCTGATAATACTTTTGAAGATTCCTTCATCACGTACAATGGTTTGTATTCATGGACGCCATAATCATGAACATGTGTACTGTCGATTATAGATAGAAGATATTTTTCTGATTTCAAATATATATACATCTATTATGTTATCCCTCATAGATTTCGAGATATTTTGAGTTGAAATTCAGATTTTATACTGATTCTTTCAGCTGATTATTAGGATATAGATGATTAGGGTAGCTATGGAAATAATTGAAATATCTGTATATTTAGAAAATGATAAAAATGTCACAGCCGCACAACGAGAGCACTGAGCAGGTACATGCAAATACTTTTCTGGTGTGAAGGAACACCATAACATGAGTGTGTTCATGCGAGTCAGTGCTTTTCATCACCACCTCTGGTGTTTTTTACTAAGTTGGATTACCTATTGAAATATAATTCATTTGATGATAAAATAGACTCAGAAGAATCTATGGACAATTCGTATGATGACGTACTGTTTCGGCTCATTAATCCTGATCAGTGGCAGTGGGGCCTAGGCCAATTGATACTGATTTATATTAAAATCATCTGATATTTTATGCCCAATTTTGAATTCAGGTACGGTAGGAAGGACGTCAGTGACACCTATTGGCAAAAGTTCTAAAAGGTTTTAAGATCGAACAGATGAGCGCATGAAATTCACACCATTCAGATGCCTACTTACAATATTTTGATTAATTTATATCAAATCGGGTGTTTTCAGGATGCAATACGTAACGAATGATTATTGCCACCAAATTAGATGATTCATACACCACCTCGATTCCATCGTGATATTACACGGTGTAACTTGGTGTTAATTTTATAAAAAAGGTTTTTTTTATGCGTTGACGTGAAAAATAGCACCATTGAGAATATTAGATTTCAACCATTTGATATTTCTTATGGTTTATGTTTTAGAATCGTTCTACTCCACCACATTCGTATCATTTTTCACTACTGAGATCGGAATTAACACCACTTGACACTCAATTGTGAAATGTATAATGAAAATAATACAAATTTGATATTCAGGTGTTGTATCGTCGTAGTTTGCTCTGAAATCCATTTGATTGTAATTACACCCAAGTTTTTTTTACTGTGTAGAGCAGAATATTTGGAAATCATCTGCAACAAATTATTTTTTTAATTTTCTGAATCCGAGAGAATCTTGATGAAATCTGTATTTAAACGTCAAATATCTCGAAATCTATGTTATTCATCAATTTGATAACATATATTTCAATTATTTTTATAGCTACCCTGACCATCTATGTCCTAATAAGCTAAAATAATCCGTATGAAATCTGATTTTCAACGTCAAATATCTCAAAATCCCATCGAGATAACATGATATATGTAGATATAATTGAAATAAGAAAAATATACTCTATCCAATAGTAATAAAATATATAGGGTGTGCTAATTGAAAAAATATATCTGGTGCCTATAACTTATATTCTAGACCTTCACCTGTTTTCTGTTAACATATATGAAATCTACAAGAAAAATTACATAAGATCATGTTTCGAAAAATAAAATTGAACGATAGATAAGAAAGTTAAGGGGGGGGGGGGGGTTTCAAAATATACGTGAAGACCATGTACAGACACAAAATTCATACCTAAAAATGGAAATTGCATTTTCCAGAAACTTGAAGTATTCAATAAAAAACATTTCTGATTATGGACTTCACGAAAACCACTGTATATTTATATTGTGGAATAGTATATTATTCAACGACCGTGTAATGACGCTATTACTCATGAGAATGAATTAGTAATAGCCATTACACGAAAGTAGAATACTATACTTTTTCTATGACTGTGAAAGTTCACCATTCAAATCAAACGGACTATATATTAAGAGAAAATTTCGTTGGAATAACAAATTTCAATGGTTTTTGTCGAATACATTTTTTTTGTAAGCTAATAAAAAGTAAATATTAAAAGAGTCATCAATTTTCTAAGAGAAAAAAGTACTAAGGTATTTGAGACCCGAACCTTCAACATATCTCGTGTATTATACGTGAGCAAGCGTCAAATGAGCTACGAACCCTTTCCTGTTATAAGGAGAATTTCAACGTTATTTAAACAGTTTTTTTTCAATTGATTGGATAAATTTATAATAGAATTTTTATAGATTTTACTCAAACTGGCAGCTTGTAGTACTTTTAATGGAGTGCAGTTGAATTCGTTTTCGCTTTCTGGATCCATTTTAACAAAAAGTCCTCAGTTGAATAACCCCAGGTATAGGTACTTAGGTATTGTCAAATTATGACATTTCATGGCGAGTCTGATTCAAACATTGCACTGCATGCCCCATATTTCATTTCAATTTTGTACAACTGGTGTCAATTGTTTTGTAGGTAATGAATTTACTTCGTCGCTGATTGGCCATAGCCTGTTGTGTAAAGGCTCATACACACGGGGCGTGGCTTGTTTTGTGTAATGCATCCAATACTCAAAGAAAATGTTACATGAAAAGGGTCAATTTTTCAACAGTCATAGAAAAAGATATTTTCAAAACAATCAATGAGTTTGTGAGCTATAGTCCGACGCGCTAGGCGTGAACCACCCTGTATAGACCAGTTATTGATATGAACGACTTTCTGGTATAGCTACTGGTATGGTAATATAAATATTTTGGTAGTTAGCAGGAAGCCATTATACTGCAATGAGGAGTTTCTCCTGCAATTGAGATGATTTTAATAATTTATTCAATGGTTCAGATTTCAGTATTTTTCTTATTGGCAGTAGCTTTGGCGTTCTTCGATCCTTTCATGTATAAGTTTGATCCACCTTCTGAGGCTCTGCGATATGCAACCGAAACTGCCCCAACGTTAAGACTTGTTGGTCCTGACCCGGTTCCTGTGGATTTCTTTTCTTTGATAGGTTTCACAACTGGCTTCTGTGAGTGCTGGAAAATGTCAAAAGTTAATAGGTACCTATCAGTTAATTAATTACCAGGGGCGGCCTTAGGCATTGCGAGGCTCCGGGCGGGTAAATTTTTGCGTGGCCATTGACTTTGTCAAATTAATTTTTATAATGATGCCTGTTGAGAGATGGGAAATCAGGGATCCAGAAATGATGATTGTGACTTTTCTGAGACAAAAATAATGAATGTAATTTCAATAATCTGAAAATTATAGGAACGACATTTCCAATTGAAATAATAACAATAGCTGAAGTTAGATCTGGTGTCATGGTGTTCCACAGATCTGTTATGATAGTTGAAAGATGAAAGATTTGTTCAGTATTTTATCGTTTCTCCTACCGTACAGACATCGTTCCTTTGGCACAAAATCCTGAATTTCCTTTCAGGATTGTGTGAAAAATGAAAGATCACGTTGAAAATAGGAAAACTTATCACTACAAATATTTACGTGTGTAGTAAGCATTTCCTATAGAAGTGGATTTCTCAAGTGAATGCCAAATTGAAGGTATGTCTGTCAGGTTAAATCAAACAAATAAGATCTGGTTTAACTGTAGTTGCGTCTCTTGTTGTTTGTAATAAAAACCTTGATTTCACTTTAGGACCATCAAGGAGAATTAAACCAAGAGATAGGCTCAAAAAGAATGCAATTCCTTTAATAAACATCTGGAAGTCATCACATGCAAACTTCAAGAGTGAGGGCAATGTGGGCTGAATGAAATCAAATCTTTATTCAAAATGAATAAGCTGTGAATTGAATGAAGTATCCATTGAAATAAATGAATTTGAATGACTGGTAACTTTATGAGTTATTCTTGGAACATACCCTTCTATATTAAATAATTATTCTTATTATAATATGAATTGTCATTTTATTGTTAACATAAAAATAATAACTTGTGTTGCCTATTTAAGATAGGTATCTCAATAATCAATATAAGCAGTGCACCCCTATACTTACTTTTCTCAGAGAATAAAGTTAAATGACTACAATTCTTTGTTTTTATTCTAATTATCTTCTATTTTTGGGTTAGGATAAAATTATTACAGTTTTACAGATAAATTAACACTTCCACTGCTAATGTATCTATGGAACTATTTTAATTTCATATTAGAGCTACCCTAGAGCTGAAGTTTGTGAACAGGAATTTATTTATATGTGTTCGATGTTCGAGTATGTTTTTGACATCTATCCTACAAAGTTTGTGACCAGCTTTGAATGATGCTTCTCGCTATTTTGAGGGTTTCTTCTTACCTTCAATATACTCTAGATACTTATTTCAATCTTGGCCATTCTTGAAATAAAGAGAAATTATTGAAATACAAATACCTTGGTGGCCCCATTGATTTTGCAGAGGTGGTTTGAGAAGCCTGTAAAAACATAATAAATCCATGAAACTCACATAAAATACCTGTTTTGAATTTTATAAACGATAATCTATCAATAGTGCCACTTTCGGATTCTCAGGATTATTTTATTTCTTCCCTAAAATTAGATTTGAAAATTGACATTTTACCATTGAAAACATATACCAAATGTTTGTTGATCACCCTCATGTCAAATTTTTGACATTTCTCGAGCGCCATCTGTTGGTTCGTGATTTTCGCGAATAGTAGGGTTCACTCCACTTTGATGAATGACATAATGTTAATCGAAAATGACAAATATGAGTACCCAGACTGAAAATGTGGGTACAGTCATTACAGTATGGTTGGTTGACCCCTTTAAAAATACAATCGAATGTAGGATATGTTGGTCTACCACTGAAGATATCAATGAATCATTTATAGATGCAGAACAATTTGAATTTTCAAACAGAAAAAATAGGGTCGGTCTGATAAGGCCATCAAAAATTATTATACAGGGTGCCCGCTTTTCGAACTGAACCATGGGGATCTCAGTTATTACAAGAGTTACGAGGACGATTGAATTGGGGCAATGTTGCGCTATTTTATGATGAACAATTATTATCTGAAAGGAAATTTTATGTATCATTTTTAGTTTTTGGATTATTGAAAAAAAAACTGAAATTTGTAGTTTTCGTTTTTAGTTTTTCAAGCGAAAACCATAAGAACTGGACGTTTCTTACTAGGACGTTCTTGAGGCACTTTCGTACAAAGAATCTAAATCTGTAATCGTATTTCCCAAGGCGTTCTTGAAAAGTCCGTTATATTTTCTGATTACTATGACGTATCACTCGATATGTTGGAATCTTACATGCTGGTCAAAATTAACATCGTGTTTACGAAGAGTGCTTTGGAAACAATTCCAACATTTTTTTTCAACAAACTGAATTCTGATGGTTTAATTGAACTAAGAAACTCACTTACATATAAATCAAGCTTATTTTGAATTTGGAACGACATTTGAAGTATTAATGTATTCGATGATTTTGTTTCGTTTTGCAGAGAAAAAACGTATAGTTTTCCTGTCAAGTTCATTCCTATATCTTTGAACCTCCGTGTTCAAAAGGTAAGCTTTTGACAGAAATGTGAACGTTCCTTTCCTCAATTGGATATCAAAATATTGCTGGCGTTATCTTCAAAATATTGCTGGCGTTATCTTCAAAGCACTCTTCGTAAAAACGTTTTTTTTTTTCAATTTTTATAAGCATGTGAGATTCAAACATATCATGTGTCACATCATTGTATTCAGGAAGTGGCAGACTTTTCAAAAATGAAAAAATTCAATATGGCGCCCATAAGAAAATCTGAAGTTGACTGATGTATCTCTGACATCTAGAACGCCTTGGAAAATAAGATGACAGATTTAGATTCCTTGTGAAAAAGTGCATCGAGAACGTCCAGTTCTCATGGTTTTCGCTTGAAGAAATGAGATCTAAAATTACAAAATCCAGTTTTTTTCATTAATTCAAAAACTATAAATTTTTCTCTCATATAATTTTTCACCATGAAAATGCTCAACTTTTTTTGAGGTTGGTGGTGGTTCAGGGAGGTGTGAACCGAAGGTTCAAAAAAAATATATTTGAGCTGAGGGCTCAAACAGATCAATGATATGCAGCTGCTTGATATAATGCCACTGTACAAAGATTAATCTAGAATGTCATACAATCTCTATAATAAATCACAACCAGATAATACAATATAGGTTAATATAATTCTTCCAAAATTCAATACGTGAATTCAATAATTGCTGAATATGTAAATGATAAAAAAAGCTTGCATTCGAGTAATCGGCCTTTTAAATGCCTGCAAGTTCACTATAAATTCCAGATATTCAAACCAAAAGAAAAATGATTGCCCTAAAATATCAAAAATGACCTCAGTGATATCCCCAATTTAATTCAAGATAGGCCAGATAGCGAATACAATATTTCTTCTCAAAATACTTCAGGAAAAAGAAAATATTTATTTTTTATGAATGAAAATTCATGAACTCTTCTTCATAGAAAAGAAAATGAATAGATGAGTGTAACAGTTATTAACACATTAATTTATTTCTGAAGCAAAGGTTTCACTGTACACTCACCTGAACATTATCTCTCTTCTAGACCAGTATCAGAGTATATGATTTTCCTATGGGTTCTTCCCAAATTCCACCAGAAAACACTTATTCCTCAAGTATTCACACTTTAATCTTCTGGGTTGCATCCAAGCTGAAATATAAGAAAACCCACAGAGAGAGTCTATTCACTCAATAAAAAGAGGAATTTTCTACTGAACACGTGCTCTGTGTGTACAAAAAAAATATCTCAAAATCTCCAAGATCAAATTATTTAAATATAAGACCATATTTATATATAGAATATATTTCTGTCAAAGAAACAGATCAAAGATAATAGAAAATTAAATAAAATTTCAAAATATGACAATCAAAGCCAACAGCAATGGTTGCCTGAAGCTTCAAAGAATCAATTCATAAATTATTCTTCAATAATCTGAGCCATCCAAAATCAAAATTGATCGGGCCTACCTCGATTCATTCCAGATATCACAAAGCAATCCCTAGAAAACTCAAGCTCTCAAATCTGTTTCTACGGGAGAATACGATTTCAGGAAATCAAAAAAGTTTTCAGCTGAAAAGCCAAAATGGAAGAGAGCGACCCTGACGTCTTCCGTTCTTTGATTGTTCTATTTCATCACGTGATGATAATAAATCCTATTCATTGATATCTGCAATCATAGATGTAGAACAGTGACCGATTTATCATGCGTTGTTTTTAATTTATTTGCAGAATTCTAGTATCTATTCGTACTGATCAAGGTGTATATAGGATGGTGAAACAGCTTCCTATTAACAAGCACTAGAATAAACTGTAGACCTTTGCCTACTTGATTTCATACCGTAGTAATATTTCCCGAAGTTATCAGAGATGGCGACATACCTTGTGTCGGTGAAACAGAAACTGTGCATCTATCATATTTTTATCAGTGTCATCTGTTCTAGATGAAAAATGACTGAGAAGAGTCAAAATATCAATATTTATTCCATATTTATCTAAAATATATTGTTAATGTCGTTTCAAGTCACATCTGTCAGATGTGAACCACAGAAATACGTTAGCAACAGAAATCTTCTTCGATAATCGATCTTACCGCCATCTTCATTCTTGTCGTGGAAATATTGCTACCTTTTCAAACGGTCTACAAGTTTTTCGTAGAAACAATTGAAGAGCTGTTTCACCATCCTATATCCACCTTGGTACTGATGTTACCTGTATAAAAAGAAGATGGCCTTGTTGTTGATTTATTTTAATTTTAAGAGGTGTCGCCAATCGGATCGTTTTTACTATTTATTGAATGTTATTTGTTCAGTTATATAAATACAAATGTAACGACTTATATATCGTTACAAACATTACTGGATACCTGATATTTTTCTACTTGGGTTGTTGAGCCACTGAAAAAGCGTTGCCCAGCTCGCCACTCCCTTAGGCCGCCCCTGTTCATTGAATACTGATCGGAAGGAAACTGGGGTTCTCCTTCATAGGATCATGGGTGTATAAGTGTCATGCACAAAACTGAAGCTGATGGTACTTCCGTGCACTGGAAAGGGTTACGATGCCTCAATAGAAGGTTCATCTATCAATTATTTGGTTATGATAGTATATCAGTTCAATTCATTAAATAATAAACAACGCAACACTAATTACGTCGCACCCCGAAATTTTGCCCCTGATGAAATTTGAATAACTTGTTTCTTCTTTGAACAATTTGAATTCTGTTTGCACTGTTCGCTAGCTCAGTCCTTCAGCTATAATCTCGTACTTTTTCGATACATAAGGTTATTTCCATTAAATTGCTACAGGATGTTTTTTGGAACTGTGCAAAATTTCGAAATTTTCAAAAGGATCCCAAATGAAGAAAAACAGTTTTTTTCCAACTTTAACAGCAGAGGCATGAAGATTATCTCATTACCTTTGGCCATTTCCAAAATTGTCTTCTCATCACTTTTCTTTACAGAGTGATCTCAAAAAATCAATTTTTTGGTTTTGCAGTCATAACTTTTTTCCTCTTCAACCGATTCTCAAAATTTCAGGATCATTTTGAAGCTGAAACGTTAGATGAACAGACATGAAGATTAGAATTTACTAAAGATAAATATTGAAGATCAAGGGTTTCTGCAAAGGTGACCCAAATCTAAATCCCCCTCGAAATCCCGATTAAAAAAGAAAAATTTCCAAAACTGTGTTTGGTCGAAACGAAAATATCACCACCAAAAATACTGATGCAGAATTTTTTACCCCCTCCCCCCCAAAATTTTTTTTGCGGGTAAAATTTTTGCTGGTCAAACGGTTAGATATAAACATATTTCACCTGACTCCCACATCGGGATCGGATATTGAAAAAAAATAAAATTATTTCGCCCCCCTTGCCCCCTTGGGGTACTTTGGGAACGAAAGAAGGGGAAGGAGATTCTTGTGATTTTTATACATATAATTTTCGTGAGTTTCGTACAAAACTACTAAGAATCGCCCAAACTCGAGTTCTCCAAGTATCATAGTTTGATGTACAGGGCGAAAAAAATTCATTTTTCAGAATCGAGACAAGCGGTACCCATAGCTGTGTTCAGCGGAAAAAGTTGATCAAAGTGATAAAAAAAATTGTTTCATAGGCGTACGTATAACATTTTTTTTTTGGGGTCTAAAAAATTAAATCCTTTGAAAAAAATCCAAAACATGATGGAAGACTTTGTATAGGGTGTGAGAAGGTTACCCTAATATTTTGTTGTATTCAGATTTTTTTTTATTTTGAATTTTTTTAATGAAGTCTTATATCTTCAGAAAAGAAAGACCTACGAATAGTTTTTTCTGTCCTGGTCTTTATTTTCACGAGAACGTAATTTTCAACCTGTCTTGTCAGTCACTCATTATGTTTTTTGTTACGTTGGTTACGGACCATGAATTTTTTTTGGGCTGATTTTTTTTCTAGAACATGGCGTTTCATTTCGGTTTTCTCACGCACAATTTTTGACTACTGAAAGAAAAAAAGATCTGGATGTGTCCAGAATGGAAGATCCTTCCGAAAACAAGTTGATTTTCATTTAATTCTCCTCCCAGTCGGGATTTACAGAGTGTTTCAGATTTGGGTCACCTTCGAGGAAACCCTCGATTCTGAATGTTCATCTTGAGTAAATTCTGATCTTTAAATCATCTCATATGAGGTTTCAGCTTCAAAATGAGCCTGAGTTTTTGAAAATCGGTTGAAAAGGAAAAAAGTTATGACTGCAAAACCAAAAAATTGATTTTTTGAGATCACTCTGTGAAGAAAAGTAATAAGAAGACAAATTTGGAAATGGTCAAAGGTAATGAGATAATCCTAATGCCTCTGATGTTGAAGTTGAAAAAAAACTGTTTTTCTTCATTTGGGATCCTTTTGAAAATTTCGAAATTTTGCACAGTTCCAAAAAACATCCTGTAGCAATTTTATGGAAATAACCTCATGTATCAAAGAAGTACGAGATTATAGCTGAAGGACTGAGCTAGCGAACAGTGCAAACAGAATTCGAATTGTTCGAAGAAGAAAAAAGTTATTCAATATTAAACAGGGGCAAAATTATGGGGTGCGACGTAATTAGTGTTGCGTAGTTTATAATCGACTTTTCCTTAAGCCACTGTGTCATATTTTCAATTTATGTTTCACACAAGGATATGTACCTATTGATTTTAAACACTCTTTCACCATCCCAATTTCCAAATCTGGCGTTAAGAAACTTGCTACAAACTATAGGCCAATAACTATCACGAAAAATGTTGCCAAAGATTTCGAAAAATATTTGAAAAATAGACTCGTTTCTTGGAAATTAATAATATTCTACATGATTGTCAGTTTGGTTTCAGAGAACATATGTCTACAGAAAATTATATATTTCAATTGGTTCATAGTATATGGAATAATTTCAATATTGGGAAAAATGCCTAACAGTTTTCCTTGATCTGGCGAAAGCCTTTGACTCTATCAATCATCAAATCTTGATGAAGCGTTTAGGAATTATAGGAGTGAGAGGAATCACCCTACAGCTATT
Source organism: Chrysomela aeneicollis (assembly GCA_029955515.1). NCBI lineage: Eukaryota > Metazoa > Arthropoda > Insecta > Coleoptera > Chrysomelidae > Chrysomela > Chrysomela aeneicollis. The sequence goes on from JARUHQ010000024.1 coordinate 1,168,861, forward strand.
TGAAAATTACCTATCAGGCAGAAATCAGATTGTTAAAATAAACACTACCTACAGTGATCCACTACCTATATGGGCGTCTCCCAGGGGACATTAACAATATTTACAAACTTAAGAACATACAAGGCAGTATTATCTCGTTACGTGGGATGACGTTTATCAGAAAGCTGAAACGGGGCTAACATCTGTGAAAACTGTTTATGAACCGAATTCCTAATCGAAGTTTTCCGTAGGTACCACTTTGAATTAGTTTCAAATTTCAGTCTTATTTTTCTTTCTCCACCTAACACTCTCCCTTTTCACCGGCCATCCTCTATGGCATATTTTTGATTATACTCAAAGCATGAGAACTCTATTTTCCGACAGGCTAAGTATATATGATGTATATGGGCTGTTGACTACAACTCAAGCTCTGTTTGGGTAGCTCAGTCTTTTTAATTGTTTATATTATAATTTATAATCAAATGTAATTATATTATATCAGAATAAAATTTCTTTCTTTCTTTCTTTCTTTCTTTCTTTCTTTCTTTCTTTCTTTCTTTCTTTCTTTCTTTCTTTCTTTCTTTCTTTCTTTCTTTCTTTCTTTCTTTCTTTCTTTCTTTCTTTCTTTCTTTCTTTCTTTCTTTCTTTCTTTCTTTCTTTCTTTCTTTCTTTCTTTCTTTCTTTCTTTCTTTCTTTCTTTCTTTCTTTCTTTCTTTCTTTCTTTCTTTCTTTCTTTCTTTCTTTCTTTCTTTCTTTCTTTCTTTCTTTCTTTCTTTCTTTCTTTCTTTCTTTCTTTCTTTCTTCTTTCTTTCTTTCTTTCTTTCTTTCTTTCTTTCTTTCTTTCTTTCTTTCTTTCTTTCTTTCTTT